>OY987185.1:7123212-7723212 GCA_963920625.1 Dinocampus coccinellae | reverse complement strand
CAGTATACAGAAATATATGAATAAAATGTTGTGTATGTGTATGTGATGACGGGGCCGGGGATCTTGAGGCCCTGACCACGGGCCTGGACGCTCCCGCCGGGCCTTGAGCACGCGCCGTGTGCTACCTCTTTCATTCTCACACATATATATATATATATATATATATATATATATTATTCTCGCTTGCCACTTAACTGATCTTGGCAGCTCTTTCTCGATTCGTTTCTCTTCAGTTTCGTTATATACACACACATACACACACACGCGTGTTATACATATACATTTATATAAATACACTCGTGCATTATATCATTATCATTGAGCTCACTCTTAATTATCAATTTTTTCAAACAGACAAACTTTTGTATCTCAATATATATTTATATATTGTAAAATTTAATAGGAAATTTTTATATTTTACACCTTTCAAGGGTAAATTTTAAATATTTAATATAAATATTTTTTACTGTTATTTATTTATTGTTTGAAAACTTGTGGTGAGAGATAAAATTAAATTTCATCGAGATATTTATGTCGTTCGAATATTGTCATATTTTTTTCTATTATTATTATTATTATTATTATTATTATTATTATTATATTGAATTACGAAATTTATATATATATATATATATTTTTTTTCTTTACTTTCGTACATTATTTCTCGTCTCACGCTCTCACTCATTTCTTTCATTATGAATTGTATGTGTTACATGTTTTTGCGGTTGTATATCGCGAAAGACACTCGTGGACCCCAAAAAGAAAACAGATGCCCGTTTCGAGTCTATATATATATATATATATATATATGTATGTATGTATGTATGTATGTATGTATGTATGTATGAATGAATGTATGTATGTACACACATGCTACGACTTTCACTTGCATCAACGAGACTCGCGAAATCCTCGTGTATCGTATGCTCTCCTTTATCCCACAGCAATTGATTCAATTATATTTTACACTCAATATACATTATTTATGATTTTTCTGTTGTTTATTTAATTATATATAAATACAATTAATTATTTTATAAATCTATTTTTTTTTTATAATTTTATTTATTATAAAACAAAATAAATAAAAACCAAAAAAAAAAAAAAAAAAAATTATTTTTTACCATTTCAATTTTTCGTGAGAGAAAAATTAAATTTATAATTTTCATGAAATAAAACGTTGTAAAAAAAATTATTTCAATGTAAACATTATTTGTATTTATAATTTTATTTTTTATAAAATTGATAAATATAAAAAATAATATACAGTAATATTTGGATTTTACACTAGTGTTGTTGAATAATATCAAAGCAATGAAGAGGATAGAATTTTTTTTTTTTGCTTTTTTTTTTTTTTTTTTTTTTTTTAATGTGGATCATCGTGTATTCAACACAACACACATACACATGATGTCTACGTTGACATGTTATTGTTGTTGTTATTGTTGTCATCGTTGTTGTTATAGTCGTCAGAGTCGTTGTCATCGTCATCGTTTTTCGTTCTCGTCTCTTCATCGTTGATGCGGTTGATTATATCCCACCAAGAAAACACAACGATGATGCCAAACGCGCATTCACCAAGCGACAAGTGACACGATGGAACGCATGTAAATTTTTCCTTGGCTGTATAAGTAATTCATACACGTACAAAGTCACAAGTTATGTTGCTTTTTTTTTTTTTTTTTTTTTTTTTTCATCGTTTTTTTTCTTCATCTTTCATTTTTATTCTTAGTTATGTATTTTTTTTTCTTCTTTCTTTCTTTCCCACTCTCACGTTTACGCATTATTGTGCAATAAAAAGTATTTTTTTTGTACTATTACCCCTTTACTATTTGAAAAAAAAAAACCCTTAAAAAATAAAAATAAAAAAATTTATTATTATAATTATTATTATAATTATTATTATTATTAATTTATATATTTAAATCGCAAATTCAATTGTTTTTTTCATTGTGTCCCTTTAGTTTCTTCATGTCCATGATTTTTTTAAAATTCTTTTTCAAGTTTTTTTTATAGTATAAAAAAAAAATAAATAAATGAATGAATGAGTGAATGAAAAATATAAAAAAAAATAACCCCATGTGTATTATAATACTCGAACGATATATGACCACTTGATGAAATAAAATTCCAGGAATATCTGAAAATACCAGTAAAACATTTCGATGTATTCGACAATGTCGCGGTTAAACATCGAAATAGGAAGTTGAGACGACAAAAATGAAAAAAAAAAAAAAAATAATAATGAAATAAAATAAAATAAAATGAAATGAAATAATAATATATACAGATATATAAAAATATCTACATATATATATGTATATGTGTATAAAACTAAAGACGAGTCGCTCATCGCACCATTAAATCGAGCCTCATTAGCATGGACGGCGTGACGCCACTTCACAGTTATTACAGTAGATACCGATGCTTTACAATCCAGCCTCGGTGTGCTAGCTCGCAATGCTAATGTGTTATACACAGCTGAGACTTCCGTGCTATAAGGTACAAAGCCTTCTTTTACGGACATTGGGTTATATGCAACGCGACACTAGACACTACGGTGACTACTATCTCCACTCACATACATATATGTATATATATGAAAAAAAAAAAAAAAAAAAAATCGAAATAGAAACAAAAATATGAATAAAGAAAGAAGGACAGTTTGTTAAATATACTATCGTGAGGATTATTTGATGACAACGTGGGTCTTTCTATTGATACAAATTGATATACATGAAAAATCAAATGAAAAAAAAAAAACCTAACCTCAAAATTTGAAGAACAAAAAAATTTTTATTTATTTTTTTCTCAATTTTCATAGATTTATATATAATAAATCCAATTGTAATATCAATATTTATCAGTGTATTATTAATATTAATATTTTTTTCTTTCTTTTCACGGGTATAATGTGTATATATGTATATGTATATATAGGTCGTTGACGATTCAATCGAGCGAGTCGTTGAAGGACCGCAACAATACACAATAAGGTCGCTGGGTAATTTCCTGTTGGTGCTGACGAGTCTTGCACACATTGCGAACATGTCGCTTTTGTGTTTTACACCAGATACACACACATATATATATATATATATGTATGTACCTATTTTGTTGCTAGGTCTCATATTTTTTTTTAAATTTATTTTATTATTATTATTTATTTTTATTCATTTATTTATTATTATTATTATTTTTTTGTTTCATTTACTCAGAGATAATAAAACTTTCCGCTTATTTCTGATGGTAAATAAACGCGTGTGTCATCAACAATGGGACTCGATATATAACCAAAAGATATTAATGAATCTGTTTCAAGACAATCAACACACGAATTGACAGAAAAAAAAAAAAAAAGAAGAAAAAAAAAAGCAAAACGAGTTCAGCGTATCCTGTTAACCGACCAGGCGTAATAAACCATATAGACATCATGCACAAAAACATTTTGGCCTCGACATAACACGACTAATAATGTATCGTTCAACAACGATGTGAAATAACAATTATCTATTATTGTATTAAATATATATATATTTCTTTCCCTACACACACATATATATACAGATGTATTTTTTATTTACAGAAAAATTTAGTGAGAATTAAATTTTAAGAGTTATAAAAAAAAAAAGCTGCGATATATTACTCAAGTAATTTTATTTTTTTCCTTGATAATATACCGTGTCATTATATATTGTTGTAAGGGTCAAAGTTATATAGCATTGGAGGGGTCTCTCATTAAGATGAAGAAATTCCGTGGGAAAATATTGAGTGGGGTTAAATGAGTGCCTGATGGCAAATAGAACATACATAAATGTTTGCCCGTTATAATAATACGTTATGTACTTTAACCGATTATATTATATCAGGGTTGATTACACGCAGTTTATTTATTTATTTATTTATTTATTTATAAATAATCAGTAGTGTAGATCGGTAGATCAGGTATTATAGTGTCCTCACTGTTGTCGTGATGCACACCGATCTTTGATAAGTACAAGACAAAAGACAATGTAAACAAAACAAAAAAAAAAACAAAAAAAAAATTAACAAAAACAAAAATGACAAAAAAAAAATTTTTTTTATTTTCTTTTTCTTTTTCTACAATCAATCGAAGAAAGAGATAAAGAAGAATAAGATAATAATAATAATTATCATTATTATTATAATAAGCGAAAGGGGAATATAGTGAATATATAAACTCTCTTTATATATAAGTCTATATTATGTACACAGCAAAAAGACTCTTCATCAGAATTATTTTAATATATTTACACATACACACATGGACGCCCTCGCAATTTGCACCCACGCCAACCTCATCGTAGGGGTATAAATATATATATATATATATATATGTATATATGTATATGTATATATGAGGGAGCTAAGTTGAATGTATTTACATATGTGCGAGTATGCATATAATCGGCATGGGCGCGCTCAGAGAGTTTCACGCTTCATGACGCGCATCATATCTGTTTCCTGGCAATCGCCAGGATTCCCCTTCTCACACATATATATATATATATATATATATATAATCTTCTGTTTATAATCATTATCATCTTCGTCATCATCATCATCATCATCATTATCATATTATTGGCCACTTGAATCACCACTCAATAATGAAATAGATTTTTTTGTTATTAATTTACTTTACGTTCTGTTTTTTCTTATTTTTTTTAAACTTTAAATGAAAAAAAAAATAAAATTAATTAAAAAACGTATTGATATCACTCGACAAGTAATTGAAATGATAAATATAAAAAAATTATTCATTCATAATTTTTATTATTTATCTTTCTTTTTTTATTTTTTTAATGAAAATTTAACCTTGGACCGTTAAATTGAATTGCCTCACAAATTTTTATCTAATGATGAATAGTTTATTTAATTGCAAGTTTTGCAATTGGGTTGGGTTAAACAATTATCTATATAAATATATATATATATATATGTATTAGTTGATTATGTATATATGTTGCAATAGAAAAGTCATCCAATGTGTCTGTCTTATACAGTAATTCAACCAATTAAATTGTAAACGTGACACATGACAATTTGTTTTATTTTGTTTTTTTTTTTCCTCTTTATTTTTTTGTTTGTTTTTTTTTTGTTTTCAAGTGAACAAAAGTAGACGGTAAAGAGTCGTTTATATCTATTCTACATATATATATAACTATATATTGGCAATAAATCGGTGTGTATACGAGTAGAGCCATACTCAAATCCATTATGGTGGCCTCCGTGAACAATAACTCTTCTCCACTCTCAGTATTTAATGGTCTCTCGTCCATCTATTTACCCATGGAGGAAGCGGAAGTGGCTGATGGGTAGATAGGTCGAGTATTTTGTAACTAATTTTGTGAGTAAATTGTCCGTAACATTGGTTTGGTGCACAACTCACATTATAAACACTCGTACAATCACTCACGACACTATTTAAGCAAAATACTAAATGCAAATAAACATCAATAGATATAAATGAAAACATTTAAAAAAGAATTTAGAGAATAAGGAAGGATAATATTGAGTAGAGATTAAAATAAAAAATCAATATAATATGTAACAAATATACAAACAAATACATTTATAATATACACGTATTTATTTATTTATTCATTTATTTATTTATTTATTTATTTATTTATTTATTCATATAATATTATCATGCACGTGTGTATATGTTTGTGTACAAGTAGGTAATGTAATTTTGTTGGGTCTAATTCATAAAATATTTCTTCACTCACATCTTAATGAAGATGTTTACCTCTATCATCAAAGATAATTGCCATATGCATTTCAGGTTATACATAAACATTCAACGTGAAGTAAAAGAGGTAAAAATTAAAAATGTACGATGAGATAAAAAAAAAAAAAAAAAAAAAATATGATTAAGAAAAAATAAATGAGACAGTGGGTGAGTGGAATGATAGAATTTAAATACAAAAATAAAAAATAAAAAAACAAAATGAAAAGAATTTTAATAATAATAATAATAATAATATTGGGATAGAGATAAAGAGATTGAGAGTGAGAGAGTGAATGTAAATTTTATTTCATCATTTTTTTTTTTTTTTTTTTTTTTTTTTTTTCATTCTCATTGCATTTGTATAATCGCTAAGCGTGCATGAACCTGTGAGTGGCAAATGCACCTTCCTCCCCATGGATAAAATGAGCGTGGGATGAAAGGAGAAAGGAGTATCATTTTGGCCCATCAATGTATAAATAAATAAATATATATATATATACATATATGAGTTGAAGTGCATATTGCACCCACTCGTAACTTTTATTCTCTCACTAAATATATTTATATTTATATATAAAATGTAATACATGTGAGTCACTCATGTCTATTTTTTTTTTTTTTTTTTTTTTTTTTTTGATAATCAAAATAAAAAAAAAATATATTTTTTTTTATTATTAATTAAATATTATTTTTATTAATTATATAAATAAAAATATTAATTATACGATAAATTAATGAGTAAATAATTATAAATAAAATTTTTTTATGGATTTTTTTGTATTATATTGTAATATTTGATGCTTGACCAATTGGAATAATCATCAGTTATTATATATTTGTAAATTTATTTCAATGAGAATATATAAAAATTACTTTTGTCCTATATATAAATAATATTATATACATATATATATATATATATATTTATGTATTATAATGCAGATTATATGATGATTAAAGGTGTATGACGAAGGGCAAGAGTTGAAGCGTGAAAAAATATTTCGTCCGGTGATCGTTGAAACAGACTTTTCAAGTCCGGACACGATAATCGTGAATTTCCGCTAATATCTTATTCAACTAATATATATAAGTATATCCATGCGTGTCTCAAAAAAAAAAATTTTCATTTATTTTTATTTTTTTATTTTTTGCATTATCAAATTTACTCACATGAAATTGTTCATTCTCTTTTTTTTTTATTTATTTATTTTTTCTTACTTTATAAATACCAATTACTAATCAAATATATAATTTTTTAACTCACCCCTCAAAAGTCATCACACTTTTCATTTATTATTTTCTATGACTCAATACACACACACACACACACACACATATATATATATATATATATATTTTAGGATTGTAAACGATGGTAATTTCAATTAATTAACGTCGACCCCAATTTTCTTTACTTGATGTCACAGTAATTCAATCGCCACTGGGGTGAGATCAGAAAAATGATTGTATATTAGTATAAAATAACATATATAACATTACTACCAGACATAAATACACTCGAATAAAAATCAATAAATTTATCTATAACTTCTCTTCCTCTCCCTCTTCTTACCCGCTCCTATCCACACACACACACATTCATATAGATATATGTATAACTACACAAACTATATACACTCATAAAACTCCAATTATTTCATTCTAACTATTTTACAATCCGTTGAACAATTTACAACTATTTCATTTCTTCTCTTCCTCATCATCTCTGCTATGTTTTTATACAATTTGTTTTATTTTATATGTTTCTTTATTATTTTTATTTATTATTTATTATTATATTATATTATATTATATATATATATATATATATATATATATAATTTTTTTTCTTAAACATGATGGCTAAAGTCGTTTAAACGGACCACGAGGTTTCTTTGAATTCCAAGATGAATATATTTTCACCGGAACTATTGCATGGTACGGCCCCGTATTACCATTGAACCCAACAGTTATCTCTTTCTCAAGAGTTTCCGTGAAAATGAGGCATAACTTCGAACAAATAGGTGTATATACATATATAGATGTACGTATATATATATACATATATATATCTGTATGTGGAGTGATGTTAATAATAAAAAGAGATAGTGAGGGTGAAAAAGAAGAGGAAAAAAAAACCAAAAAAAAAAAATATATATAAAAGAGTGTATAAGAAGATGTGAAATATATAAGTATACTATTCTTTGTAATATGCGACACGCGTGTTTCAAGACAGACGGCGTATCAAAGGATATTTACCCTGTCAACATAATAGGTTGAGAGTGTGTGTGTTGTGTGTGTGTGTGTGTGTATATGTAGATGGATGGATGGTTAGAAGGGTGGGAGATGGCGTCGTCGGCAAAGAGACGAAAGTCAAGAGAGAAAGAGATGAATAGAGACAGAATACCTTTAGCGAGTTTTACCATGATAATAGTAATAGGTATCATTACTTTGCCTTATTATTTTATGATCCCACACATTCATAATGTCAATACATTATCCATATCACTCATGGTCGTTCGCGCACGTTTGCACACGTTCAAGTTACAAGAATATTATTTATATATATGAGTGTTTTGTGTGTGTGTGTGTGTATATATATCGAAGCTCTTATAGTATTATTATACCTGTGTGCCAATAAAACAAAACGATAGAGATGTAGTAACTGTATAATAGTTTATATTTATGTATATATACATACATATTTTAGTTTTTATTGTTTGTTTTTTTTTTTTATTTCATTTCTAACCTATATAATGAATATATATATATATATATTTTTTTTCAAATAATTTACGGGTGTTTTTTTTTTTTACAATTTTGATTTTGTGGTTATGTTGTTGATTGCATTGTTTTTTTTTTTTTTTTTCATCTTTGATTCTTTACTTTTTTTTATCTTAATTGACAGTGTATTTAATATATAAAGTTAAATTGAGTGGTATATATGTGACCGATTTATATATACACCTTTGTTTATATATTTTCGTGGTAATATCAACAAATTATCATCGTAGTTAATCAATTTTTCTTTTTTTGAAATTTATCATTGGCATATCGATGAACATAACCTAAATCACATCGATACACATGTAGGTATAAAGAAATTTTAAATATTTCATCTAATAGTATGCATGTCTGAATGTGAAAATGAATAAATAAATAAATAAATAAATAAATAAATAAATAAAATAAATAAATAGATGAAAATAAAAAATAAAAAAAGGATGAAAAAGGAAAAACTCATCGTGATTTGGTCAAAGTACAGGTGAAATATTTGACACAAGTACCGTACAAGCCTGACCCAAATAACCTCGAAGTAAGATCATGATGATCAATTGCCTCTGCAACACGCATCTTCCTCTTTTATTTTTCATACACATATACACAGATGCACAGGGGAATATATACATATATATTTATGTTTTCTCAGAGTATCTACCGGGCACGTACGATTTTTTGTTCAGTAGACGTTCCGCATTCCTCTCAAGGAGCTTTCACGCCCGTCGCGCGCGCACACATTTCATTCTATGCTCATATCGTCTTTATATATATATATACTGCAAGTATATATATATAAATATGTGTGTAGATGCGTAGAGGGATATAAGGATCAAATTGAATCATAAAATCATGCATTATTATCAGACAGTATAAATTACACAGAGAATGACGCTCCTTTTATTGCCGCGTAATTTAAATTTTGATTTCGCGCGCGCAGGGTCGTCCAAGACACGTTTTGACATACGTATAGCTCTATAGATATATAAATATAGATATATATATGTGCGTATAATGTTGGCGCATATGTATATATATTTATGCGACGAGTTTTTTTTTTGTTTTTGGTTTGGATTGAATATTTTTTTTTCTCTCATCTCTTTTTTCACATTATTTATTTCGTTTTTATTTCAAATTGTGCGCGCATGCAACTATAATGTAATATACCACACACAAGTATACACGCATATAAAACTCATATCCATAAACTCTCATCATCAAGTGTAATATAACCTTTTGCTTATTATTTTCATCCAAGTGTCTTGCACTCTTATTTTTATATTATTTTTAGTTTCATCTCTTTATTTTTCTCTTTTTTCTTCTTGTTTTTTTTTTGTTTGTTTCTAGGTTAGGTTTAACCCATGACGATCAACAAGAAACTTAAATTAATACCCATATGTATTAACACACATGTATAAATATACATAAAATAATCATGTTTAAATACATATATAATATTATACTCGTATATAAATAACTATACATATTTATATGAATATATATACACGTGTATATGTATAGGTGATGTGCTCACCTGCATCTGCAACCAGGAATAATCAATGTATGCAGTAGTGGTAGCGGCAATTGCTGTGGTACCACCACCACCACCACCACTTGAATTAGATTGCCACGCATCTTGACCAGAATTAACTAATGTCAATCCGTCGGGTTGTCCACGATCCGGTACTATTTGATCAGCATATTGATATGGCGTTGATATTGTTGGTTGACCACCTGATGGCAATGCACTTTGATGATGATTATGATGATTGTGATGATGATGATGATTATTATTGTGATTGTGATTGTGATTGTGATTGTGAATGTGACTGTGAATATGATTGTGATTGTGATTGTGATTGTGAAGATGAAGATGGTGTACTGCAGTAATACATGGAGATGATGATGAAGCGGCTGAGGTAGTGGCAGAGGTTGCTGATGAAGGGTGTTGGACCCCCGAGCCGGCGCTGGGCTGCAAACAGCACACGCTCACGTCCATCCGGGGGGGCGGCGAGTCGTAAAAGCCTCGCTGTTCCGGCTCTGGATGCTCCCAGACTGACCTCCCGAGGACGGCCTCCCGTGGAATCATTCAATATCAATGCCGGAAGGATTCTATTCAATTTGTTCTCAGTTTTATTTTTTATTTTTTTATTTTTTCCTTTCTGTCACTCACACACTTGATCTTTCCCTTCTTCTTCTTCTTCTTCTTCTTCTTCTCCTTCTTCGTCTGTTTGTTTTTTTTATTATTTTGTTATTTTTCTCTTTTTCCTCCTCTTTCACCACCACCACCACCACCACCACCACAACATCAACAACAACAATCACTAATACCAATATCAATATCAATATCACCACCACCACCACCACCACCACCACCGTCACCACCACCTTCACCTTCACCTTTGTTTCTCTATCTTCACGTTTAATTGAAATAATAAAATTATTCAATTTAAATTCAATATTATTTTACACTCACGTAAATAAAACAAAATTTTATACTAATTAATAATGTTTTACAATTATAAATACACATATATTTGTATATGTGTATAATAATATCAAAGTAAATGTATAATAATTGTCGTATAAGTTCAAATACACTTGATATTATTACAATATTTATATTGAAATCCGTTTAACAAACTTTAAAGACATTAAGTCAAACACTTCACACCATCTCACCTTGCGTTCTTCACGCGACACATGTCGATTTTTCAATGTGTTTCAACAAATGACCCATGTACACATATCCACATATACACACAAACACACTACACATATAAATAAATATACACATATATATAAGATAGATTTAGCAAGTCTTAACGATTGGCAAGAGGGACCGGCATGTCTCCAGCTTCTTGATGCGCGAGTGGGGCCCGGAGACGCGCCGAAAAACCGGTCGCACTAAGTCCACATCGGTGAAACTCTCACTCTTTCTCTTGCGTTATATATCTTTTCCTTTTTTTTTTTTTTTAATATATATATACTTTTTGATCTTTCTTTTATTCACTGTTATTCCCGCTTTATTTTCTTATTCGATTTTTATTTTATCAGACACAGAGTAAAAATACATTTTTCTCTCGTTTCTTTTTAGATTGAACAAATAACAATAAACACAAAAAAAAAAGAATAATAATGTATATATATATATATATATATATATATATATATATAAAGTTTAAAAAACTAAAAAAAAAAATAATAGTAATCACTTGAATATTTTTTTTTATTTAAAAAAAAAAAAACAAATTCAATAATGTTTGACTGTTAATACCGATGATGAGAGCACTAATATCACTGTGTGTCTCATGCGAGTGACGTTTACAGTGACAGCATATCCCAACAGTTAACGTGTGCGCGGCAGCGACCACGAGGATTCACGTCGCAGTGGTGGAAATTATTGATGGTAATGGTGGGAGGGAATAGATGAGAAATATTCAAGAAAATAGTAGCGATGGTGGTGGTGGTGGTTGTGGTAATGGAAAATAGTAGGGGAAATATAAAAGAGTGGGAGATATTGAGAATGATGAGAATGATGGAGAAGAAAAAACAAAAAAAAACAAAAAATCAATAATGATGATGATGATGATGATGATGATGATGGTGGTGGTGGTGGTGGTGGTAAAGCGCGCGACTCGTTCAACGGGGACGCGCGTCGCAACGAAATCTGTATCATTTACGTATAAAATTATAATATCAATTACTCTCAATATTATAATTATTAATAATAATAATAATATAATATATATTTTAAATAATTAATATAAATGAGTGATAATATAAAATTGATAACTGATTGGAATAGAGTAGAAAATTTTTAATAATTAATACAATGAATGAAAAAAAAAGAAAAAAAAAAAATCTGTATATATATATATATATATATCATTAATAATAATAAAAAAAATTTGATTTATCGCGCATGCGTGTATGTAACACACGCGTGTCGTCAAGGCAACGGTTGAGCGGTAACTGCCTCGACTCAACGCCACACAGTGCGCTCTCCTCCACTTACTTCGAAGTGAACGAGTGTATAGGCATAACGTGTTGGTTTGGTATATACACAAGAGAGTTGGACGAAGTAAGGGATCCCCCTCGCTCACGCCCCGGGCGCGAGCAATCCACGCAGTACACGCGGACGCTTAGGCAGCCATCGAGCATGTACACACACACACACACACACACATACACATATACATATGTATATATTGTTATCGCACTCTGGTAAATTCAATCCTATATATATATGTATATATACGTGTTTAATGTTCTTTCTCTTATTCTTTCTTTTTTTTTTCTTTTTTTTTTTATAAATCCCGAGTGGGAGATATGAGTATATGTGTATGTGTGTGCGTGTGTGTGTTTGGATAAATATATATATATATGTATGTATGTGTATATGAAAAGAGACTTTGAGAGACGACGTTGAGATCGCCATGGCTATTCCGCCAACGCTCACCTGACGTCACTTGGACGAGTGCGCGCGCAAGAAAATCATGAGTTAAAAAAGACGAGAAGCTACATAGATACGTGTATGCAGTGTGTGTGTGTGTATATATATATATATATATATATATATGTGAGATAGAAACCCGCGAGATAATTTAAAAACCTGGCAATTAATTTTTTTTATTCATTTAAAAATATATTACATATGTATATTTATGAATTAATGATGCGCATTAGTGTTGGAATAACTTAATTTATATTTAAATTTATATAAAGTGAATTTAATAATCTGATAGATCTGTATTAATTGTTCAATATGAGATGTGTTGTATTATGTATGTGTATTGTATTTTAAATGTACGTGTATACATATAGATATATGTAAAGATTATAGTCTACACGTGTGGCATCTCTGTAGAGAATGCAAGATATATATATATATATATATTTGTATGTGTAGATGTGTGTCTGTGTATCTATACAGAGAGAGAGAAAGATTCCCTTTCTCTTCAGGATTGTGAAATGAGATATTCTATCGTTCACGTTGCGGTTCCATAACCATCACATTGGATTTATTATCTGTAATAGGTTATACGCAGATTACAACAAAGTGCAAATAATTCACATGACCTTCAAATAAAAAACGATCAAATTTTTATTTAGATGCTACATTTCGTTCTCATCGTATTTTATATATATATTATTTGTTATATTTGTATAATACGTGTGAGAATATATTTTTCATGTTAATGTTAAAGAGAAAATGAGAAAAAACTAAAAAAAAAATAATAATTTTATTACTATTATTTTTTTTTTCTTTTTTTTTTTTTTTTTTATAGATTACAATTGAGGTAAATAAAATATAATATAATTGAAATGTCAGTATAAAAAAAATTTTAATAAATAAATAAAAATTCCTGTATGAAATAATATGTGAAATATTTAAATGTAAAAAAATTATTATTGACAAATTTCAAATTAAAAATTGTATTTTTTTTTTTTTTTTTTTTTTTTTTACCATCCAAGTGTCTTTTGTACTCAATTAATAAATATATATATTTTTTTATAATAATAATATTGAAATATTATTGAAATAATTATCACTATTAATTTAATTTAAATTCATAATTAATCATGTAAATAAATTATAATATAATAATTATAAAAAAAAATATATGTATATATTTTTTTTTACTTCTTTTCTTTGTTGATTTGTCAGAATATATTTAAGAAAAAAAAAAAAAAACCAATCATCAATATCATATAGGTGTTATGACGTAAGACACTTCTGGATCATTGGTTACTGAATGTAATAATAATATTGATGAAAAGCGCCGTAATCCAAGTAACAAAAGGCATCGTCAAGAATCAAACGACTTGAATGCTTGGTAAAGACCAGACAGAGATATATACTTTATTGCGTCGCGCGCGCCTGAATGTCGGTATATTACAGTACGTAATAAAAGATATACCATTTCTCCTCTTACCCTCCCTCTCTCTCTCTCGCTCTCTATCTCTCTCATTCATTATTTTCATCTTTCTTATTTTATCCATCTATCTTTTTTTACTCTTACTCACTTACTACCACCTCCGCGTATATTTCCAGCTTGAGCTAGACATGCACGATCAGCAATAACCATATTTCACATACATATTTACGGGCCTTCCGTTCCATTTACCTATACGAACATTTCAGACCCCCCGCGTGTTCTTTTTCTTTTAAATATCCTCTATATATATATCTATGTATGTGTATATATGCATATACATGATGAAACAATAAATTTATATTATTTCAAATGACGTGACGAAGAGCGACCCTATCATATTATTATTATTAATTGTTATTATTTATTTATTATTTATTATTTATTATTATTTTTTTTTTTTTTTCCAATTTTATCAGCATTTTATATCCCGCTATGAATTTTCTATCGATACGTATGTGTAAAAATAATGTGGACTCATCCATTTTTTTTTTTTTGTTTTTTCTTTTTTTTTTTTCTGTTCATTTTTATTTTCTTTGGTATTTTTGTGCATTGATATTTGTGTGAATTGTGCCACACGAGAATAGTAATGATAATAACTTGTGATATTAATTTATATTGATATTACTGATAATATTTTATAATAACATTAGTGTGTTTTTTTATTATTATTATTTATTTATTTTTTAATTTGAATTATTTCAATTTAAGTGATGAAAATTTTATGTTGAACGATTGTAGTTTTTATTATTTTCTATTGTTTTTTTTTTATTTTTCTCATTTTTTTTTCTTCTTACAAATTAAAATGAAATTTTATATTTATGATTTTTAATTTAAGCAAAAATATAATATAAATTAATTTTTTTTTAAGATTATAAAAAAATTGAGTAGATTAATAAAATGAAAAATTTGTCATCACTTATAATTCACAATTAATTTATATCGACTGTTTGATGTTTAAATAATAATAAAAGAAAAAAAAAAAACAAACAAAAAAAGGAGTGAGGCACGTGTATTCTTTACTATTCTAATAATATGAATAAAAATATGAAAAAAAAAAATATATATACATATATAATTATATAACACAATTAAGAAAATATAAATTACACTACTCAGACTAATCGTGTTACACGTTACACTACCGTAATACAAATAAGAGTTGAAATAAATATTGTCAATAAACGTTAATAAAAAAAAAAAAAAAAAAACAAAAATCAATACAAAAGTGTAGAAATAATACCCCATACTCCAATTCTACATTTCAATCCCATCAAGTGGCCCAGTCTTGCACGACAATAAAAACGATAAATCTAATATTTACACTTGTAAAATTTCGACATCCAGTAGTTTTCGAAGAAAAAGAAAAACAACAAAAAAAAAACAATAATAAATATAAATAATCATAAATATTGTGTTCTCTTCTGTCAATAAAATACTCACGTATTCACAGACAAAATTTCTATTGTCATTATTTCGTGAAAATCAATTTTTTCACAGACAAACATCAACACAATTTAATATACCTCATCTATGTACATATATATAATTCGACTGAATAGCATCCCTCTCATCATTTTATTTAATCCAAAGTATATATATATATATATATATATATTCATAGCTACATAGCCATCACTAAGAGGAGGTGTCCCCTCCCTCGCGTGTTCTTGGCATTATTTTTTTTTTCCCCCCCCGGAAGCGAGACGCAACTTATGAATGGGAGTGCAATGCTATTGGCCAATGTTCTCGACCAATAGCACAACGTATATCCACTCTGCGCGACGCGCACCAGCTCAAGCGGCGCGGACGGCGCGCGCGCTTTGCTTATATTCGCTTATAGCCGTTACCAATCTTGCTATTATCAACGAGAGTGAGACAAGGAAGAGAAGGACGATGAAAAAAAAAAAGTAATAGTGGGAGAAAAAGAAAGAAAGAGAGAGAGAGAGAGAGAGAGAGAGAGAGAGAGAGATAAAGACAAAGGGGATTACGGAATCAGTTGTCAGACAAACGAATGGTAGAGACGCGAGGGCCTCGTCTTCGCCCCCGGGGGAAGAGAAGAAATTGCGCACCGTTGTCGCTTAGATATTTACGGCAATGTTCGATTTACTCAGGGTATAAAAACAGTTTATGTATATAATGATGAAGGAGGTGAAGGGGGTGAGTAGGAATAAAAGATAGAGAATAAGAGAGAATCTGAAGACGGTGATGGGGGATTGTTAAGGGAGTTATAAACACGATTGAATCAATAGTCCTTGGATTTTACATATATATATATATATATATTATAGTATAAGTATAAAGATCAGATCGATATAAATATATATTTATATAACATTGTGAAATGAATTGTTTGACAAATGACTTGTGGCTGTACAATCTCTAAACGTCATTGTCATTTTATTATTTATTTCTTATATTATACTTTTTATTATTTTATTATTATTATTTTTTTTTTTCACATTTTTTCTTTTTCATTTCACTTTAATGTGTTAGTTTATGTGTACTCGTTGTAATTTATAATATTAATATAGAAAAAGAAAAAAAAACCAAATAAAAAAAAAAAATTGTAAAGATTAAAATTGAGATTGAATGTGTAATGATATCTTTTTCATATTTCAATATAAATGAGTGTTTATGTAGATATATAAATATATTAATAATTTTATGTATGCAGAACAAAAGCATTTTATAAATGAAATTATTTAATATTACATATTAATATATTATTATTGTATATTTTGTTTGGATTTTATTCTCGATAAATTGTAATTAAGCTCAATTATCATTGCAAAAGCTATCAAAGGTTTGTATACCTGTATGTAAGTGGATAAATATGAGTAAGATATAAAAAAAAAAAAAAAAAAAAACAACGTATGCATTGGAAATATACAATGTCTGACATTTAATTTGTTTATAAGTACCCGCTTAAGAGAGAAAGATAGAGAGGAAAGTGAAAGAATAAAAGGGGGGAAGGGAAAAAAAAAAAAAAAAAAAAAAAAAGAATGAAATGCCACATGATGGTAATATTTCTTCGTGATCGTGTGACCCCATTACCTTGACGTGCCCACCAGAAATTTTCACAGTGCCCTGTCATAAAGTCGAATGCCGGCGCGCATCTTCTCTGTATTTAACATAAGTTAAGCGACAATTGTCTCGTCGATTATTTGCTTGAGATATATATATATATATGTAAATGTTTGTGTGTATTCATTTATGAATATAGATATACAATATGTATTTACATGTGTACACGCGTGTTTTAAACTATTCCCCCCTATGCAATTTTCATGTGTTCACACTGCATCAATTTAAATTGCGCAATATTAACGCTCGAATACCCGGAACGTGTGAAAATATATTCGATATATAATAATAAGTCTCATAAATACTATGTAGTCATGAATTTAAATAAACAAAAGAAAACAATATATTGTATATGTTTTTATGTGTATGAATACATATATATATATATATAATATAAATCTTTTATCTTGCTATTATGTAAAATTTGTGACGCATCGTGTCACAATGTAGTAAAAAAAAAAGAAACGCAGCATTGACAGTATATATTCGTGTTATTACGGATTTTTTTTTTTCTCCGTTTATAATAATAAATAATAATAAATAATATCTGAGTTTGAATGGGATTTAAATTACGAGTCCATTTAAATGTTTTTTATAGCTTTTTTTTTTTTTTTTTTTTTTTTTCTGTAGAAGTTGATAATACTAACCGAGCAAAAAATTGATGAACAATTTATTTTATCGACAAAAGTAAATTCAAATTTTAACTACATTATCGACAGTGTTGTCCGATGTTTACATAGAAAATGATGAATTTTCAAATATAAATTTATTCAATGTCAATACATCAAGATGTTTATTAAATTTATTTTATATTATTGATGGATTATATATAATTTGTTTTAAAGATTTATATTTTACATACTCACACCATGAGAATCATTGTGGATAATGCTTCAAAACATAACCTCCCTTCTCTCTTTCACTATTTTAGTTTCAAACGAAATATAATCATCTATCTATGCATATATATACATACATACGTTATATAGAATCCCTCTTCTCAATTTTCATCCCCCGAAGCAAAGCAATGCGGAGTGGGGTTTCATAGCAATTCTCACCGACCAAAACAGTCATATCGGGAGAGCAGTGCGGGTCCATCCAGGTCTAACTGGCCAAGTGCTTTTCAATATGGCAACGGGATCGCATACGAGCTGATATAATGTTACAAACGTTCTCAATATACACCGGGCAATTAATCTAAGAATGTGTTTATATTGTGGTTGAAAAGGTAGAAAATAACAAAAAAAATAGTAGTAATAATAATAACACAATCCGTCTACATATTAAAACACATCTTCGAGTGACTTTAACCTCAACTAAATGATATATATTGTGACATGAAAAGAGAAAAAAAAAAAAAAAAAAAAAACTAATCTTGCTAACAGAGGCAAATATATATATATATATATATATATATACAGCCAACATAGCAGACCGATTGCAGGCTTCATGTGTTGTTTCACACCCCCAGGTTAATGTCATTCTACCCCGTGTCGAATAACATCTGCTTACGTAACAAAAATTTATTTTCACAATGATAAGACAACTGTGAATGCAGAGTGGCATTGTACTTCTCAGTATATACGATTTGGTAGCCAGGCTCACATTTGAAATATAGAAAACGAACACAAAAGAAAAAGAGGGGAGTGAAAGAATGAGAGTGAAATAGAAAAAATAATAATAAATGAAATATCTGTATACGAGATTGTTCGTGTATACAGTGACCCGATTATAATCCTTCTCTAATATTCAATGTCTGATTGTTGTGTACACGCTAAAAGTTAATATATTCTTATTATTCAAGTCCCTCTGACCACCACAACGTTGCTGACGACGGTGACAACGACGACGACGACGACGACGGCCACCATCACCTCCTCACCCTTCATCGATCCATCGAGGACTTGCCCGCGAGACGAGAGCTATGACAGCAGCAGTCATGGAAAATGTGAATTGGAATCCCGGTGAATATTATTATTTATTTTTAATTTATGATTTTCACATTTACACTTTGTGTGCCAGTTTCAATTCTTCCACTTTCACTCTCATCATCTTATACAATTTACTTATACGGTTATCATGATGATGAAATTAGATTATACTTGATAAATATTAATACGCATGGATAAATTTATTAAAATTCATATATAGTGTCATTATAATTTTTTATCGACCTCTATCTATTACAAATATTTTATATATATTTATGCAAAATAATCATTTTATAAATTTCTATTTTTATTAATTACTCGTTTATAAATATAGATCGTGTTTTTTTTTTTTTTGAATTAATATTTTGTACTGTTTGATTAATTATTTTAGCACTTTCTACACTTCTCAATTCTCTTGAAGAAAATAAATCCAATATTCCAAGTTGTACTGATGAAGAATTTGGATTTTTAAGTGAATTATTAAGATCAAAAGAATTAAATGCACTTGTTAATGTACATAAAAAAATTCAATCGAATGTTGAGGATGATAAATTCTTCCCGATTCTATCTAATTCAATGGATATTGATATTGAAGTATTGGATATGCTTGCAACAAAAACTCAAAGCTCAGAAATGTGCAAGGAATTATTTCATTTACTTCAAAAGCCACATATACAGGTAAAACATATAATGAAAATTTAAATAAAATATAATAATATTAATTTTCTTTTAATATTCTCATATACATAAATTAAATTTTTTTTTTTTTTTCACTAATGAAAAAAAAAAAGGGTTTATTGTGTACACACGATGCTGTGGCACAAAAGGATTACTATCCGAGATTATCAGAAATACCATTGGAAGTTGATGAGGACGAGGAGACGGTGAAAATAGTTCAACTAGTCAAATCGGATGAGCCATTGGTACGTCAAATTGTAAAGGAATTAAATCGATTCGTGGGTACCTGAAAATACACGTGGGTGTGTGTGTGTGTACGTGTGAGAGTGTATGTGTGTATTGCGAGTATATATTGATTTAGTCTTTGATAATGGCTAAAAATTTAATAACATTGTTTATAGTAAAATTAATTTCGGAATGATATAGTAATTAATTATGACAATACAATATAGACAAACGATTGTCGAAATATCAAATTGGCATTACCAATTATGCGTTTTCAATCCTGCATGATTTTAACACACCTTTATCTATATAAAATATTTCAAATCAATTCGGCAATTGATAAAATTATATAAATTAATTTCTCACTACGGTTCTTTATTTAAATTATATTTTATTAAATAAAATATCAAAATTCTAATATTAAATTTCAATTCACATAATTTTTTTTTTCTGTTTTTTTTTTTTTTTTTTTTTATTATCTCGCGATCTCGTGTGAATAGTACGATCGTCAAGTAATCACGTGTTTTGTTTCTATCCTATTACAATACTTGCATACAAAAAGAGCGGTGAAGGCGTTGAACCGATCGTGGTAAGTTTTCCCTTTGCTTCAGTTGTATAAAAATTGCTTTTCAATATTATATATACGTTGAACGTCTATATTAACGTGGACATTAAAAAAAATATATACACATATATATAATAATTATAATAATTATAATAATAATGAAACAGTACTCCACTCGTAATTTTTTTCATCCAGTAGCAACATATAATATATAAATATTTGTACATAAATTTATAAATATATATATATATTTTTTTTTTTTTACATTAAGTTTTAATAGTTTCTAGTTAATTATTTTACACATTTGCATGATTATGTTTTGTGTATTATTATTTTTTTACTGTTATTTTAATATGCTGTAAATAAAGCATTTATTTTTTACATTAAGTTTTTGTATTATTTTTCCGCATGATATTTCTTTTTTTTTTTTTTCATTCTTCTCTTTCTACATGATAAATGAATTGTGAATTTATTTCGCATTTCAATAATAATTCATTTTTCAAATTACAATTGAAAATTATTTCTTATTATTTTCCGTATTACAGGAGAAAAAAAATAGAAAAAAAAAACCAAAATTATTGATATTTACTATTTATTATTTATGTCTTCAATATAAATGAAAAAAGAAAATAAAAACAAAAAAAAAATCTTTTAAATTTGCATAATTTAGGGTGCAACTATAAAAACGTGTGATATCACGGGAAAAATCGTGATAGCACGAATAATGCACGGTGGCGCAGCTGATAGATCTGGTTTAATTCACGTTGGTGATGAAGTTTGTGAGGTGAATGGCATCAACGTAGAAGGCAAAACGCCTAATTGTGTCTTGAATATTCTACAAAATTCCGAAGGCACAATAACATTCAAAATTATTCCAGCTGATAGTAAAGGTGGAATGAGAGAGAGCAAGGTACTATTTATATAAATAATATAAATATAAAATAGATAAAGATGAAAAATTAAGTGAAAATATACAAATAAATAATAACCATAACATATTTTATATTTATATAAATAATTGATTGAATTGAAGGTTCGTGTACGGGCGCATTTTACATACAAAGCAGCTGATGACACTTATATACCGTGCAAAGCCGCCGGTTTAGATTTCAATAAAGGTGATGTGCTACATATTGTAAGCCAAGATGACGCATATTGGTGGCAAGCACGTCGTGAAGGTGATCGAAATATGCGTGCCGGTTTAATACCAAGTCGAGCTCTTCAAGAACGTCGAATAATTCTTGAACGACAGCAAAAAGACAAGACTGATGATGATCAAGACAATTTGAGTAAGAAATTAAACAGAATGGATGAAATGAATTTTATCAACGCTTATAATAATTATTCATTTAAAAACCTTTAATTTTTCAATTTATTATTTAATTAATGAATAGCATGATGAGATAAAAATGTGTATTAATAATTCATTGTCGAATGAATTTTTTTTTTGTTTAATTAACTATTATTATTATTATTATTATTTAGATATATATTGTGAATTGTTCTAACCTGAAACGTTGGGTAGGCTTGTGTTCTGTTCCAGTGCCTTTGCCTACATTGTGCCCCCGTCCCACTACCTCTTCTTTGCACGCTTCGCCCACAAAATGCAATTTGCAAGGAATTAAAACTAAAAAAATCATGTATGACGCTGCAGAAAATGATGACTTTGATCGTGAAGAGGTACCAACATACGAAGAGGTCGCTAAACTCTATCCAAGACCGGGTATTTATCGTCCAATTGTACTTATTGGTCCACCAGGAATTGGTAGAAATGAACTAAAACGACGGTTAATGGCAACTGATCCTGATAAATATAAAACAACTGTACCATGTGAGTAATTGGAGTTGAAGACAGTTAGAATAATGAGATGATTGATATAATAATGAAAAATATATATATATATATATGTATATTTATTTATTTGTTTTATTTATTTTTAGATACATCGAGACCACCACGACCTGGTGAAATTGATGGTAAAGAATATCATTTTATTACTCGTGAAAAAATGGAGGAAGATATTGATGCGAGTAAATTTATTGAGTATGGTGAATATAAAGGGAATTTATATGGAACCAGTGCTGAAAGTGTGAGCTCACTGGTTAATGCCGGTTACGTATGTCTTCTAAATCCTCACTACCAAGCACTAAAAATGCTCCGTACACCGCAAATAAAGCCCTATGTAATTTATGTAAAACCACCGAGATTTGAAATACTAAAAGAAACGAGAAATGAAGCGCGTGCACGATCAACATTTGATGAATTGAATTCACGTGGATTTACTGACGATGAATTTCATGAAATTATTCATAGTGCTGCGCGCATTGAATTTTTATATTCTCATCTCTTTGATGATACTATTATTAATGGCGATTTATCCATTGCATTTGAGCAATTGGTATCAGCTATTCACAGGGTTGAATCTGAACCGTTATGGGTGCCAGCGTCGTGGGTCCAATGAGAAAACAAACAAATAAAACTACAAAAATTACTATTCTTTTTTAATCCAGATTTATTTAATTGAGTGCTAAAATACGTAGATGCATTTTTTATAGTTCAGAAAAATACTAATAATTATAAATCCGTGTAAAAATGTCTTCGTGCGTTACATCATAACTACAAACAACCTTTTATCTCCCTTAACTTATTCATTGAGTAAAAGTCAAAATAAAAAATTTAAATTAAAAAAAAAAAGAAGAAAAATATGACAATTGAAATATATCATTTATTCTATTCTCATATTTTTTTCTTTGGATAAATTTACACTGCCACAAAAAACAAACAAAACAAAGGGGCATGATATTATTATTTTTGTAAAGATGGACGCTCGAGGATGATTGTACACATAAAAAAAATTATTGCAATATAAAAAAAAAAGAAAAATAAAAAAACAAAGAAAGAGATAAAATTAATAATATTATATGAATTAATTTTAAATTAATCTCCTTCATCCGATGATCGATATGCTATAAAAAAAATTTGAGATTAAAGTAAGATAAAGACAAAAGTCAAAATAAAAGAAAAATAATGCGAGAAAATGAAATAGATAAATCCCAATTGTTGTTAATTGTTGCCAAATAATTATTAATAAAAATAAAAAAAATTAAAATTAAATATAAATTAATAATTCATTCATTCAAATATTACAAGTAAATATTGTATTTTCCATACTAAAATAATAATAATAATAATAATAATAATAATAATGAAAATAAAAAAAATAATGGAAGCAATAATGTGGGTAATATTGATAAAAAAACAAAAAGAGTAATAAAAATGGAGCAAAAGAAAAGTGCTAGCATAGTTAATTTGAAAAAAAAAAAAAAGAATAAAAAGAAAATTGTGTTATTATTATTATTGTCGTTAAATTGAAATAGATAATTGTCGATGTATAAATTGCATAATAAACATAAATTTAATCTGTATGTTAATAATATTATGAGATTGGAATTTATATGACGAGATGTAAAATGTGTGTGAGTGTGGGTGTAGATGGATATATTTGATTCCGAGTTGAGAATTAAAAACTTTGGCTATAAACTCTGTATTTCATCCAGAAAAATTTTACACACACACGCACACACATAAAATGTTAGATGCATATATTCGTAAGTATTTGATAGAGAGACACAGGCGTTGTAGTGTATTTTGTCGTTTAAAATTTTTCGAGGGCAAAACGCCGCGGAAATAGAACACACGAACGTGTCTCTATAGTTTACCCACGATCTACCTTTGGCTCATATTGACTACACGTCGTTGTGTTTTGTCATCACATTTTGTCTCACAATCCTTCATTAATATTATAATTAAAAGGAAAAAAAAAAAAAAAAAAATCGTTAAATCAAAATAAAACCAAAAAATTCAATATAATTTTATTTATCATATTAATAATAAGTGAATAAAGGTAAGATGTTTTTGGGATGAGAATAAAAATTTTATCGACATATTGATCAAAATTGTTTTTGTTATTTAAATATATTTTGTATTA
Source organism: Dinocampus coccinellae (assembly GCA_963920625.1). Classification (NCBI taxonomy): domain Eukaryota; kingdom Metazoa; phylum Arthropoda; class Insecta; order Hymenoptera; family Braconidae; genus Dinocampus; species Dinocampus coccinellae. Next base: position 7,698,262 of record OY987185.1, on the reverse strand, counting down.
TTTTTTTTTTTCTTTACACATTTAATTTTCATGATTTTGTTTAACATCATTTCACGTTTACTTTCATTTTTCAATCCAACTCTTATCATTATCCTCATAATGGCTCTATATATATATTGTATGTATTAATAGTGATTTTGTTGCAAGGTTGGTAAAATCGATAAAGAACTCGTTAATACTGAGAGATCTACAAAGTGTAAAATGCAGAGTGTACAATGTTTTGTGATGAGATGCGATATAATTTCCAGGTGAAGGTATCACCGCCTCGCACCTGGACTTTTTTCGCGCTTGCGTGTTATAATCATGAAACGCGTCAATTCAAACTTTATCCAGTTGAAAGAGTGACGAGGACGAGTGAGCATCGTAAGCAATGATATGGTGTTAAATCGAAGAATTCCTGATATTAATCTTGAACCAGTATCAAAATTCAAATTTTATCAGGTAAACAACTTTTGTTATACATTGAAAAGAAAAATAAATAAATAAATAAATAAAACAATGAGAAATTGAAAATAAAAAATATCAAATGGCTACATGTTGATTCCATTGAATAAATTAAATATTTATTTTTCTAGTAGAACTAATTCAACGTAAAATTTTTTTTTTTTTTTTTTTTTTTCAAATTAAAAATATGTTGCCAAATGTTCAATAATTTTTACACACGTTACGTTATAATATTTGGAAAATAAACGCGACCATGTGTATGAGTAAAAGTAACTTTGCCAAATTCATGTCAATTTAGTTTCCAATGACTGAATATTGTTATTTATAAACTATCAGAGAGCTACAACGACAACGGATATTTTCATACACTTACGTTTGTTGCCCGATTAAACAAAAAAAAGCGTGGGTATATATCGTTATAAATACACATGCAAGAAAAAAAATATATATATATATATACATAAATATATAACATGTGTGTGATGTACGTGAAATCACATTGATTATGCGCTGACAATAAATCTCTAGTCGGTATAGGTCGACTCATAGTTCAAGCTTGTCCTGACCATACTGGCACAATTTAAAAGATTCAAGGATATAAATTTTATCCATTTGAATAATGTGTTGCATTCAATCAAGTAAATCATTAGCAATCAAGTCCCTCTTATCTATCCGCAGGAATATTTATTTATTTAATTTTCTGCTAACGTTTATATCAATGATGAATAGAGTTCACGTAATTGTAAAAAATGTAAGGGTCGTCAATCTTCAGCATGAAATGTGATTAACCCATTTTTTTTTTTTGTTTATTTAGTTAATTCTATTATACATAACCAAACAAATATTTTTCAAAACATTATTTTCTTCAATGTATCTATAGAAATATAATTTTTGAATAATTAATATATCTAATATTTTCATATAATATTTTTATTTATATTTAAATGGAAATAATAGTCATTTGTATTACCTTTACACTCATGATATTATTTTTCTTTTTATTATCCATTGCACATTGATAAGTCACAAATATTCGATATTATCGGAAATTTCGTTGCGCATGGTGTCGGCATTTCTGAATGATTTTATACCTGGAAAATATAAAATTCAATTTATTGACATTACCAGTTGTTTGGCAAGATGAAGAAAAATAAAAAAAAAAAACAAAACAAAACAAACACGATAAGTCTGATACCTGATAAATTTATTGTAACTTTTTGTATTTAAGGGCTGTCGAATTTAATGATTTTTATGTTGAGTGTGATCAATGTCAATTATCTATTATGAACATAAGGATATAGATCTTTTTTCCAATTTTTTTTATTAATTTTCCCCTTTCACTTTATGTGTATTGATATTTTATGAGTATGCATTTCTTCACAACCCTCGACGGTAGTTCAATCAACGTCGAGTAACACGCACACGAAAACTAATCAGACAACGTTTCCGGGTGTCAATCAAATTCAACGTATAAAACTTGACCCAGTACATATATATAATACGTACACCACCACCCAATCACCTAATAGTGTCTATCAACAACTAAATTCAAAAAGAAAAAGATGAAAAAGATGAAAAGAAAAGTAAAATAAAACTATTCAATACAAGTATATTATATAATATAAAAGGACGGATCGAAAAAAAAAAGAAAAAAAAAACAAAAAAATCTAAAATATATTTTTAATGATGATAAATTTATCAATGATGCGCAATTGAAGGGAGGGAAGGGGGGGGGGGGATATGTTGAGTTTGCATTACTTTAACTGCGCATGCGCAAAAAATTTCTCTATTAATTTTATTTGAATTTAATATTTGAATATTATATGAAATTAAATCAAAAAAATTAAATTACCACATGAATTAAATTCAAATGATAATATATAAAATGTGATAAATTAATATTATTTATATAATTTTATATATAATAAAAATCAATAGATATATTAATATCATTTTTGCAGTGTATGATGGAGATAAATGCATTTACCGGAAGACGATGGAATCTATCTGGTGTTCCGATACAACGTGAGAGCATCATCGGCATCCCCACGAGTGGTAAACGTCCCCCCACTGCGTCAGAAGTAACCACTCACCAAGTGAGCATATTTATTATATCTCTCTTTCTCTCCTCTATCCTATTCTACAAACTTTTATAAATCATTTGCTGGCACTCTTTATTCACGTATTGCGCGAGTTAGCTGCCACTCGTCATCATCGTTACTATTGATTCAATCAATAACATTTAAAAAAAAAAAATAATAATAATAATAATAAATTAAATTATTAAAGTGTAATTTTTTTTTTGTTTATATTTAATTTTTTAAAATGTATAATTGCCACAATAAAATATTATATACGATTATTTTACAGAAAATCCATCGAATTATCGAACAAAATGACAAACGAAAATCAAAAGCAATTGATCGAAGTTCAAAATCATTAAAGTCAAGTAATGGTGTCTTACCAAACTATAAAATTATCAGATCGCGTTGTCAATCTTTACGTGGATGTCGTGATAACAATAATGATGATGATGATAATATTGGTGATGATGATGAAGACAACAATGATGATGATAATAAAAATTTTGATGATAGTTTATATGATATTCGGGGAAATTCAATAAAGAATCAATTTAGTGGATTGTCTTTACGCTATCACCATCATCACAATAAAAGTTCTAATTATGATTGTCAATTGGTGAATAATCGTGGTGAAGATGCAACACGTTGTGAACGTGATAAAAATTCATTATTGAGTAATAATAATTGGGAACGACGTAGGGAGATTGAAAGATCAAATTTAAGAACGAAAAATATTTGTATATCCAAGTCATCAAGTGTACCGGCCAATCTAAAAGAAGGTTAGTATAAATATATAATAATATAATTATATAGATACTTTAATATTTGAATTAATTTTAAATAATTCATATTGAATATTCAATAAATAATCTCAAGTCATTTATACAGTGTCTGTGTCTTTGATGGACAGGTGGTGGTATTATGTGTGCGTGTGACAATATTTTTCTCATGATTGTTGACGCCAAACGAATGTATATTTAGTCGGGTCAGGGCCGTTCGTTGTTGGTGTTCTATTTTATTTAAAGTGTTAATAACAATAATGTGTTGCAGGACTCGAATATAATTCATCTGGCAAAATACCCATTGATGGAATACTTAAAAAATCATCGATATTCGTTGATAAATTAATAGATGATAATCGAATATCATTATTGAAGAAAAAAAATCAATTGACAAAAAATCGGTGTGTAAATAATACTTTATTAAATTTAAAAAAATCACCGAGCTGTCAAAATTTGAACATAAATTATGCCAAAAATGCCAATAATAGTGGGAATATTTCGTCAGTAAAGAAATCCGTGTCATTTAGTTTGGACACGAATTTTTCAAAAAAACAAACAGGATTTAATAAAAAAATTGCTGCGGTACATGAATCAAAAGTTTATCGCAAGGGTGTCCTTCGAGGTAAATAAACAATTGTATTAAAAAAATAATTGTGCAATGTAAAATTATATATTTGAATTTATAATTAAATTCGTATTACATTGTATGTAGATGTAAATGACGTAGTAACGCCGAAAAAACAATTATGCGATTTATCATTATCAATAACTAAAGAGACAAAAATGAGTCAAGCACTTCTTAAAGCAGCACGAGACGCTGATGAACTTGCTCTCACTGATCTTATATCAAGAATGCGACGTTCAAGTCTCAATCACTGTGTCGATATAAATGCAACTGATTCAAGTGGCAGGGTAAGAATTAAATATATAAATATCATTCAATTCAATAATATTACATTATAAAATATTCAATTCAAAAATTTCACTAAATCAATCAATAATATTATTTATAAAATCTAAAATCAATTTCATTTTTAGATAAAACTATGTGAAAGTAGTTCATTTATCATCGCGTGTAAATTATAATACTCGTTTGTGATCATACACCAATCAATATTGATGCAAGATCCATTTAATTTCTCTTTTTGCGCAGTAGCACGCAATTATTCCGGAAGAACTTTATATATATATATATATATATATTTTTTTTTTTTCCCTCTCATTATCTCTTTCACCTCCTATTTCTTTCTTCATACTCTTACACAACGAATATGAGTTCAGCTTCCTCCATAAATTCCAATGAATTTCAAAGAGTATTAAAAATTATTTTTAGTCCATACTGTAAGCACATTGCATATATAGTATTCGTTTGTTACGTGGGCTGGAAAATATATTACAGATAACTATTTAAAATTTTCAAGCATCAAATAAAATGGATAGCACACACTTTAGCAACATCACCACCACCACCACTACTACTACTACTACTACCAATACCATCAATACCACAATAACAATCACCAGGCACTACAAAATATTCACACTGATAAATACTCAATACATAGAATTACTGGTATATTATATCACTATGTAAAAATGTTTGTTACAGTAGCAATTAAATTCCACCATATCGGGTTTATGACCTTGAATGTAAATCCATTAAATAAATTAAATAGAAAAAATAATAATAAATAGATAAAAATAAAAAGGTAAAATAATTGACTCTAGTGCACCTATTTGCAAATAGATCCATGAAGATCTACACCATATTCACATCAATGGAATGTTGTTGACCTTGACCGTGTGTCTTTGATGTTTAAAACAGAAAAAAAAAAAAAAAAAAAGAAAAGAAAAGAAAAAACGTAACAAACGGTGACGCTGACCTCAATGCCTCTGATCTCACTCACACAATTACCGTTACAACAATGTAGTTTTTATTTTCTACAAAATATTTTTACACTTACATATATTTATTTCACTATAGTTCAAAAAAAAATTAGATAACAAGTGAAGTATTCATAAAATATAATATATGAATAAAAATCATTTAACTGTTAATACTATATGAGCCACTTGTTGTTTTGTTAAAAGAATAATAATTAAATACGTCATATGTATTTATCACGAACAATGACAAATATTTATATGACATTTAAATAGTATTGAATAATTCTATTCTACTTAGTTAAATAACGTGAAAACGTCTGTGTAAGCAAAGATGATTAAAATCTTATTTCTTGGATTTATGTAAGGCACATATGGAATTTTTAATACCTTTTATTTTTTCTATATAAAGAAAAACTTTGTAAACACATTTATGCATATACATATGTGTAAATTGAAATTAATTAACTAATGTATAAATGTGTGTTTATGTAATATTAGAGTGCGATTAGCTACATAGCTACTAATGGAGCTGATGAAGTATTGAACGTTGTCCTTTCTCTGCCTGGTATTAATCCAAATTTGCCAGACAATGAGGGTAATACACCATTACATTTTGCAGCACAAGCTGGTAAGTGATATGATTGAAAAATCAATTTTCAATAAAATAATTATCAAGATGAATGAATTTTTTTCTATTCTTTCAATTTGATATTGATAATATTGAATGATTGTTTATCAATGATTATTTTGATAAATTAGGACAGGCTGAATCACTGAATATATTGTTGCAACGATGTACAGTCATTGAACTTGATGCTCGCAATGTTCTTGGTTTTACTCCATTAATGAAGGCCGCACTTCAAGGACGAACAAAATGTGCGAAAATTCTTCTGTTTGCTGGTAATCCATTTTATATCATGATTAAATATATAATTTAATGAGAGTGCAAGTTTTTTTTTTTTAAGAACATGATAAATTTCAATTAGGCGCAAATCCAACACTACGAGATTACGGAAGAGGTTTTAAAGCTGAACAATGGGCAAGATTTTGTGGTCGACACATGTGTGCTGATATAATTGAACGATTTTCTCGGCATAAATTTATGGAAAAAAGTACTTGTCGATGGGGCAGTGAGCCAGAACTCGCAACAAAAGTTCTTCAAGGAAAGGTAATATGTTATGTTAATTATTATTATTATTTTTTTTTTTGAAAGTCATACACAAAATTCAAAATCATGTCAATGTGAAATTATATTTTTTATATTGTAGATTGTGCCCATACCTCTAAATCCAATACCAATGCAATCATCAGGATTTAAATCAAAAATTAAACGTGTATTTAAAAGTTCCAATTCCGACAAAAGTTTTTCTATAGTCTCACAATTAACTAATGCCGCACTGTGCGCCAGTACTCCAGCACTTCCAAAACCTGGTGATATTCAGCCAGTAAAAAGTCTTATTCGTCCACTCATCGTTCCACAATTGCGGTAAAATAATATTATATATTTTTATATATTGCCAATTTTAAAATTGATGATGATTCGATTACTCTAATGATATGCCTATTGAAATGTGTATTAATATTTTGTAATGAATTTTAGTGTGACATTGGTTGCACCCACGGACATATTGGAAAAAAAAGAGGCAAGTCACATGCAAAGTGATAATAGTGTGACAATGAAACCATCAAAAGTAAAGAAAAAAAATAAATAGCGTTTACCTCGACGATCATCTATAATAATTGATTGCTGTGGACTATCTAATATTAATGTAGTGGAAGAAAAAAAACAAAAAAAATGTGCCTCGCGTCTACTCGCTGGACGAGTGACGCCATGACAATATCACAATTACACAGTCACTTCCTAATGTAAATGAAATAATGCATGTGTGTGTATGAATACCATATTGCATGCTCATTTTACACAATTCATCCTAAATATTTTATGATTGACCATTTAAAATTGATCAAAGAAGCTTATCTATTATAAAATAATATATAATATGAAGACTTCTCACAGATTATATAACATCATTCGTACTCAAATTCGTATAAATGTGATATTTTGTTTTGTTTATATTAAAATTATATAGGAATTATTACTAAAGAATAATAGTATATGAAATATATTACATTATATTATATGTCAACGATATGCACTTAAGCGCAAACAAAAGTAGGTTTTTTTAATTTTATTATTATTATTATTATTATTATTTATTTTTTTTTTTTTCTCGAAGACGGAAGTAATTTTATCATACATGATAAAAATTTATTATTATTCATCATCCAGCTCGACGATTTTTGCGTTGTCTTCTATTTTTTTTGCTCGACAAAATTTCGTATGCCTGTTGAATTTCCATAAACCTTTCTTGAGCTGCTTTGCGCTCATCATCTGTACCCTTAACTTTATCCGGATGATGTTCCTTAGATAAACTTCGCCATTTGGCTGTGACATCACTTTGCGATGCGGTCTGAGACAGACCCAATACCTAATGAAAAAAAAATTACATTGTAATTTCAATGCATTATATTTATAATAAAGAATATTTTATACTAACTCTATACGCATTTATTTCTCCATGCGGATCGGACAAATCAATTAATTGTCGCCATGTTGCCCAAAAACCTTGCTGCTTCATTTGATCCCATGTGGCCCAAAGTGTTGACTATAATTAGTAAACAGAAAAAAAAAAAAAAAGAACCAATTAATAAATTCAATCGTACAAAAATTATCGTGATGTCTATCAATAATATGAAAATTATTATTTACTTTAAGATCCAGCCACACTGGAGATCTGAAAAAATGTTTTACAGCCTCAGATAATTTTATTTCCTCACCATCACTGTCAGTGATAACGGCGTTGAAATAAAAATGACTGGTAAACAATGCCATATATAATGCAACAGCCAATATTAATAGGAAACATCGTTTATGAATTGGCCGTTTTTTTCTCGGTTTCAATCGCCACTGTTTACTAAACGTATCAAAGCCCAAACACGACGCTATAACCATCACACTCAACCATACATTATCATCTGCAATATAATACATCGTTGGATACGTTGCGTATGAGCAAATAAGTGATACCCATATTGTTCCTTGTTCTCTACCAATATTTCCAACAACCCACACACCTAAAAAGTAGAATTAAAAAAATAGTAATACAACGTACTGCTGACTTTTACTAACAATATCAAATTACTCAAATAAAAGTGTCTCTTATTACACATTATTTTTATAACGTTTCAGATGTATAAATAATATTTTATATATTCATTTTCAATATACCTAATGCAACTGCAACAGGAATTAAAATAATTAGTGGACGGAAATTAATTCCATAAAGTTCATCCTGCGGTATAGCCATCCATAATAATTGCGCCCAAAAATATCCCATAAATATTTGTCCAATGAAACGTATTGTTGAGGATGGTGGCTGTGAAATTGAATTTTAAACAATACACAAATTAATTTATTTATAAAATATATTAAGAAAATAATATAGAACAAAAAAAAATCTAATATAATTAATAATATCACATTACCTTTTTATTCTGTTTAACTTGCAATTTAAATCGCTCAATATAATTTGGCTCATCATTTGCATCATCAACATATGATGACAATTTCCATAAATCTCTTATGCATCCACATCCAAAATAGCCGCCAAGTGTTGTTAAATATATGAATCCATGGGCATCACGTTCAAGATAAAAATGATGTGCACCAAATATTCCACCGAATAACCACCAGAAATATGCCCAAAATTTTGATTTTTTTGTTTTCATTCTCGATGATAATGCATCACCATTTAAATTAATTTGTTTATTCATAATATTTTGTATTATAATATTGTTCTCGTAATACACAGTTCTGTTCTACTTCGATTTTCTTTCACGTCTAACTTATCGTGCCAATTTAATATTCAATGTATCGATAAGCAAATTACTTTGTAATTTTGCAAAATAAATTGATAAAAAAAAAAATAATAATAAAAAAAAGAACACAACAAAAAAAACATAATAACAAATAACATAAAGTAATTGAAAAAATTTTTTACATTATTTTTTCTGTATTCAAAAATTTATTCATAATATTCATTTGATTTATATTTATCATTTTTCATCAATAATATAATCAATACGCTAGATTATATATACATAATTTTTGATATTTTATTAAGATAAAATATCCAAATTCTTGATTGTAAATCGTTGAATATTTGATTGGAAAATATTTGTTTGTTGAATACACTCGCGTATTAGTTTTGAAACGACACGTAATCACGAGCTGTTGATGTACACTACGTTAAAAGTGACATTCAACTATAACGTGGCTTTATCCAAGAGGACTGGTTCAATGCACGTTGTAAAATACGAATGGTACAAGAAACTAACGGTACAATTCAAGTTTGAGATAAATGGAAGGGAAACAGCCTAAAGTTGAATGAGGTGGCCCCCTGAAGGTAACGTACGATACAATTATGAAGCCAAGAATTAACCCAGTACAAAATCTACTATTTAATAATCTCAAAAACATATATATTTATCAGTATACAACTGAATATAAATACGTATTTTTCGTCTTATCAAATCATTTGGACAAAGAGAATTATATAGAGTAATGTATTTTTTACAATGTCATTGAAAAGTGGAACAGAAACAAATGATTATAAATTCAGGTGGTTGACACCTTCGCCTGTATAGCCTACAGATGGTAACAATTGGTATCCAAACATTTTGCTTCATGTTCTACTTTTTAATTCATGTTCAAATTTAAACAAAAAAAGTTATATATATTATTTATTTATTACTATATAAAATAATGTATTGAATTGATTGATATAAAAATTTTAAAAATATAAAAATATACTAATTAATTCACATTGAATATGGAATTTTCTGATTTATTACAATTATTAATAAGTACATAAATAAAATACATGATTAGAATTTATAGATAAATTTTTTATATTATTATATTTAAATTATGTTTACGAGTGGAACATTTAAGAATAAAATAGAATACTGCATTTCCTGCTGTAGATATTTAATGAATTAATGTATTTTCTGTTGTAAAAAGTGTTTTAAAACTAAATTGCAAAAGGAGAAATTTTATATTAGCAATGTATATGTATTGTATATATGAATTAATCACTACTACTCACGTATTCGCATTGAAATAAAGGAAGAGTTGACAATGCATTTATAATAAAACACGTAGATTTATTCACGACTAATTGATGCGTTGAATGTCAATCGGTTCATTGGCCAATTTTACAACTATAAATAGAGAATCACAGTAATAATTGTTTATCGAAATATCAGACAAAAATATTAATAAACATAGACTCATTTTTCTTTCTAGTCCTGTAAAAAAAATTAAAGAAAAAATTTAATAAACTAATAGTTTATATTAATAAAATCATTTTGTTATTATCATTATTTATTATTATTTTTTTTTTTCTCTTTTTTTGTTTGATTAAATTACAATTGCACATGATATCAGCCGAATTTTTTCGAAATGGGATGACCTTGTTGCAAGATGCTACTTTATTCAGTGAAAGTAATGACCTTGCAATTACCATTATAAATATTCATTATAAATTTTGGGCGATATATATTAATAATATTAAAATTATTTATAAAAGATTCGGTGAAACTCATTACATGTGAAAGAAATATTGCATGTGAATTGATTAAATTCTGTTAGTTACTCAAATTTTTTAACTATAATTTTTAATTATATTCAGTATAAAAATATCAGGTTATTTTGAGAAAATAAAAATTCTATTTTATTTTATTTCACTATTTTTTTTTTTTCTTTTTTAACGATAAATTGCACGATAAAATAAACAAATACTTCACTACGCTTTACATTAGATAAATAGACATAAATGATGCATACGTTGGTTTATTTTCTAATATCAAAAAGGGGTATGTAGAAAATATGCAGAAGAAATTTCATCGTGTGAAACGTAACATCTGTTGTATATTTCCATTAGCTACATGCAACTATATATATATATATATATATACACACACACACACACAGCAATTTTATTGCAATTATCGTCTAAATACCTTTTGTTTTTGTTCTCTAGATTTACTTTGAATAAGAAAAAAAGAACGACGGAACGAATAAAAAATAAAATTCTATTTTACGGTAATGAAGAAAATTTAAATTAAAATGCGCTATGCAGTATTGACTGCTGCTACTGATGGACTTAAGTGATGAATTTTTTTTCATACATCATAGATAATATATCACATTGATTCAATTCTTCTCAAGCTCTTACATTATCTTTCCAGTGTAATTGGTATTATAATTGGGAATTATTTCAATGGAAATTATAGAAATTGATCTTGCATTGAACTTTAATCATTTTTCAACTTTTTACGGATGATGGATATTATTTAACTGCATTATTTGGGGTATTATTATTCATAATTCATTGATTTCACTTTAGTCAACAAGAATTATTAAATCTTACGGCCAAAATATATAAACCTATTGACAATTTTCATCGATCAACTGGTGAATTTAATTTAATAATTAATCACAATAATATTTTACAACATAAAATCGAATTATTTTTGATTATTATAATTTTTTTGTTTATATATATTAGAGATAGAAATTATAAATATAATAAAGAAAAATTATTTTTATGAAATTTTAAGCTTTACCTTATTCAGTATTGACATTCATTGCCATATATATATTCGATATTTTCCTATATTATAAACAAAATATTATCTAATGGCATATCTGAATATTATATATTATTTGTTTATGGGTCGTGAAGAGTCCATACTCTTTTTTTGCGCTTACAACAGCAATCACATATAATAAAGAATAATTATGAAATTATTCATTTTCATGAAAATAGGAATGAAATAATGTTATTTAAATTTAATTACTTGAATTTTTTTTTTTTCATTGATCACTCCTGTTACTTCATCTGTAAATAATATTGAAGCATTTTATACTAGTAAAAATTTTTTGTTTTTGAAATTTATAAAATTGTTTATCAATCAGATGCTCACAGTAATATACGTATATAACTATATAGTGGTTTTTCAACACTAGCGTTCATTGTGGACGAAAATAAAATCATTGTAAGAAACATTTGCTAAAATTACGGTGATTAGAGGGAAATAAATTAATAAAATTTGATAAATGTCATTGTAATTCAATAAATTCATATGAAAAATAATAATAATAATAATTAAAAAAAACAGAATAGAAGATCCACTATTTATTTTCTAGTAAAAGCCACAATTCTTTAGATAATTGAAGTTGATCACCATCAAAATGGCGCGTACTAGGAAAACACGTGTACTTGATTGTTGTGCGTACAGGTGGATAGTAATAGTGATTAGTGATTAATGTCTCTAATTATTTTCAAGATAATAAATTATTGATATGATATAAATAAGAAGTTTCGGAATGGCGAACAATAGTGGCAAACAAATATTGAGTCACAAAGAGTGGCGACGTTTAGCAAAAAAACAACGACGAAAACGTATACGACGAAATACTGCACAAATAAGAGATATCGAGGAGGAGCAGTTGAAGGCGACACTTGAGCGAAGCGCGGATTATTTGAATTGGATTACAGAGCAGGAAAAATTGGCAGAAGAACGTGAAGAGAGAGAAGCTGAGGAACATGCAAAACAAGAAAAATTATGGCTTGAATCAGAAGTAAAATTATTTCATTTATTTATTTTTTTATTATTTTTTTTTTTTTTCAAATTATTTTCTTGTCAATGTTAAGAGTTGAATTTTTATTTATTTTCATGATCATTATTATTTTAGATAAAAGCACAAAAAGAATGGCAAGAGCTTCAAGAACGTAAAGCAAAATCGCGTCAAGAACAATTGCAACAGGAGGAAATAATTAGAAAGGAATTCGAAATAAAACAGGAGGCACTAAGAAAGAAACGTGAAGAACTTGATCGACTAAAAGCAGAAGAATTAAAACGACATGAGAATATTGAACGTGAAATTCAGGAATATATTGATGATGGAGCTGAAACTCCAGAGATATTGCGATTAGTCACTGATAGTCAACCAGGCAAAGAACTCTGCCCATTTTTTTCCAAAACAGGAGCATGTAGATATGGCGATACTTGCTCACGAAATCATCGCAGAAATGCCCTGAGTAAAATTATTATTATTCCAGGATTTTACAATCATTTTTCATTGGAAAAAAATTCTGCCGAATACGACACCGATATTTCTTTAGAATTTGAAAATTCAGAAACACGTGAACATTATAATGAATTTTATAATGATGTGTTACCAGAACTGGAGAGTTTTGGACGTATAAAAACTCTAAAATGTTGTTGCAATAGTGAAATACATCTTCGTGGTAATTTATACGTTGAATATTACACGGAGAGAGAGGCGGCGCGAGCTTGGCAACGGCTTAAAGGTCGTTGGTATGGCGGGCGACAATTAAATTGCGAATTTGTAAATTTTAAATCATGGAGAAATGCCGTGTGTGGCATGGCTAAGTGTCCTAAAGGTCGTACATGTAATTTTCTCCATACACTACGAAATCCTGGTGACAGTTATGGCATGAAAAGCCCACCAAGATGGGCGAAAAAGAGTGATCGCGAAACGTCAAGCAGTAAATGGAGTAAAGTGACTGGTGATGAGTCAGTTAGAAGTTACAATAAAGATGAACGTTGTAATTGGCGTTGGTCAGAATCGCCTCAACCAGAGACTAAATATGAACGCAATGATGATGAGCGTCATAAAAATCGTGAAAGGTCACGACGTGACAAACGTCATTCACAATCGACCAATCGTCATTCGCATTCACGAAGTTCCCGGTCAAAGACACACAAGAGTTCGTCCAATTCACCAAAGCGAAAAAAACGTCGTTATTCTATTGATAAAGAATCCAAGGATAATTCAACAAAATATTGCGACACTAATAAAGAAAATGGTAATGATGACTATATGAAGAAATCCGCTGCGCATAAGAAATCGAGAAGAGACAAATCTGATTCACGGAAAACTGAACCGAGGTCACGATTACAAAAAGATGATCAATCACACTCGATAATAAAACCGTGTGAAGATTCAGCATCAAAATTTCCACAGATAACTGCAGACAATCACAATGATTGGGACACTACAGATTCCGATAATGAGCAATAATAATTCAATGAAATTTAAGAGTGAATAAATATTAATATATACATATATTGTAAAAAAAAAAGAAAACGAAGTTCATTTACTATTGTCATACCTTCATTTTTTTTTTTTTTTTTATTTATTTATTAATTGATTGATTGGAATTCAGATCAAGATATCATATATCAATTGAGCACATACGCATTTTTCATTACAATAAAATATTATCAGAAATATAAATACATATCTCTACTGTCGAATCATTGTGAATATTATTTTTATGAGATTACATATTGCAGATATATAATGTGAAGTTGGAAAATGTATGAATTCATGGATAATCGATACACAATGTTTAAACTGAACGCTTGTCTGTTTCTCTCGTCACTTGTCGTTTCAACTTATGGATTTGGATTTCGGGGCTTCCATTATGATAGTCGACAAGAACCAATAGCCAATATCAATTCACGTCATGAAATTCGAGAAAAATGGATATTACAACCATTAAATCATTTTGATGTGCGAGATAATCATTCATGGCCAATGAGATATTATGAAAATGACGAATTCTACAATGGTACCGGGCCAATGTTAATTATGCTTGGTGGTGAATGGACAATTACACCAGGATTTTTACAAAGTGGTCTGATGTATGATATTGGCCAAACTCATGGTGCAATATTGTACTACACTGAACATCGTTACTATGGAAAAAGTCGACCCGTAAAGTGAGATAAAAAATTATTTATATTTTTTTCTTTAATATTTCATTAAAATTAATTATATTTATATATATTTTTTAAATATTTTTACAGTGATACAAAACCCGAAAATATGGAATATTTAAATGTAGATCAAGCACTAGCTGACATTGCATATTTTATTGAAACAAAAAAATTTGAATTAAATTGTTCAAACCAGAGTGTAATTATTTTTGGTGGTTCTTATTCTGGAAATATGGCAGCATGGGCGAGATTAAAATATCCACATCTTATTCAAGGAGCATTGGCAAGTAGCGCGCCCGTTCATGCTAAAGCTGATTTTTTCGGTGAATATATTTACATAATAAAATTTTTCATCACAATTATTAATTTATATAATTTACATTCTAATAAAAAATTAAAAATAACAAATTACATACTGAATGATTGCAGAATATTATGAAGTTGTTGCTGCTTCACTCAAGAAATATAATGAAAAATGTGTAAATTATATTAAAAATGCAATCAATATTGTTGAATCCCTTCTATCATACGAGAGTGGAGCTAAAATATTGCAAAAAAGTTTTAAGTGAGTTATTTTTTTTGTTTTTTTTTTTTTTTTTTTCAATATTTTCCAGTAGTTATTTAAAAGTTTACTAATGAATTTTTATATTTATTAAAAAGTCTTTGTACTACTCCAAATATTACTTCCATCAGTGATATTGGATGGATTATGAATTCAATTGCAGAAGTGAGTGATAAAAATTACATATTCCGATATCTTTATAATTTTGATCAATATTATTATTACTTTTTATAGATATTTGCTAGTACAGTGCAATATAACAAAGTAGAGTCAAACGGGAAAACCACAATAGCTAATCTCTGCGATAAAATAATGGATAGTAATATTGAAAGTCCACTTGAACGATTGGCAAATATTATCAGAAAATCAAAGTGTTCTAATTGGAATTATGAAAATTTTGTTAAATTATATAAAAATACATCATGGGATTTCAAACAAAGAACCAGTAAATTTATTAAACTTATAAAAAAGAAAGAAATAATTTAAGATTGAAAAACAATATCATCAGTTTATTTATATATATATATATATATATTTTTTTTAATTTTTTAATTTTTTATTTAGTGAGATTATGGGTTTATCAAACTTGTACAGAATATGGATACTATCAAACAAGTAGTGCTATAAATTCCATATTTGGAATATTTTTTCCCTTGAAATTTTTTACACAAATGTGCACCGATTTATATGGTTACTAGTAAGTAAATAATCTTATAATATACATATGATCATATATCTTATTAATACAAACCATTAGATACAGTATATCAACAAATTTAGATATTAATACTAAAAAGTACAATTTTCAATTTTTTTTTTTTTTTTTTTTTTTTAATTTAAAACATATGTAATAATAATATTGATATTTAAATTGATAAATTACATTACAATTGATCGATTATAAAATATTATTTAACATTGGTGATAATTTTAGTTACGGTGCGAGTTTACTGGACACTAGTGTTAAACGTACAAATATCATGTATGGTGGACCTCTGCCAGATTTAAAATATGTCATTTTTACAAATGGAAATATTGATCCATGGCATACACTCTCAATTCTTGAGGACACCAATGAGTTAACACCCGCCATTCTAATCAACGGTATAAAAATAATCACAAAAACTTTATTTTTTTTTTTTCTTCAATGTTATACTAGCGAAAGTTATAAATTTATAATCTCTATTACGATGTGAATAATTATCATTTCACTTTTTTTTTTTTTTTTTTTCGTGCATTTATGAATTGATAGGTTCATCACACACAGCAGATCTTCATCCAGATTTACCAACCGACATTGATGAACTGACAAAAGCCAGACAACGAATACGAATGATAATTGGCAAATGGATTGCTCTGGGCAAGAAAATTTAATCGAGTTGTTCATTTTTAAAATAACACTATGACAATTTGATAATTTGATAAATTAATATTATTTTTTTTTGTTTTATAAACAAAAAAAAAATGATTATCGACAAGTTTCCCATGCCATTAATACCTATTATTTGTTTGTTTTGATGATAAAGTAAATATCATCAGTCGACTTCCAACTTTCGGAATGATCCACTTATACCGTGTATTGTTGAGTCACTTGAGTTGACATCAGAACAACCAAAGCCGTGTTTCAATGCGGAAATTGCACCCTCTCGTGCTTTCTCTGAATATAAATTCAAGCGAACCTTCATTTTATCGTGGCTCAGCAACTTTGGACGTAATTCTATCAACTCCTTCCGCCATAGATCTATGAAAATATTGAATAAATAAATATGTAATTGATTGATAAAGTGTGTAATAATAGAAATTTAATAATATATTACATAATCATCGATATTTCGAAATTATTTAAACGGTAGATATCGACATTCATTTCGATTCTGTCCAACTTGATAAATTCAATTAACTGATTAAAATTTTAAATTTCAAATTCTTATTTATTTTTTTTTATTTACCAATCATTTCTTTCATAGGCATCGTACCACCATACTCTTTTGGCAGCATACTAGTATCCATTTTTTGTTGCATTGCATCGTCCAAACTCGTGTATATCTTCACACGTTTTCGAATTTTCTCTGAGATCAGAGACATGCCAAAGTCTAATGCGAATTTTAGGGATGGATGGGCATTTATTGCGTGAACTTCCTTGTGTCGCATTGGAATCGTACGCTTGGAGAAAAAAAATTTACAAGAAAAAAAATAAAAAAAATTGAAAAATAACTTTCAAAAAATTGTATTGATGAAATACACGATGTTCAGATGAATTTACCTACGAAATCCTATCACAAGTGATTGATATCACTAAATCTTTAGTAAATATACTAAAAACCGGTTACACCCGATTCATAGAGTATCAAAAAAGAAAAAAAAAAAAACTGTTACACGTATTACGTCAGTGACGTCCTTGAATTTATTAACCAATTCAATGTATTAAAAAATAAAAACTTGAAGTGAAAGTAAAAAATGTAAAAAAATTCTCATTATTTTTAAATAAATTTTTAGATTTAGAAAATTTGTCTTTTATGTATTTATTTTGTGACTCACCTCGCCATTTTTGACAATACGCACAGCTTCACGTGGTGTAAAAAGTGTCAAGTGTGGAAAACTAACACCACTACCATCAGCAAAATGTACAAATCCATAAACTTGATTCAATTCATCTTCCATTAATGCTTCATAAGTGATACCATGAATTTTACACATGTCTGCGTTGGTAAATTTATAAGGATCGAAAACTCCTAGATAAAAAAAAAACAAAATAAATAAAAATACAATAAATGTAAATAATGTCCACAATAAACTAAACAAATGAAATAATTATTATAATTTACCTGGTCTAGCGACAATAACTCGACGGCCTTTTGCATCACGACCAGGAACAGCAAAGAGATACCTATTAAAAAATACCATAATTGTTGATTATACAGAGAAAAAAAAATAAAATATTGATGAAAATTATATAGGAAAGTAAATTTAATGCATTTTCTTATTTTTACCCAAGTGTGAGTAATTCTTCCATTGTGGGTTCAGTGATATCCAAATTATGAAAAGCCGGATGATAAACGTGTCTGAGAAGAAGATAACGTTCAGTAGCCTCTTGTGCCATTGGCACATTGAACTTTTTAGTTCTGAGGAATCGCAAAAGGAATTGGGCATCTGTCATCAATATAATAAATTCAATTCAACAAGCAACACGTAATTATATATATATATACATACACACGAATATTTATCATTATCAATGTGGAAAGAAACAAAAAAAAAAAAAAATAGGTGTTGCATAAAAATAATTTGCATTTTTTTTCATAAATTAATAATTAAAATGATTAAATACCAAGACGTGAATTTTCAATGCGTGGATTCATTTTAATCCAATTTCTCATCTGTTCCAATGCTTGATCACGTGTATTTTTATCCTCTCTCAATTCTTCCTTTGCAAGCATTTGCGCCTCCTTCGGTAATTTACAATTATATTCATCCTCTTCAGTGACCCATTCAGTGGTGCCCATTGTCATTTTTAATTAGCCTGTATATCTAACTTTTTATACTTTTTTTCTGTTTTTTTTTTTTTTTTTTAATATTGATCTGAAATTTAAAAGATCATGAATATTTATTCATCATTAACCAACAGATGCTGTGAATATAAAAAAAAATGTAGGTCAACGTCGCGTCAGACATTGCCCGGTGTTTTTAATGACTTTCACTTTTCTCCTGGGTCAGTTGGATGACCTCGAAATCTCTCAATATATCATCATAAAATAAAATAAAATAAATAATAAATAAATTAATTAAAATAAATAATAATCATTGAATTTATGACAGAAGAGGTGAAAAAAATTTTATAAAAATTATATATATAACTGTTGAAATATCAAATAAATACAAGTTTGAAATATATTCATTGATACACAGAATAATAATTAATAAATTCCAGTTATAATTAGTTACGTTGATTATTTTCACGTTAAGATACGTTACAATGTATATATATATATATATATATATATGATATAATATCAAGAAATGTGTAATAAAGAGGACGACGTAATATCAATTTACTCTGATTCAGTGTGAATACATTGGTATATGTTGGTATGTTATATAATCACTTTCTCCTGTTGTGCAATAAAACTTGTGTATAGGTGAACAACCCATCATATGGTTGTTATTATTATTATTATTATTTTTTTTTTTTTCCATAGATGACTCATAATATATTTTTGATTATCTCAATAACTAGTAATAACCATTTGCTGTAATAATATTTTATAATATCATCTGTATTATGTAGTACTCAATTTCATTTCTTTCCTACATTTTATTATTATTATTATTATTATTGAAAGTAATATCTATCTAAATACAGAATCAAATGGTTATCTATATATCAATAAGAGAAAAGAGTCGGTAATATTATTCAATAACTATCCGTATTGATAAATCAATTCTGAATTGAGATAGGCCCATGAATTTGATTTGATTTATTATTATATAAATTGAAGATGCGTCATTGAAGACAAAAATACACGAATGGCAAGTTCGTTTAGGTTTTGAATTTTTTATTTATTTATTTATTTATTTTTGTTTCATTAAAATCAGTCGCGAATATTAATTTGTTTTACCCTTGATATTTGCAACAACAAAAAAATACAATTGCATAAGATTTTCAAACACGCATTTTCGCAATAAAATCATCAAGTTCAAACTTTACGAAGGACATCTCATTAAAATTCTTCATATAGAATAAGAATTTTTTTTGTTTTGTTTATTTTTTTAGATTTTTCTCCACGTTTTCATTGGATTAAAATGAAAAATATTGGACAAAGACGTGCGCCGAAATATTATAAATTTAATCATAAAAAAAAGATTATTGATGATTATAAATAATTGATTGTCTAATTATCTTGTTTATAACAAGAAAAATTTATTGATGCGTGAAGGGCTAATATATAGTTGAATAATAAAATAAAAAAATATATATAGATCAAATATTGACTCAAATATTTTCCGATTAGAAAGTAAAATAATTCTTTGTGGGTATTTATATCAACTGAAGTAGTTCTGGTCTATTTAATAACTAGTTTCAATAAATCATTGTTAATACATTTGAGGATGTAATAACTAATAAAATAATATTAATAATTTATCTGCAGATTAAATAATAATATTCAAATGCAAAATACTATTATAAAATGAGTTACGTGTGAAGATATTATGATTACTATTCAATTATATTATTTCACGTAATATATGACACGAATATTACAGCATTACATGAATACCATTTATTATTTAATATAGTTAATAATATTAATTAAATTATTAAATTATTAATTTATAATTATATATAGATTTTATATAAATATTTATCGACTCGTATTACAAAGAAAATTATCTCAATTTTGTTGTTGTTGTTTTTTTGTTTGTTTTACATCAGTGTAAATTATTGAGAAAAAAATTTTATTTTGAATAAATAAAAAAATTCTTCACACAATATAACACACTGTAATATGTTAATGTGATTAACGCAAATGATAAAATATCAATTATATAAACACATAGAAAAATTGTTAATCACAATGATTTGAGATAAAATATTTAAAAATTTGACAATAATATTTGGTAGAGATTATTGAGACGCACGTACCCCAAACGACTGTGTCTGTGGAACAAACTTGAAAGCAACTGCTCCCTTCACTTCAACAAGTCAGTCTTTTATAATTTTCAGAAGTTCCTCTCTTTCTCCCATAAAAGTCACCTGAGCCTTTGGTAATCAGCTGTCGCGTACACAGATCACTTATATTCTAAGATCTTTTATTTTATTTTTATTTTATATTGTTTTTTTTTCCTTCATCTTCGTATTATCATGTTTTTTTTTTCCTCGTTCTTGACCATTAGACGTGAGTAAAAAGTTTTTGTTAAAGTACAAATGAATAATTACAAAGTTTTACATTGAAATTTTATACTGAGCACTTTTTCAATCAATAAAATCACAATTGAAATCAATAATATTTGAATAAAATATATATATATATTTTTTTTTTTCTTTCTCATTTTCTCACGAAATGTATTTATGATGGATCACTGTAGGATTTTTTCAGTACAACACATCAATGTTTGGTGAAAGTTCTTTGTAAAGATAATCTCTTTTGTGATGTGTGATGAGTGATCCTTGAAGGATAAACTTTTTATATTTATTACATCTTTTTTTTATTTTTTTTTTTTATTTATTATTTTTTGTTAAGAAATTACAGAATATTCTTATCATAGTGAATCATATCGTATTGAGTTTATATTCCATTCAATAAAATATTTTTGAACCGACACATTTCACTTTGATATAAACAAAAAAAAAAGTGAAAGGGTAATTATAAAAATAATAATGAATGTAGTAAAAAAAAATTTGTATTTCCCCCCCCCCCCCTTTTCTTTAATTGATAATATATTATCTACGCATAAAAATATGACATAAATATAATATGTATGATAATTATAGAGATGAAATAATTATTAAATAAGAGAAGAAAATTTTTTTTTAATTATCCTGAAACCACAACTAAAATAATCTCAGGGAGTTACATCATTCGTGTAGAGTAATAGGTAAATATGAAATAATGTTTTTTTTGTTTCGCCAAATTAGAAATTAAAATGATTGTGGTTATTATAATTTATATAAAAGCTTCAGGTATTCAATTGATTGTTAGTATTATTAACAATCACAGAAATAATATAACAAATTTTTTTTTATTCTTTATTTTGTTTTTATTTCTATTATGGCTCAATTCTTCGAAACGTAACTTTATTGTGGCTCAATTTTTATTATTTTGCATAACTGAGTAGCGCGTAATAATGTGTAACGCAATACTCATTACTTTCTGACAATTTCATCAAATTCTATATATACACGTTGAGCACGCAACGTTGAAGGGAATGACGTCTCTCAACTATTGCTAGTGCTGCTGCTGCTGCTTTATAATAATCAGAAAGTGAAATGCGAATTGTAGCTATAAGGAAGTTGGAATATTATGTTATCGTACGATGTAATCAAAATTAGAGCGTTTGTATTGTATAAAATGGTGTTTTTTTTTTATTTTTTTTTTATTTTATCGTTTACACAATTTTGGAATAACCAAGGCGTGAAAATTAATATAATTTTTAGATCACAATTATATTATTAGTTCATATTCAACAACCAAATTCACATTTTATCACGTGTTGATTATCTTGGAAGATGAAAGTTTTGTAGAGGACACATTTTTATTTCTTCTCTCATTATAAAAAAAAATAACATTTCATTTTGGCCCCAACTGCACAAAAATATTCCTCTATTCACTGTAAAATTGAGCAATTTATTAATTTTTTTTTTTCTTTTTCAATTTCAAGTTTCAAATGTTCTTGTAATTTTCTTCACTCTTGTTATATAACAGAAAAGTCTATTGATATTTTTTTTCTTTTTTGTGTTTAATCAATCATGTGTTTGCATAGAGTTGTACTTTAGCATGTGCTCTTTTACATCCACTATTCGTTAATAATAACTGCTTCTTTATTTGTGTAACTTGATCATCAGTTAAGCGAATGTCACTTTTTTTTGCTTCATCTTTGATACATGCATCGATAATATCGGACGTCAATGGATCAAAACTTATTATCGTCGCTGAAATATTTACTCCGGAAAATATTGTCTCAATATCTTTTATACTTTCTTTCAAATCTATGGTCTTTGTTAGGTTGTCATCTGTCATTTCGGGATTTAGAATAGCCAAAATTGTTGTACAGTGAAGTTGATCTTTTTGATTATATAAAAATAATATAAAATTTACAAGTTCTGATAAATGATTGGAGTTGAGATTTTCGAGTATTATGATATTGCAGTCGAATGTGAATAGTGAATCATAAGCTACTTCATGGATATTTTCTAAGGGTGGTCTAAATTCAAGAATATTATTTTTATTTAGATAATACTTTTTAATTATTTTAGCAGTATAAGATTTGCCAACTCCTGATCCACCAATTAAAATCACAACATCTAATCCCATGACATATTCACGGTAATGTTCGATCAATTGATGAATCGCATTATCTTGACCATGAATTTTTTCCTGCAACTCTACGGTTATATTGGTAAGATTAAAATGATTTTTCTTAAGATTATATTGTGGGCTTGTTATAAACTGATCATAGATCATTACTAAAAGCACGGATAGAAAGCAAAAAAAAATAATTTTCATATACGGATTGTCCGAATTTGTTTGCGTGGTGTGATTCATTATTGGACGGGCATTTTCATTTTTTAATGGTTGTATCCGAACGCCATCCTCTTCTTGAGGCTCCAATTGTTGAAGAATCCTTTTGCTTATTTCATTATTTACTTGTGATGTGGAAATTTTAGGATTTATATATAATCCATCTTGTTCTTGTTTCAGTCGTGTATTATTTTTTATTGATTGATTTGACGATTTCTTATCGAGAGAATTCCATTTGTTTTCCAATTCAGATTTTAATTTATTCTCAACTTTACAACTCGTTGAAAGTCTTAATGACCTGTCAGGATGATAATAATAATAATAAGAATAATAATAATAATAATAATAATAATAATAAACAAATATTTTTCTAATATATATAAGAAAAAATAAATAAAAATAATATTTAAAAACATACTTGATATTCGGTTTTTGAAGCAATGGTTGTTCACAGTTACATTGATCAATAAGCTCTTTAGAAGATTGTGATCCTTCCATCATAGGATGAAATAATTATTATAATAATAACTATAGTTTTTCATTGTAATGTGCCAAAAAGATATTTAAAATACATAAATTTCTTTCATTTCTTTCTCATAGTATTGCAATAAAGAACATAACCATAAAAATTTATAATTTACCCCAATTGATTTCTTTCTTGGAATTCTTATTAATTCAAATGTGAAATTATGTATCATAAATTTGTAGGAAAAAATATTATTGTAACGTAGTTTTTTTAAATCTATTCTAGGACATTAACTTATAACGATAAACAAAAAAATAAAAAAAACAGCGTATAGGAATATACTAATTCAAACATATAAAGAACACGACATATCAAAAAACAAATGGTGATATTAATTCAATGTATATCATAATTTATTGCGAAAAATGTTTATTACCAACTAAAAAGAAACAAAGTAATACCGACAAACGAATTGTATAATCAAGATATAAAAACCAATAACGCTTTAGTCTATTCTCTAATTTATACATTTTTCTAGTTTTCCACGCATGCGCATCAATTACGCGGGAACACGCAGTTAGAAAGGTATAAAAAAAAATTGATTGATAATTAATTTTTTTTGAACAATACTGCACGTTTTGATGATGATGATGATAATAATAATAAGTACATTAAATAATGCTATTTTATATAACAACTTTTAAAGCATAATGTCTTCATCAGTAAATATCTAAAATACTTTTTTTTGTTTTTTTTTTTTTGTTCAGTGACGAAATATATAGAATAAAATGAGTCATTTTATTCTGGAAGTATTTGAGTATTACAATATATGATATTTTTTCACTTTATCGCAGATATCTTAATGATGCAATAATAATACCCTGCAATACATTACAATGTAAAGCAATTGTTGATACTGGAATATTTCACAGATATTCAAATAGAAATGTAGTGAAACGTGGATTTGTTTTTTTTAATAAAGTAACAGCATTTGTCTTTTTGTATTTTTCGTACGATATGATTTATGTATAATATATATAAATTGAATTATAACTTGGTGTGGGAACGCAATATTTTTATATTTCTTCTGAATTTGTTTATTTGTTTATTTGTTGTTGTTTTGTTTTGTTTTGCTTTTTTTTTTCTTCCCTTTTCGATGCACATACTCTTTTCAATATCACTCAATGAATCAACTCAAAATCTTCAAACTTCTTTTATTTAATATACACACAGCTTTTCCAACAACTTCTTCTCTCCTATATATTTCTTACAACGTTGTAAGTGCTCGCGACTTGTCCTCTTGCTTCTCAGATTTTCTGGAATAATGAAGAATAATGATAATAAGAGGAAAAAGAAAAAAATATATCCATTTGGTAAGTACATAAATTCACTCAGTTCTTTGATAATTGTTCCTAATATCATATAATAAAGAAATAATAGTTATTTATGCCATCACTGAATATTACAAAATGTATACTCGTACCTATCATTCGATAATGTTTTCTCCGCAGAGTCTAATGGTACTGTTGTAGTAGCAGTATCATCAGGTGCATCATCCAAACATGATTTACTATCAGGATTTGTTTCAAGTACCTCCTCTTCTTGTTTGACGGGCGCATTAGATTTTACATTTTCCGTTATTTTAAGTACACTATCGAAATTATCAAAATTAGCCCAATCAACCGATTCATCACATGGTGATACAGTGGAATCCCACGGATTTACTTCTGGTAACACACTACTATCAGACGAAGATTCTGCTGTCTTCCATGCTAAATGAAATAAATGATACGATGATAATAACGAATATTTCTTCAATTATTTACCACTTGATTGTCGTTAATATTGATAAATATAAACTTACGATCAGACGAATCAATTTCCATATGTGCATCTTTATTGTCCTCATCTTCATCTGATGATGTAGAATCATGCTGTTGCTGTTTATATAACCAATCACATTTATCGATGACCGTTTGAAAAGTTAATTCACCATCATCACTCCATTCCATTCCACTTTCGTCGAGACCAGCTTTTTGCTTTTGTTGACAGATCTAGTAATAAAATTTTTTTGTTCAATTATTATTTTATATTGAACAATGATCATATATAAATTTAATTTAATATTATTATTTCATTTTTTATTAATGATTTATGTACCTTATTAAATGCCTCTTCTTGATTTACAAGATCACCCTCGTTCAATGTAAAAGGCATTGTATTTAGTTGATCCACAGAATTACTAGGCCTATGAATATTGTAAATATTTTTGTAAGAAAAATAAAATCTTGAACGAGTTTACGTAATTCAATTATTTACTCACTGTAAGGCATCATTGCTGTCATTGAATCCATCGTCGTGAGAACCATAATGATCGGTAAAAGGTAATGTCATATTTTGTCCTTGATAATTAGCATAAGCCTAACGAAATTTATCACAAATATTAATGTCACGTTTTGCACTATTACTCGGATGATTATTATAAATTATGTAATTTGGTAACAAGGTGTTTTTTCTCACCTGTTGAATACATATATTCTGCGAATACGGATTGAATACTACTGAGTGATCCCTTGAAGGCAACTCACAACGAAATGGTACTCCGACCTTGCAAAAAAAAAAAAAATAATAAATAAATAAATAAATAAAAAATAATAAAGAATTATTGTACGTCATTATTAAATAATGAGGATCAATTCAACTTTTTAATTTAATACATTATATTGAAAAATTACCAAAGGTATTTCCTGATCGATATTAATTCTATTTAGCACATGTCTAAGTTTTTCCCAATTTTCCAAACACTGGGCGTCTATATTATTTTCTAAATACGTTTCGAAGGTTTTATCAGAGTTTGTTTTTGTCACTATATGATTCGCTATTTTTATTAAATGTCCCATATAACCGTGACGAATTTCATTTTTTTCAACCCTAATTTTTTTAATTAAACAAAAAAACAAAATTATTGATAATTAATTTAAAAGAAAAAAAAATAGAAAGAAAAATTGAATTAAATAGAATATATTTGAATCTCTCACTTTTTCTCATTATTTTTCTCATCATTTTTCTCATCATTTTTTTCATCATTTTCATCATCACCGTTATCTTCATCAGATTCATCATCATCGATATTTCCATCCCAAGCTTCAATAATTCGTTCGATTAATTTACACTGGACAAATATCTGAAATTCACAAATTTATTTTTAATCAAAAGATTTTTTTTTTGAATTTTATATTTTATAAAAATAATTGAAATTGTCTTACATGTGCATAAACTAAATCACTATTCTCCTGCCAATCGCCATCAATCACTAAGGCTAGACACTGCTCCACTTGAGTGTGTAGAAAATTGTTCCAACAATATTTAAAAAATAAATCCTAAAATTAGATAAACAATATATAAAATAATAAAAGAAATAGAAAAAGGTACAACTATTCTTGGAGAAAAAACAATATATATATATATATATATTATTCTGAAATTTATTTTTTTCTTACCAATAATGTTTGAAATGTTCCTAATTCCGCGAGCTTTCCAAACATTTTTAAATTTGCTATTGAAAGAAGAGCTGTCAACAATTTTGTAATATGTAAACGAGTATTTCCTAAAGGAACTTCTAACAGCCCCACTGTTGTTTTAACGGCCGGTTTCTTTAATATATATAAAAATAAATCAAATTAATAATAATTAATATATTTTTGGAAATTCCACTAATACATACTAGTCGTAATAATAGTAATAATAATAATGATAGCACTTGCCGACGGTGGATTTAAAAGAAGCTTTTGTAATTTTTCCAGGTACGGTAAAGTGGCATTTTGTACAATCATATACCCTAAAGTATTCTTCATACGATTCGAATTATCCGTAATTCCATCACTAGAATTATTTCCCTGCATTTCCGGTTCACTATAAACTCTAAAATAATTAATAAATTTTACTCATAGTTAATTCAATTAAATAATCAATAATATTTGACAGTACTTATTTGTGTCTTCACCAAGAAGAACTAAAAGCACTTGAATTCCACCCACAATACTACTTTCTATTAAATCACCAGATAAAATTGTATCTAATAATAATGATACTGTTTCCGCACTGTAACAAATAAAAATATATAAATAATTATAAAAATACCTAATTTTTTTTGATACGATAAAAATTAATAATACTCACGACTCCAATGTATTTAAAATAGGATCGGCGTCTGATCGTTCAGCACTCGATATATGTTCCCTTGATGATTTAATAATATCACAAAGTAACTGCGCCGCATTAGTATGCCTTGTCGATTCCGAAGTAGGCGACAATAACTTTATTAATTGCTGTACAAGTTGTTGTGTGTCCAGCCACTAATTTTTTCGTTTGTAAAGATATAAAAAACAAAATAATGATAATAATGAATGATAAAATGAATATGAAATGAAATAATAGCAATAGAAATTGCAGTAATAATGATGATAAGATGAAAATGCAACAAAAAAAAAAATAATAATAATAATATTAAAGGAAATTGATGAATAAAAATTGAAATTTATACAATATGTAAATTAAAAATGATCAATGTGACTCTCACATTTAATATACTTTGGCGCATATCACTGCCTTCAACACTTGTCACGAGCTTTAAAACTAAATCCATAATAGCCGATGTTTCCAAATGCTGCAATAGTCGATCGACACATTTTTCTCGATTTTTAAGAAAATCTAAGACCTGTAAACACATGAATTGATAGGAGTACCAATTCTGGAGGTCAGGAAAGGAATATGTACCAGATTGATTTGAAAGAAGGATTGAAAGTCAGTGGTGGTTTTTGAAAGAGGAAAGGAAAAGGGAAAACAGACTCGTATACATTATTTAAATAAAAACTTATTTCACAGCAAAAACTTTTCAGATCGGCACAAACATCGATTTGTCATAGACACTTGAAATTTTTACGTTAATTTATAATTTTGTTTTTCACAAAAAATTCATACCTAAAATAAAATTAATAAATGAATAAATAAAAAAGGATAAATGAAGAAAAAAAAGAAAAAAAAAAGTGATCTATTGTGTTTACAAGTGCTTACCTGATCTCCTTTGCGTATTAATAAGAAACCAAATATTTTAGTAAAGAATGAAGCTAAAAGTGGATTTAGTGGCTTGTCTGTGTCAATGAATGAATATAATTTCATTAACAATGCCTCCGAGCCTGGAACAAATAGTGAAAATTAATATAACGTTCATTTGAAAATACATTTAGAAAAATCCCATAAAAAAAATAAAATATAATTACATGCCAACTTCTCATTGAGCGTTGGAACATTGCATATGAGCAATTCACAAGCCACATTTGGATATTTGTACCTCCACTTTTCATCTATATCAAGATCTGGCTCTTTAGTTATTAGAGTAACTAATTCCTCCATTATTTCTGGCCTGGTTAAACTATTTAAATTTAAATAAAACAATATAATCCAATAACACCAAAGAAAACAAACAAAATTATCAAGTTATTTATACTCACTATTCAACTAATTTTTTATTTTGGCTTTTACATTCTGGCACAATTTCCTCTTGGTCCATTAATTCATATAGAGGAACATTCTGGTTATGAAAAATTAAAATACAATATAATGCATACATTAAACTTAATACTCATTATCACTTGTATCATGATTACAGTATTGCCGTTGATTACAACTGTATGATTATGATTATACGATAATTATATACTAACAACAATACAATTACATTATATTAAAAGATATAAACGACAGTTGACAATTACTAAAATAATGATATTATACCTCTTTGTTGAGAAGTGCCTCGATATGCGGCGAGATTGTATAAACGTTGGTCCAAAACATGTTGGTGTCACGGTGGCTCTCAAAGTAGCCCTGAACACTCACAAATACTGAATTTCTCGAGTATTTTAACCCTCCACAGCATCCGGACGAATACAGGCACAGTGTACGAAGATGTAATACTGAGGAGGTGAACGTAAATTGAAGCCTTTTACTACGGCGGGCACATTAGTTATATAGTTTTCACAATCGTGACTACTACTTTTGTATGTGCGTGTAGCCCCTTGGCCAAGTGTATTATAAAAGATTACTATTGCGCATCGACTGCGCGCACACTCACTAACACATATATAAACGAAGAAAAAAAAAAAAAATTCTCATCAGTCTGCCATTTTAGATATTTTTCACTCTAATGAATTATTGGATGAAAACAGTTATTTTTCATTTACAATGAAAATCAGCTAAAACTTTGATTAAATACCTTCAGAACTGTACTTTTTTTTTTTTTCTTTAAAATTTTCATTTCCTCACTAACATTTTTCCACAATAAAATAAAACATTACGGGGCGCAATGTATGTTATTGTAAAATTTTTCATTAGCAGAGGTTATTTAGTTTCATACAAAAATTCGAGCTAGGCTATATCAATGTTATTTCCTTCAAAAAAATAAACAAATAAGACAGCAAAGAGAATTAATTGATTATTATTCCACTGACATAGATATTCTATTATTATTATTATCTAATCTATTTTTATTTATTTATATATTGTAGAAATTACATTTAGCAATTAAATTAGAATTTTATAAATCATAATTTCTTAAATTTAATTCGTTTTTATTTTAGAACAATGATGAATCATTTCTGAAAGATTTTTTAAATTAATTAATATTGAACGACATTTCAAATTATAATTTTATTTAAAAAATATATGAAAAATACTTTATAAAACTATTGATTGGATGTGTACTTGGTTGTTTTATATGTGCAGAACTTTCAATATCATTAATGCAATTCATATTTTCTTATATTTTATACGATATTTTATATTTTATACAATATTTCATATTTTATACGATAAAATAATATTCAGTAGATCATTTATAATTTCAATTCTAATGATTAAAATTTTTCAAATATATATAAATATGAATGTATGCACTATAGACATATGCATTGCAGCGCCTCTTCCGTTGAATATATAAGAAATAATTTTCCTGGTGTATATATATATATATATATATATATATATATATATGAATATAATGTAAAGTAATGGTAACCAACTGCTATAATTTTCCAAATATATTCTCTACTCAAATCATGTAAACAGGACTTGTTGAACGAGTATAGAAAATCTGACATTGAATAATCTGATTGGTCACAGACAATTTCAGCCAGTAAGTATAGATATCCCATGTATATATCTCCATTATACTCGATGTTTATGCACATACACGTGCGAAAAATAGATTTTTTTTACATAAAAATTTCCTTTTGTTTAAAAAGTTGGAATATTTTGGAGATATTAGATACTTATTAATTCGAGGGGGGATTAGAAACTATCAATCATGTCGATGATATTACGATACGCTAAACATTTGAGGAGAATTAGTAACGATGGATTGAGAGTAAAATTCAATCAATACCAAGTTAAAGTAACCGGGATAAAATTTGGACCCCATCAATTTCAATCAGCTCAATCGAATTCAACCATGTAATTAATTATTGTGCTTATTCGATCAAAATATCAGATAAAATTAATATTTTGTAATTGTTTTTGCATAAAGTGTTTTTTATTATTATTCTTTTTTTTTTTTTTTAGAAGTTACGCAACAGAAGCTGCATCTGCCTATCGTAGTAATGATGTTAATATTAGATCATTACTAAATACTTTAGCTGAGGACAGAAACTCCAAGCGTGGATTAGTAAAATCAAATCTTGAAAAAATTGTACACTTATTAGAAACATCACGATCAATATCAAGTTTAGATGCTCTTCTGGTGATTAGAAGTTGTGGACAATCACTTATTGATTCTACACCGATGGAAAGTGTTAAACTAGCACATCAGATGTGGGATATATGTAAGCGGAATAATATTCCCTTGGATATATCACATTATAATGCACTGCTCAATGTTTATTTAGAAAAAGAATATGAATTTACACCAAGTAAATTTTTATTAATGATGCAAGAGAACTCAATTGAACCTAATCACATTACGTATCAAAGATTAATTTTAGCTTATTGTCGACGTGGTGATATAGCCAGTGCTACGAAAATTTTAGAAATAATGAAAGAAAATAATATACCATTGAATGAAGATGTTTTTAATTCATTGATTATTGGACACTCAGAAGCCAATGATTTGAAGCATGCTATTGAAATATTTGAGACCATGAAGCAGAATAAAATAAATCCATCAGCCGATACGTATGAAGCGCTTCTGTGCGCTTACGCTAAACACGGTAAAATTGACGAAGTTAAAAATACTTTGGAAGAAATGGAAAAATCTGAAATATATTTGCTCAATACAGAATTGATTGAAGTAATTTATACTTTAGTAGCTAATGGACATGTGGAAGTAGCTGAAGAATTGACCGACACGTTGCTAAAACCAATTCAATCTGATATTGATGTTGTTCGGATAGCAATAAAATTTCTGCATATTCAACAACTTCCATTAGCAATGAAAATACTTGAAGTTACATCGAAGAACCAATTAAGAGAAAAAATTCGCCAGTCTTTACTTGTAAAATTTGCAGTTAGAAGTTCAAATTTATCTGAAAAAAGTATTGTTGACCTATGCAATTATCTCTCAAAAAAAAACAATGAAATTAATGTCTTTCAATCGGGATTATTTCACATGTTTCAATCAGATGTAAAACCAAATGTTGCAGTGTCAATGCTGAATGCATGGCGCGAAAATGGTGGTGAAATACGTACTCACTATTTTTGGCCAATTCTAAAATCAGAAGCAAAACAAAATAACCTCAATGGTATAATAAATATTCTTCAGATTATGATTACGGATTTTAAATTAATTCCAACCACTGAAACACTGTGTGACTATGTACTCCCAAATATGTATGGTTCATGGGACGATATAATACAAACTTTAAAATCATTTAATATTCCATATGAAACTATAGTCATTGCAATTGCTGAACATTTGATGAATGATAAACAAATTGACAAAGCTATCACATTTATGTGTACACATGAAATAAAATATCCAAAAGAAAGATTTCTTCGTCCATTAGCTAGATCATACGTGCATTATGGTGATCCACAATTATTTATTACAGCCCTACGACTTCTCGATTGTGAACCGAAATCGGAGAATAATACAAAAACACCAATAGAACTGGTTGATGCTGGGGTATTAGAAGTTATGAAAGTTATACCATCATATCGACGTGATATAATTATTTCATTACTACACTCATTAATAAATTCAGGCTTGAGCATTTCACCAGAAGTTGGAGAACAAATTGAATTATTTTTGAAAGAAAATTATCAACAATCGCAAATATCTAAGGAGTTGGAAATACTTGAAAAACTTACTTCAGGAACGAGTACTCAAACTTCGTTAGTCGATCTCCGAAATGAAAGAAAAAACATAAATAACAGTGGTCAATGGCATTACACATCATCATCTGCCGCTGAATTGCGACGCGATTTTTCTATGCACCTTGAACAAAAAAATACTCAAGGAATTTTAAATACACTAAATAATATGGAAAAAATCAATTTTGTTTCAGCACCTATCTATGCACAGGCTATTGATTTTTTCTGTAAAACAGAAAATCTTGAA
This sequence comes from Dinocampus coccinellae, assembly GCA_963920625.1. Lineage (NCBI taxonomy): Eukaryota > Metazoa > Arthropoda > Insecta > Hymenoptera > Braconidae > Dinocampus > Dinocampus coccinellae. Next base: position 7,664,317 of record OY987185.1, on the reverse strand, counting down.
GCTGCCGAAAAATATGTAAATGCAATAAAAAATGTACCATTCGCAAAATTGGATAATATAAAAATTATACGGTTTGCGGCACTTTTGGTAAAGAACAATCGTTTCCTTGATGCAATAACAATTATTAACGCACGCTCAAATATTGAAGGAAATGAACACATGACACATATAATGAGAAGAGAGGCAAAAGACTTGCTCGATGTCATAGCGGATACAAAGAATGTTGAGAATCTACAACAAATGTTTGATCTTCTTAAATCAAAAAATTTCCTTGAAATAAAGAATAGCACGTTGAGTCCGTTAGTGAGAGTTCACATCTTAAGAAATGAAATAAACAAAGCATTAGAATTGCTTGAACATTTCTGGATAACTTATAAATTATGTCCTTTTAAAAATAAAATGATGCAGATATTTATTGAAAATGAAGATGTCGATTCACTTCAGAAATTAACGAATTTATGTACACAATTTCATGGTGAAAATAATGCGCTAATTGAATTGGCATTTGTTTTTTTGGAGAAAAATCGTATAAATCAAGTACGAAAAATCTTTAGTAGTTCTACTATATTTCTTACTAAATCGAAAATATCATCTATTATAGACCATTATGCTATTACTAAAAATATAAACGTCCTCGAGCAATTACCAAAAGTAATAATAGATATTAGTAATGTAAATCACAGTTATGTATTTGAAAAAATGGCAGAGGTTTATAATGAAATGGATGATTGGGAAAGAGGTTCACAATTGTGGATTGATATGCAGGAAAATGATGTTCAACCTACTAAAAAGTTTCTTCAAGAATTAGAGACTTTATTGAAAAGAAATAATCAAATTGTTCCATTTTCTGATATAAAGGATTCTATAATACCGAACGACGTAGATAACTCCAATGCAACAGCATTCTATGAAACAAAGGAAAATGTAAAATTTAATGAAGCTATACAGAAAGGAGATTATGATTTGGCAGAAAAATTATTAGTCGAATCACCAAATCAGTTTGAATTATGTAAATCATATGAAAAACTAATAAAACATTTATTGAATGATGAAAAATTTGATAGCGCAATCAGATTAACAAAAACAATTATACAAGAATATACATCAACATCATTTGAGATTATCAATTATCTATGCAAGAAACTTATGGATTCAGAAAGATTTGATGATATTAAACAATTGGATAAATTAATATCTCAAAATTCGCCAAAATATTTTGTTTTTAAAGAAATATTTACATCTGCATATATAAATACTTTTGGCTTGAAACCTTATATAGAATATATAATATCTAATGAATTACATCCGGACAATGTTCATTATTCGACACTACTAAATAATCTCCTGATAAATCCGGATTGTGAATCGACAATTGTAGAATGGGCAGAGAAAATGTCACAATTTAATAAAGTCCATCCAATGCATATTTTGTGGTCCTATTATTTTATAACAGATTCACCATTGGAAAAACATTTATGGGATAAGTTCATAACTGAATCAGCGTCTCCAATGATTCGCCCACTTCTTTTGTACGCAATCGGACAAAAAAATCCAGAATTATTAGAACGACTCCACACACAGTTCGAGAATCATCCAAAGGCATTATTCAATATTCGTTTAATAATAATGGAAAAATTAATCAAAATATATAGTAAATAATTATTTATTTTTTATTCTCCACTGAATAAGATAAAGATCTTATTTCTAATGATGCAATGAATATTTTTCCAGATGATCTGGGACGCTACGAAGATGGTTTGAAAGTATACAACTTGATAAAATCAACCTCCAAATCATTTCGCTTAGCTCACCAGATAGAAAATGATTTAAAAATAGGACTTAGACAACATAAAATCACTACATTTACAAACAGTAAAGGTATTTATCATCTTTTATTATCATTATTATTAATATTATTAATATTATTATTATACATATGAACAAAAATATTATTGATCTATTGTTGTTATATTTTAGATTCGTTTGCTAGAAAAAGTGAAAATGATGAAGAACCAACAAAAATTGAAAATGTAATAATTTAAATAATTAAAAGTATATACCATTAAGAATTCGATGATACTATAAATATAGATGATAAATATGTGAAAATATGTAGTATTTTTTATGACATAAGAAACGATTCTTTCAATTATTAAAATTTATAGAAACATTTTTCCAATTTATATTCAAATAAGACTTATGAAGATCCAAATAACTATAATTGTTTTTGAATTTATCACTTTTTAGCATATTACACGAATATAAAAATTAGTCTATCAACTTATATATTGCCTCAATAATTTGCATGGTTTACAATTATTATGAAAAATGAAAGGTAATTATTTCATAATATAACAAAAAATTTCTTTTTTTATATATCAACTATGAAATTTGTAAATAAAACTCCAATTACACAAATAAAAATTAATCTATTTCATTTTTCATTCTTCAGAGGTGGACAAATTATACACAAAGATATATAGTCAGTTTGAACTTGTGGTAAAAATAAAAATTTTAAATTTTCGTCTTCTGTGAGCACATATAGACAAATTTTTAAATATTAATAATAATTTGAATTTGATGAACATTAAAATTATTAGTTTTATTATAAAAATATTAATATTTTATGTTACTAAGACAAATTTCGAATTGCGAAAAATATATGATAACATTTTTCGTTGACAGCTATCATATCTTCTTCAATATATTCTCTAATATTAATAATTATTATCGTAAATTCTCCATAATTTATTTTACAAAAATTCTTCATCCCAGTCTTTCAAACATTGGTAACAATCCATCGAGTGTTTTGTACTTGCTTGGCAAACATCCTTCATCCACTCTTGAAACAATTCACGATTTTTTTTCAAAACTAAATATTGTCCCAAAACTACATACGCCTGTAAATAATTATGAAAAAATTAATTCGTATCAATCAATCAGTATAAGATTTAATGATTAAATGATTATATGTAAAAAAATATGTTGTAAATACCCTATCAAATCCAGCATTTTCCAACCGTTTTCCTAAAACTTCTCCCACACCAGCTAAATCAGTCACTGGTTTATCACCCATCGGCTCAGCCACAAAATTCTTGTGTTTCTGTGATGTACTCGACATTATATTTTTATATTTATTATATACGATTAGTAGACAATGTTAAAATATTGAATGTTGAAAATATATGTGCGAAATACAATTATCCACTCAGTAACAACATGTGATAACAAGCCTATATATTTATAGAATCATCCCATCAGCACAATGGACTTCGACTACATTCGGTTTATTTCGCTTTTTTTTTTTTTTTTAAGTTTACCTCATACGTGATTGGTCAATTTGAATTGAAATAAAATGGAACGACAAATATTACAAATATCAAAGTCACACTTTCAACATGCGCTAATGTTTTCAAACTGCAAGGCCAATTCTATCCAATTGTTCAATTCTTTTACCAGTGTGTAAGCTGAAATTTTCATTAATTAAAATGATTATTTATAAGAAATGCTGATATAATTATAGTGAAATAGTCGAAAAAGGGATACCACCATAATTGAATCGAAGTAGCCAAAAGATCAGAAAGCCTCTATTGGAAATGATGTGTATTATCGAATCCACCGCTATATACACCACTATATACACTCTGTAGGAACAAAATCAAAACACGTGAAGCAACATAATTGTATAATGAATCCAGAAAGTTTCTCTACACTCATAAGTCTACACTCATACAATCCACATAATTTCTTTTGCATAGATAAAATGTGGCATGAGTTCTCTTTATTATAAAATAAATATGCAGTGGTGAAAATAAAAGGAAGAAATTTTTTTACGTCAAAACATACACACACATCATATTAGTTTAAACAAAATACATCGATAAAATCAACAAGAATTTTTCACGAAATCAATATGTATTTTTTATCTATAATTTATTTATGCTAAAATAAATAACATATATTGTGTCAATTTTTAAATCAAAATAAAGTGTAAATAGCATAATATAAAATACAAGTACAAACTTCATTACCAGTTTTATTTTCGTATTTTTCAAATTGAAAATACTCAATTGGAAAAATGAGTTCGGGATTTATATCTGAGGCTGAAATTACTGAGCAACGAAGAATTCGACAAGAAGAATGGGATCGTGTACGGACAGCTGATCAACCACTCGGTAAAATTATATAATTAATTAATTAATGTAAATTGAGTACAATAAATATTATATACGAGTTATGATACTTATGATAATTAATTTTTAGAACCACCTGAAGAAAAGTATGATCCCAGATCATTGTATGAAAAATTACAAGAGCAAAAAAACAAACGAGACCTCGAGTATGAAGAGGCTCACAAGTTGAGTAAGTTCCGGAAATTGTATAATAATAAAAATTATTCCATTGATTGATGATAAAAAAGGTTATTGATTTATTTATTTTTTATTTTTTATTTTATATAGAAAATATGATAAAGGGTTTGAATGATGATGAAGTAGAATTTTTAGATCTTGTTGATAGAACTAAATTAGAGGAAGAAAGAAAAAAAAATTTGGAAGAAGAAAAAGAAATGCGAGATTTTAAAGCAGCAGTTGCTTCATTACAAGAAAAATCGTTAGATGAACGATTGAAGCAAGAATTAAAAAAGCCACAGAGTATTAATAAAAATGTATCAAGTGGAAGTGGAAGAAATTCACAATTGCGGTTGCTAGCTGGAGTTGTAGTTAAAAAACCAGAAAAATCATTATCGAGTAATAAGTTATTTTTTATCAGTATTTATTCAATATTAATTGGTTAAATTGTAATTAATTTTTTTATTATATAATTTGTGTAGATGAGACAAAAGGAACTAAGAGGAAATTGTCGGAATCATCAATTGAGACAATCGATGAAAAATCATTACCGCATAATAGAGGAGATAAAATCACACCAGCGAGCATTCAATCATCTGCAACTATGAAATGTATTGGTATTTTACCGGGACTTGGTTCCTATGATGATTCTAGTGACAGTGATTGCAGTTCAGAATCAGAGCACGAACACGATTGCAACAAGTATGATCTTTTGGGGAGAAAAATAGTCTGCGAACATGAAAATAAAAGCTAAATCATCGATCAATTAATTTTGTATATCTTTCACAAATATCAAGTAAATTGAAAATGAAAAAAAAAAAAAATTCGCGTTGATTTATAATAATATTTAATTTTCGTGAATAAAATAAAGAGAAAGAAAAAATTAGTCATCAGTGGCGATATGAAATTATCAAAAATTTTAATTTTATTAAAATAATTGTCTATAAAATGAAATGAGAAAAAAAAAAGTATGGGATGACAAACATTGATCAAAAAAATTCTATATCGTGGCATTAATTATAACTAAAAGTTCACAATTTAAAATATTACATTGAAACATAACCGTTGTTATTTTTCTCTTCTTTTGTTTTATTTACAGCACGAATAATCGTGATAATCCACAAACAACTTCTGCCGAGAATTGAAAACAAGAATGAAGGGGCCTCGTCGCCAATAATTAATAACAGAGATTCTAAAAAGTTGTCTTTTTTGTTTCTTGTATAATTGTCAAGTTTCACTACTTTCTCAATCATCCTCGCGATAAAGAAATATCGAGTGTTACTTTACAATAATTGAATAAATATAACATTTATGAATGCCAGCGATGCCATACATTTATTTTTTTTCTTTGGACCACTTCAACAAAAAAAAAATATTATCCATCTCTCTATAAATAATATCCTATGTTTGTCGCATAATTTTTTAATTTGATCATCAATGTGCCTCTTGACCCAATAGTGAAAGTTGTTTGAGGAATTGCTTTGCATTTATCAGTGTCGTTGAACCATATACAACACGTTTGTGGGCATTTGTTCCAGTTTTTTGCTAAAATTAAGCAAAAAAAATTGGAAAATTATTCAAAATATTTCTGTATTTGAAAGTAAAACATAAAAATTTTGGTACTTACCTTAGCATAATCATTCAAATTTTGATATTCAATATAATTTCCACCACCAACAATAAATACAATTACGTCTTGGAATGTAGTACGACTTTTTGGAACTTGCTCCACTTGCTTCAACTGCTTTGGATCAAGATAATAATAATCTTCTGTACTCGAACTTTGTCGCATTTCAATTAACTCATCAACAATTTTAGTAACTGGTAAATTCTAAACAAAAAAAAAATCAAAATAAATAAAATATAAATTCATATCGTGAAAGAAGAAAATAAATTGAGATTTATTCTACTTACGTGTCGTTTAACAACTAAATTTTTTACACCCTCCATAACGAATGAGGAACCTTGATTCATTAATTTAGAAAACATACTGACAGTCTTCGTACCACCTCCCTCATAATTGTTTTGTAAACTTGATAGTTTTGTATAACTTCGCCATCGTTTTATATACATTAGTGGATTTAAATCACAACCAGTGTTAGCTAAAGCCACTTCGTGTTTGTTGAATTCAGCATCCGACATATTTGTACAAAGATAATAAATTATAAATAATCGTATTTTATCTTCAGGTGTTCCGGAATCTGGATCATTGATAATATCCAAAATGCTACGATCTAATGTCTGTTTACTCATTATTTTTTCTTCAATTTCAAAAAATGTATCCAAACGACGTGATTTAATTGAATTTAAAATACCAGTGGCAATGGTCGTGTGCATGTCAATCAGTCGTTTCATTTCCAGGAGTTGTGGCAAAGAATTTACTGCATTTGTTAAACGTGCAGTATTGTTAGATACCATTGACGCTGCATCACTATCATCATCAATACCCTACAAAAAAAAAAAAAAAAAAAAAAAAAAACAATTATGGAAATTCTCATATTTTTTTCTACATGTTCATCAAGTTTGAAATATTTACCATTGAGCTCTTTAATTTTTTAACTTCATCCTCGCAAGTACGGTACTGCTCCAATTCCTCTTGTATAGCTTCAGCAACTTGTGGAAATGGGCTGCCCTTGTGTTGGGTCCAAAAACGATCAGTATTATTTAATTCACACGCTCTAGTTTTTGAACGTGCACCACCAACAGGTGATCGACCAACATTTTCCTCTACTACCAATCGATTCAGCGCCAATTCTAATATATCATGAGCTAATGCTTGATATGTCCAGGTGTGATGTAATGGAGTTGCCATATCTACACTACGGTCTAAGACAATAAGTAATGGTCGTTGAAATGTAAAATTTCCAGATATTGCTTCACCTTGAAACAAACTATTTCTGGAATCCCAAACATTTTCACGTAATTTTTTATCCAATTTTTTCGCAACCATTTCCGCAGCATTTCCTCTAGGACATCGAATTATTGGTACTGTTCCCAATGTAACAAATACTGAGAAGAGACTATCAACAATAATATCCATAATTGATTCAATTTCAGTGTCTTTCATTTCACCTTTATTAATTGCATGATATGAAATAATATCACTGTTTTGATGTCTCAAAATAAACATATCTTCCTCCAATGTTATAAAATTTAGATATTGATCGAAGACTTTATGTATATTTGCCACAGCACCAGCTAACAATGCCGCTGACGCAAGATCTTCCATTTTTTGCCTCGATATAGGTGAGATAAAATTTAAATGATAAATATCATATAATCCACTATTTAAATCATGACCAATACGATCCAAATTTTCTTGAGATGGTGCACAAAAATAAATTGCTGGTACTTCTGGAATTACATCTCTGTCAGAATGTAATTGCCTGAAAACAAAAAAATAATATTTACTTGTATCACACTTTAATTACTATTATTATTAATATTTCAAATAAAAAAAAAAATAAGAACAAATTATACGGATAATATATATAAAAATTGAAAAAAAAAAAAAAAACATACATGTGCAATGTAATACCGAGATCTCTCAATTCTTTAATAGAAATTAATGGTGATATAATGTCCTGTCCAACTCTGTCATATATTAAAATCTTCCACGTTGGCACAGCAGTATTGGATTTTGTATCTGGTTGATTTAAATTTAACATTTGCTTGAGAGCATCTATAAAAGAAAAAATAAAAAATTTATATTCATGATACACTAATTATAATAAGATAATAAATATAACAACTGTATAAATATAACCAAAAAATAGTTTTGTAAATAATTAATATTATTATAAAATAATAAACATACGTATCTGTTTATCACGTAGAGACATCATATTTATGTAAAATAAATTTTTTTTTATTTTTATTCAATCTATCAATGCTTTATAGATGAAGTGATGAATTATTTTCTTCTGCTGACGTAAAATATGTTCTGTCAACGTATATAAAAGGGGGTAGTGATTATGTATGTAGAGGGCTGACATTCTCTTTTCATTCTTGCAACCTTTGAACGTTATATGAGACAGCATATTATTAATAATTGGCAGTTGGTAATGCTGTAAACGTAAATTATTATTTTTTCCTACATGATTTGCTTCATGCGTATGAAATAAAGAGGATAAGAGAGAGAAAGTGAGAAAGAAAGAAAAAAAAAAAGGTTAGTTTTTCATACTATAAAATTATTATTGTAAATTAAATTTATCATTGCAATATAATAAATGAATAATAATAATAATAATAATAATAATAATAATAATAATAATAATAATAATAATTTCAGTATAAATACAACGCCAATAAAAATGAGGAAAGTTCCAAAGATGAAATTAGTGGATAGATTACATCGTACATTTGTTCAAGTATGCATTGCCGTAACTATTTTTGGTGCAGCAAATCTTATGTATGTGGGATATAATTATTATGCATATATTAAACCATTGAGAAAAGCAGAATATGAAAGAAAACAAAAAGAACTACTCCAAGAAGGTATTGGATTGACTGAATCGAATTGATGACTATGTTATTGTTAATAATGAAATCTTAGAACTTATTTTTTCCAAATGTCTGATCATTTCGTTTTCAAATTTTTGAATATAAAATTACATGATAAAAAAAAAAAAAAGAAGAAAACAAAAATTATTGTGAGTATTATGTTGTACAAGTATAAAAAATATTTTTCATTAAGTAATATCTATAGTCACCTGAGTTATTGTGATTTTTTTTTATTCACATAAAATATTTTGAATTTGATGTAGACACCTTTTATATTTCAAAGAAAGAAAAGTGTACAAGAAAATAATAAAAGACACATAATTAATAACAGATGTATGAGTAAAAAGACTTACATAATTTCTTAATATTTTTTTTTTTTTTGGCAGTTAATTCATTGTTTTATAAATTCTACAATATTTTTTAATTAATTCCACATATAATTGTTACTTCAAAGTGGTATAAAAATGTCAATTTGATTGCACAAGATACACATAGGGGAAAGTTTTGTCTGTGAGAAAAAAAAAATATATTTATATATATAATTGTATGTACACGTTACAAAAAAAATAAAAAAGAAAAAAAAAATTCGTGAAGATTAGCTTTTCCTTTCAAACTACGAAATGAAAAGTACTCAGACAACAATAAGTTTCTGATTTGATCATTGATTAAATTACGCATTTACTCCCATTAGATATATATAAAGTTAAAAATTAATTATTCTATTTTTGTTTTTATATCGCTGATGGATCGGTTTTTCGATGGTATAGTTACCCATAATATTAATTATTATATCGACAAAAGAAAACATTTATGTTTTAAATTGCGACACCCTAAAAATAACATTTTAAAAGAATAATAAAGTTTTACTCTTAAATATATGTACAGTCAATGATATAAATAGTATCGAAATTTAATGATATTATTCGATATATGTTGAATATCTTATTTTGCTATCATAGCATGAACGTATATACTTTAATATGCACATTATGTATTATAGTGATTAATATGATAAAAAATCATTCATGAGCTATTTGAAGATGGTGATGTATTAATGCTGGTATCAATTCGCATTGAATCAATTTTAGCTACGATTTTCAAGGCTGGGCCTAATTTTATACTCATCGCCGACATGAGGTGATCTTCTTTCAGTAACATTAAGGCTTGTCCATCGATTTCTTGTATTGCAAAATCTTCCGCATAATCAGAGCATCCGGGTAAATTTCGAATAAAGTCACAAACTTCATTTACCTGTATGAAAAAAAAAAATAAAAATGAATATACTATGGATCTTTTTTGTTGGTGAATAAAAGTAAATTAAGTTTGAAGTAAATAATATTATTTACCGTCCACTTGACAGGATTAATTTTTGGTACAGTTTCTTCAGTTGGTGTTGAAACAACTGATGATTTTTCATCTAAATTCTTTTTGATTGAATCATTATCACTTTTCTTAGTATCCACGTCCATCTCCGTCCATTGTTTATCCATTGTATCACGTTCACGAGTTTCACGCTTTTTACTGTGAACAAAAAAATATATAAATAAATATAAATCAATCAAATATAAAATGTTAATTGATTTTATAATGAGGGCTGTTTTTAATTTATTCCAATTACCTTTTGGCACATATAGATGAGCAAAATCGTTTGTCTTTCTTGAATTTCGTGTTGTGTTCATCAATTATATTATTACACGTTTCACATTTTCCATTGGCACTGGTATTGGTGTCAATTTCATTCATATAATTTGATGAATGTTTCTTTCCTGCAATATAAATGAACGAGAAAAATTCAAGTAAATCAAAAAACTTTGAAACATTTAAATAAATAAAAAAGAATGGAAAAAAAGTACTTTTCTTATTTGGTGGTTCTTCATGAGATTCTCTTTCCGACAAATTGTTATTGTTTCGGTTAATTGAATTTGTATCTTGACTCATTGATCCATTGAGTGTAGAACGATTAACAGTAAACGGTTCTGATGCTATGAAAAAAGAAATGAAAATGAATTTTATATTTAAATCATAATATAGTAAACAATCTGTTGTTGAATAAATACCTTCTTGTATAACAAATCCTTCTATTACGTGCGTTAGAACTTGGGGCTTGACAAGTGCTTTAGGTGGAGTTTGTTTACTATTTGTAGATACTGAAGTTGATGCCAGTGTTCCTGCTGGAGTAGATTCCTCTGTAATTCCATTTGTAATTGAATTAACAGCATTTGCTAAATTTACGAGTGGATTGTTGCATAATTTATCATCAACTTTTGGTGTTGTGGACGTATTTTCTTCTTTTGGTGTAGTAATTTTACTCGATTCAGTATTTTCTATAACATTAAATTTATTCATTGTGAAAACTGTAAAATAATTATTAATTTATCTTAAACTTTGTACATAAAAAATAAAATATACCTTCTATCGATGGGGTTGTTGTCAATGCCTCTTTATTATCAGTCTCCACTTTTTTAGGTGTTTCTCGTGATTCTTCAGCAATAGCCGTTGTGTTTGTATTGCACTGTTGCACCATTACTGTTGAACAATCATTCGTTTGATTGCGTTCATTTGATGCAGCTACGACCATTGGTGTATTTGTATTATTATCGGATTGTTGTGGTGGTTGTGGTGTAGAATCATTTGATTGATTTAACATTGGCATCGTCTGAACTTGTGGTGCACCATTTACTACTTGATTGCCAATTATCGATGTTGGATTCAATGCCTGTAAAAGAAAAAAAAATTCATTTTGAATTAGTAAAGATATAAAGATAAAAATAAAAATGAAAATAAAAAAACAAAGTCAATAATATTAATATTTCCTTTGGAAAATTTTACATAATTAATAATAATGAAATTACCGGCATGGGTAATTGTTGAACAGCAGGCATTGTGGGCTGTTGTACTTGACCCATTTGTAATGTCGTAGCAACTCCAACTCCCACGCCACCCATGGAAACAACTGGCATTATAGGTCTTTCAGTACCTAATACTACACCCTGTTGTTGTTGTTGGGGTTGGAGTGCCATTCCTGAGGACCACATGCTCGAGTTAATATCACCACTCACGAAACGGGGGTATGATAAAGGCTGTCGTAAGGACATCATACCCATCAGTGGCTTCGGTTGTATTTGTGGTTGGGTATTCTGAGCTGATTGTTGTTGTTGATATTGTTGTTGTAATTGATGTTGTTGGATCTGTTGCATCTGTTGCATGAACATCTGTTGATACTGCGGCTGCATCGTTGCTTGAGCCTGCTGCTGCTGTACTTGTTGTTGTTGTTGTTGTTGCTGCTGCTGCTGCTGGTGCTGTTGGTGCTGCTGAGCCTGTTGCTGCTGCTGGGCCTGTTGCTGCTGCTGTTGAGCCTGTTGTTGTTGCTGCTGCTGTTGTTGTTGTTGTTGTTGCTGCTGCTGTTGTTGTTGCTGCTGCTGATGTTGTTGCTGCTGCTGCTGCTGCTGCTGCTGCTGCTGCTGCTGCTGTGGTGATTGCATTACTGTTTTGTTTTGTTGTCCAAAGTTTTGCTTGTCAGCGGTGGACATAGGTGAGCCAGGTGGTTGCGCAGAAGTAACAACTGGTGTATTTGTTGTTATAAGTACTTTGTTACCGTTTCCGCTATTGCTCGTAACATTTGATGGATGTTGCATTATCATTGTAGCATGATGAACATTAGATTTTGTTTGATTTGCAGCATCAGCTTTTGTCGCCCCTTGAGAGGTATTAGTCCCGGGACTTGTGCGAACCACCGGCTTACCCCGGCCTTTACCACCGCTTCCACTGCCCTTGCCACTCTGAATGCAACAAAAAAACGAAATGGAATACCATATTTTTTTGCTACAAAACGGAAAAATAAATAAATAAATAAATAAAAAAAAAAAAAAAAAATGAAGAGAAGAAATTTATAAACAAAAAAATAAACTAAATATAATAATAAAGATTTATAAAATCAAAAGAAAAATTATAAATGTGAACGAAAGAAAGTGAAAAAAAAAACATAATGTTGAAGCAAAAATTTTGAGAGGATAGCCCATGTTGCAATTTGATCCCATTTTTTTTTTGTTATTCAAACAGTGATCTGTGTGTGTACCGTAGTTTGTACTCCATGAACCGTTTGTGTCGATACCGAACTTGCCGGTCTAATGTTTGCTCCTTGTACACCTTGAAGTGACGATGGCAAAATGCTCAATGGTCGTTGTCCACTACCGCCCTGTTTACCTTGTTGTGGAGGTTGCTGTTGAATATCCATTACACGAGGTTTGCCACCAGCAGATGCAATTTGTTGAACTCCTTGAATTTGTTGCTGTGTTGCCAACGCTGTTACATACAATTCATCATCATTTAAATATTTTACTGATATGGTATTTGACGATAAGAGAAAATATATATATATGTATAGATAAAAAACAAAACAAAGAAAAAAATAAAACACATTACTACTAAGTGTAATAAATTTATGCATACCATTATGTGTTTGAATTGGTTGAGGACTCTGTATATACATATCTGGTTGTGTTGGACTACGAATGAATATTTGATTAGGTGCAGCAAGGAGTGTCGCACCTGGTGGTTGAAGTCCAGCAGTCCACGCAACTTGCGGTGTAAATTGCCACGGAGCAAATTGCATACCACCACCACGTGCTGCAGATTGCGTTCCCGCTGTGCACGTTGTATACTTGTATAAAAAAAAAAAAAAAAAAAAAAAAAAATTCAAATAAATTAAATATACATTTATACAAATAAAGGAAGTAAAAATGAAAAGAGAAAAAAAAAACCAATAACGGAAAAATAATTGGACAATTACTTTTTGTACTTGATCATTTTTATTAGCGTTTTGCTGTTGTTGCTGTTGTTGAAGTGATTGTTGCGGTTGGGGTGAACCAAGTACACCAAGCTGCCCAAAGACTAATGTTTGACCACCGCCAGGATTTGATGTTGGAACCGGTAAATAACCAGCTGGAAAACCCTGAACTTTACCACCAGGTCCACCGTGATTTCCACCTTGGCCCGGTGTTGATGCAGTGGTCAACATATGTGGCGTTAATTGTGCCGCGGATTGAAATGGTTTACCAGCAGTGATAACTTGAATTGATGATGGATTAATACCAGCTGGATGCAATGCCAAATTGCCGGGCATCAACAATGGTGTGCCTTGTGTATTATACAACTGTTGCAAATGATAAGCCTGACTTTGCATTGGCTGTTGAATAACTTGAACAGCCTGTGGATGTGCCGCCATTGTTGTTATAGTTGTAGCACCCTGTTGACCCGATAATGCCATTGATGCAACACCAACTCCCTGTTGTGATTGTTGATGTTGCATTGAAACAGCAACGGCACCTTGCAATTGCTGTGGCATACTAGCAGCAACTTGGGATTGAACCTGCACTTGTGTTACATTATGTTGAGCATTTGGCTGTTGCTGCTGCTGTTGTTGTTGTTGCTGTTGCTGTTGCTGTGGCGATGGTTGTTGTTGCTGTTGAACTTGTACTTGTTGCATTTGCTGTTGTTGGGGTTGAATTTGTTGTGTTACTTGTTGTGAATGTCCATCCTGTTGCTGTTGTTGTGGCTGTTGCTGTTGTTGTTGTTGTTGCGGTTGTTGTTGTTGCTGTTGAGGTTGCTGCTGCGGTTGTGATTGCTGCTGTTGTGGCTGTTGTTGCTGTTGAACTTGACCTTGCTGTTGTTGTTGAACATGCTGCTGTTGGACATTTGATTGTTGCTGCATCTCGTGTGCGTTTATCATCATTTATTGGTGAATTCACAATCACCCGTGTGGGTGTTTGACGTTTTATCCTTAATTTTTTTTTTTTGTTTTTGTTTTTTCCACGTTTTTTTTTTGTACTTGTCACGTACAATTTAAACTGAAACATTTTATTTTTACTCAATTAAAACGAAGGAATATTTTTTTAATAACAAAGATAGTGAAAAGAAAGAAAAAAAAATTAAATAAATATTCTATTTAATTTTATATACTCGCTATCGCATAAATATATATATATGTATACATCTTTATATTCATGTCGATAGATACATACGCGCAGAAGTGTGCATAAATATATATAATTAATAAATATATATGTATATATATACACATGAATACGCATTTCATTTCGTTTAAGAAATGATATTGTTATGTAATTGTTTATCATTGCGAAAAATAAACATAAACCAAATCTTATACGCAATAATGTTTAATTATCTTATCTGAATTATTGTACAAAACATTAAAAAAATATTTATATATAACAAAGATGTATATATAACCTAAATTGGTACGGCATCATGTGTTTCATTCAGCATCAGAAATTGTTTAGTGTTGGTCGGTGGTGTCAGTGTGTACATACGTTTCAATTAAATATAATAATTTTTACGTCAGCATCATTTCAAGCAAATGTAAAGTGAGTGTTTAAATAGACATAAATGATTAAAAAGTTTTTATTTTCTTTAATATTATCGAGATATATTGTTTTATCATAAAATCATAATAGGATAAATTTATCGTGATTAATGTGAAACTGTTGTACGAGTAATTTTAATGGAAATTATTAAGAAATCCATGAATAGTATCATAATTAAATTCAAATTCATTATAATTTGTTGATAAAATCAATGGAAAATTATATATTCCATTCATCTTATTATTGTCTAATAAAAAATATTAACCTAACCTATATCGTAAATGAAAGGTATAAAATGAGAACCACTGAGACGTGGTCGAGGGTGGCCAACAATATAATTTTTTTTTTGTTGGGCCGAACGACAGGGATATATATTTATGTGTACGTGAAAAAGATAGGGATGTGAAAAAGAAAAATCAGAATGTAAGGGGATCACGAGAGAAAGGGAGAGTTGAAAAACAACTAACAATATATGGGGAAAGGGAAAGTAATATATTGAAAAAAAAAAAAAAAAAAAAAAATGTAAATATAAATTAAAAGCCCATGAAAATAAAAAACAACAACAAATATCAGATGTTGTCTGAAAAAATATTCATACAAAATACTCGAAATATAGAGAAAAAAAAAAAAATTAATGAAATTGAATTTAACAATAATTTTCATTATATTTATTTTTTATTTTTATTTTTTTTTAAATTCATAAACGTCATGAGGTTGAGAGTTACTTTTAGTGCCCGAGGAAGTTGCAAATCTCAAGGTCGAGGGTAATAGAGAACGAGCTAAAATACGAAAGCGAGAGAGAAGGAGAGAGAAAGAAAAAGGGAAGTGTCTCCTTTATAACATCGACAGTATAGAACTGGCAATTTCAAAAGAGTGCCAAACAGTGTTGTTCGATGGGGAGAAATTTTATCCAACAACACGCGGCAATAGTGGTGATAGTAATGCGATGGCAATGGCAATGGTGCTGGTAGTAGTGGTAGTAGTAGTAGTGGTGGTGGTAGTATAGTATAGTATAGTGTAGTGTAGTGTAGTAGTGGCGACGGCAACGATATCCATCTTGGAACGTCGCAGAACAAAATGTCGTCCTGGGGCAGCGACCACCATAATTAGCGTAACGGCGAGAGAAGGGAGACGGGACGCAACCGGTCGAACCCCTCCCGACATGTTTTACCCTTCGCGGGGCGGGAGGATGTCAAAAGCCCCAGCAACCAAGGGGGGAATAGCAACGAGGGACCGAGAGTGCAGTGAAAAGAGATGGGGGAGAAAGGAAAGGAAAAAAAAAAATATACATATATATGCATGCATATATGTGTGTGTGTATATATATATAATAATAATAATAATAAATATGGGAAGAGAATACGAATTTGCCAGAGGCCGACTCCAACGCGGTGGGAATTGAGGCAGGGATAATAATAATAATAATAATATTAACGAAAATAATGATGACGAAGGGAATACACATAGACATTGTGAAAAATTTTTTTTAGGTAGTGTGGTGGTGCTGGTAGTAATAGCAATAGTAATTTATAAGTGTACAAATAAATTTTGTGAATCATGAAAAAATGTTTTTATCGTATTTTATATATATTAAATTTCGCGATTTAATTAAAATGAATACAGGGCGATGAATTGAATCGTGTACATTACTGTTAACTCAAGTTTTACCCGACGGATAGAGAACCCCGCTTGGATACTCACATGGCGACTGCGCAGTCACACCTATGCACGTTTTAAATTACTCCATAATATCACTGTCATCATTGATACAATAAAAAATACACTGATAAATATACAATTATGAAATATATATTCATACACAATATTAAATAACTTATCACTCGTAATAATAATCACTCAATCAACTGTGGATAAATAATAAGTGTGTGGAAAAAAAATAAAAAAATAAAAAATAATACATATAAATCGTACACGTTGGCGTTGGTAGTTTACGTTGCGCCGTCCCGTGAACATTGCCAGCCGAGTACTCGTTTGTCTGCCTCCTCATTTCCCACCACAGTATTCTTGCAAATGACGCCCCTCACCCCCTCTCGCCCCACCAATATACCCCTACCAACAGCGTACACCCCACTTTATCGTTTACTATGCCGAGGTTGGTCCCCCTTCCTCATTTCCCCGGCCAACTTGAGTGTATTCTATTGGTCCAACGTGGACAAATCCCAAAGGTATCGTATTTGCCAAGAAAGGCGGGGCCACCCAGCTGTGGACTCTCGAAGGCGCATGTAGCATCGTCGTTTGAATTATTCTCATTATATACGTACACATACATATGTAGGTATCTACATAGACGAACAAATACACTGTCACATGCAAAGGGGGGAACCATTCAATCGTTACGCGAGCCGACCTCTACTACAGCGCTCCCGGCTCCATTCCCCTTTCGTTTCGCTCTCTTGCTCAATACACCAGTCCACACTGCTCACTCTAATGAACACGACAAGCACGGGAGATTCCGTGATATATAATTCTGGCCGACGCTCACAGGGCCGTACTAATATATTACATTTATAAATTGTTTTTTTTTTTTTTTTTTTTTTTTTTTTTTCAATTATTAATATAAAATCCATTTTATTTATACGTAATTTCATCTATTTCATTGATTAACAGATATGAATGAGATTTTAAATTTATCGTATTACAAAAAATTATATAGAGAAAAACTTTTTGTTTTCTTTTTTTATAAACCCTCGAAGTGCGAATTAATACGTACGTTCCTGAATAGTCTTTCCGACCAGGCGCGTAACCCAAGTATGTGCCATCCATGGGGATAATGATACCCCTTGCAAGTATAGACTTTCTACCTGAAAAAAAACCCAAAACTATATACATACATACACATATTTACATGCATACATGTATTTATGTATTTCACACAAGGCACTAGTGTGTACAAGAGCCATACCCCCATAATCACTGATCATCAAATGGTTTTAAAATTTTTATGTTAATATCCAGATGAAAAAACACAAATAATAATAATAATAATAATAATATTTATATACACTTTAAGTATGAAAATATAGTTTGAAAAAAAAAATAATAATAATTTGTTTTATTACTTTTTTATACTTTCAATGATATAATTTTCTTTATAAAACTTGAAAAATAAATTCAAAAATTCAATTAATAATACAATCACAATAATATATATATTATTATTTCACATAATTTCTATGAATAATTGAAAAAATATTGAAGGGAAAATATTTTGGCGCATAAAAGTGATACGGTCATGGCACAGCTGTCTCGCGGCCACGTTAGCACTCCCCGCGTTTCGTATTTCACACAAATACACACTCACTAACATACACACCCATTCATACACATTCACACACACACACACATACATACATATATATATATAATGAATTGGGTGGTGGATTATATCGCATTAAAAATCTTCGACCTATCCGATGCGAGTTATCGCTCTCTTACTTTCTCTCTCGCTCTATCTATCCTTCTTTCTCATTTTTTTCTTATACATACTATTTTCATTTGTGTTGTGACACCATGAGGGCTTTACACTCTATCTTACTCTGCAAGAACAACTTGAGCTACGGATAAAATGCATTGGCTTACCCAACCATACAATAATTCTTTGGCATTTGGACATTTTATTATCTTGTAGCTTCAATTTTCTCTCTCACTCTAATCTTTCACAGTCTATACAACAAACACACTCACACACACATATATATATATATATATATAGACATAGATATAGATCAATGTATGTGTATGGGTATATACATTCGTCCCTTGAATCCCAACGAACAAATCGAGTCATTCCCTTTAAAAACTTCCATTACAAAACATTTCAATCTGAATGAGGAAAAAATATAAATAAATAAATAATAGAAATAAATATTCATATGAATACACAATTATATAATATTCTGAATGAAAAATAGAAGTAGGATACAAGAAAAAATAAAAAAAAATAAACAAACAAACAAACAATTCAACTAAACAATATAAAACAAAAATAATTCATGAATAGAATTTAATAATAATAATAATAATAAAATGTCTTTAGAATTGTAAGTAGGATTGTTAAATATTTAATCTTTCTCTTTTTTTCTCGTTGTTTTTTCCTCTGAGTTATTTATTTATTCACTCTGTATTCACAGTTTCTCCCTATATTTATTCATACGTATATCCACGTACTGAGTGATGAAGGAGAGAAATCGGTATACAATCGTGAAACTATTCGTAAAATATCCTTGTTCCCTTTCCGTAAAATTCTCCTACCCACACACTTATTTCTTTCTTTTTCATTTATATTGTCTTGTTCGCTTTAATACGTATATATGTATAATCTAGTTTTTTATATGCAGTAAAATATAGTGGGGATAAGTAACCGACCAATGGTTTAGGTAGGCCGGGGTTGCCAAGGAGACCGGTTAATGATTCGAGCTGCCACAGAGGAATTGGCTTTGGTTGTACGACCTCGCGCATGCGTGACACAAAATCCACTAAACAAGAGAGAAAGATTGAGAATAGAAAGACAGAGGGCGATTTATTAATAGAATGTGTCTACATTGAAAATACGTGGGTGCATGTTTGTGTGTTATGTCATTTATATTCTCTCTCATTCTCTCACATACATACACAACACATAGACACACACACACACACATATATATATACATACATATATACATATACACATATACATATATATAGATATATATGTCTCCTCCCCACTCTTTGGTGAAACAAGTGGAATAGGCCGCAAGCATTTCACTTCACGCGCATATATCCATTAAATTTCTCTCTCCCTTTTCATCATGAATTCCCTCTCTACCGTCATACACAGCGATTCACTACCCGCTGTGTGTTCGCTCGTGTCTCGTTCCCCTCCCACTCTCTTCGCCATCATTTCAATATATGACTTTGAGGGTCACGCGCGGACACGACGCCGAGCATTGCGCGCTCGTTGTCGACGATTGGTTTCCTTCCCACCCCTTGACATCTTCCCCACCCCACCGACCGTGTCGTGTGCGACTGGTTCGTTATTTGTTTCTTTATTTATCTACTTGCTTGCTCACACACTCGATATAACACAATTTTCATTTCATTCCACTTCCTCGATCACACTCTGTTTGACAAATTCACATTCAACTTCTATTATACATATATAATATATACCGATTTTTATCCCATCTCCATTTGCACAACCAATGCGTGACACGTCTCACCCATTGACTTCACCATGTTCTTTTTTTTTTTTTTTTTTTCTTTTCTTTTACTGTCGATTTTGGTTGGGTAATTCAATGGTTAACTCTACATTTGACTCACTAATTATACACGTGAAAAGATAGACAACACAATAACAACTATCACTCTATTGTAAAGGTGTGTCCAATACATAAATCACCATTACTTCCTCCTCCTCCTACTTCTCCCCTCCCTCAATCCTGTATTACTAACTATCTCTATTAAATATAATTTACATATATTATATTTGATAAGAATTATGAATTATATACTGCGTAGTATTGATATAATAATTTATGAATAAATAAATATTACATCACAATTGTAACTAATGGATATATAAAAAAAAAAAAAAAATAAAAAAAAAATAAAAAATGGTTGTTTCACTTCAAGTTTATAAATTCAAAAACAAGATTATTATGTATAATATTCATTATAAAAAGATTATAAATCAATATATATATTTATATATTTAATAAATTGTACAGATAAATTATTTGTTTAATCATGAAATTTACATATAATTCAGATATTATTTTTATTTATAAAATTATTATACGGTAAACTTGAACTCGATATATTCATGTTATTCAATTGTACAAGAAATTGTTGTATTTTTTCCTTTTTCTCTTCCCTTTCTCTCTTTCACACACACTCATACAAACCAACACATACTCACTCTAACCCGCCCTCTTTTTACATATAAATATGTAGTTATGTAACAACAACGCCCACGTGCTAGACATTTTGACGCGCCAAATGTGTCTTGATTTTTTGTGATTGTGTATTTTTCAATGTTTATTATCAGTGATATATTTTACTGGTTGTGTGTAGTATTTATTAATTACTCTCAATACGTGGTATGTGTGTGTGGAAGGGAGGAGAGAAGGAGGAGAAGGAGGGATTGTTGTTGTTGTTGTTTTTTTTTAATTTATCTAGATAATTTTCTCTTGTGGGATTTATTCAATTCAATTATGTAAACTTATTGATGTTGTAATATAAATTATTTATTCACTATTTGTTATTATTATTTGTATTGTTTATAAATTAATTAATTTATAATTTATAATTACTGTATATTTGATAATACAGATGGTAATATTTATTGAATTGTATTTAAATATAGTTAACTGTACAATGAATATTCATAAAATAATTGTGGACATAGATAAAAAATAGATAAAAAAAAAAAAAAAAAAAAAAAACAGAAAATAAATTTAAATTATTTATTTTTACTTATACATATTTACACATTAATTCATATATTTATTGTATAATTATTGCAATAATACAAAAATATTTTTTTCAACAAATATAAAATATTTTAATTTCAATAATTCAATTGGAAAAATAACATGTGCATCGATATCAATTGTTTATTATTTATTTAAAAATTGTAATATACGAGTAAATGAATAATAAAAAAAATTAATAATAATAATAAAAAAAAAAATAATAATCTATATTATGTATATAAAAATAATACAGTATATACATTGAATTGTAATAAATCACGTGTGAGAATTGAATTTCAATGGATCATATCAAAGTTACTATATATAAAAAAAAAAAAGAATAATAATAATAATAAAAATTTATTGAAAAATAGATTTAGATAGACATATAGATTGTGTTGATATATAGAATATTGGTATGTGCGCGCGAACGGAAAATCGTCTGGCGAATGAAAGCGTCTGATAAGAAGTTGCGCGCGCCGTTGAGGCGAGCGCGCCTGCATCGTTCGTTTCCTGTGCATGTTTGCATCCGTGTATACATATATATGTTATTCTACACGTGTATATATATATATATATATATATCTGTATACACATATACATACATTTGTACATATATATATATGTATATAGCTTTACCTCAATGCGTCGCGCTTGTGTAGGAACTTCAATGCTTGCAGAAAATCTTTCGGTTACACGTCGCCATTTTCTAATATGCTTTCATCATACTCAACCAACTCCCCAAATTTTGTCACGACCCTAATTCATATATATATATATATATATGTGTGTGTGTGTACAGGCCTTACCCCTCTGTTGATCTCTTGAAATTCGTTTATATATATACAAAATGTATATAGGGATTGAAGAGGAGTGTGGAATGCGATTTATATTAAAATTATTTTATTATTAATGATATTTATAATTTATAATTCTATATTATTATTTATAATTAACACTAACATTTGATATTATCATAGAATTATATAAAAATTTATAAATTTATTATATTAATTTTATATTATTAATGTAAAATTATTAAATTTTATATAATAATTTAAAGGATAATTATTATAATTGACAATGATTGATATATAAATTTTATTTAAATTTATAAATATAAACTAGGGATTATTTACAAATATTAAATCTTACGATAAATATTATAACATATTTTTTTTGTTTCTCTTCTTTCTTTTTATCTGTTTACTCTTTGATTTAAAAATTTTTTACAACCCAATATTCTTCTTATCTAATTGAGTTGTTAATATTAATTATATGATATATCAATTTCTCATTATGATGGATGGTGACTTTTTGAAAGATAAAAAAAATAATAATAATAAAGGAGGAAAAAAAAAAACGAAAAAGGACCGAGATACATGAAAAGATAAATGAGGGAAAGAAAAGAAAAAAAAGAAAAAAAAGAAAAAAAAGAAAAAAAAGAAAAAAAAAAAAAAAGAGGGAGGTCTATACGAAGAAACGAACAAGAAAGATGACAACAATAAATACATAAAATGCCATATCCTCCCCTCTCCATCCCTGACAATGATCAGCCCTCCCCGTCCATCATCCTTGCGACCACTTAAAATCTATATACCTACTACGACCATTTCTGTGCTTTTATTTGTGAGTTCACGTCGTGCAAAAAAAAAAAAAAAACAAATAATAATAATAATAATAATAACAATAGCCAAAGACTGTAGCGCGCAACACATTCCCGTTAGGCTTCTTTTCCCCCTCTCTTTTTCCACATCGCTCTCCTCCCTTCTCTTGGCATTAAGCATTTGCCTTCTTTTTTTTTTTTCTTTCTTTCTTTCTTTCATATTTCTCCCCCTCCTTTTTTTCTCACTCGCTCTCACTCGGTGTTTATATTTTTTTTTTTTTTTTTTTTTTTTTTTTCGGATTCAGTTCTCTCCCTCTTTTACAACGATTGAGTCTCACTCGTTATTCGACTCCCCAGCGTGAAACTATTCACTATATCGCTTTTCTTTCTTACTCACTCGGGTCACATTTCAACTCGCAATACTCCCCTCTCTCTTTCTCTCGTTCTTTCATTCTATTTATTTCGTTTCTTCACATTTAAATTACCGGCTACCAAAGTATTTTTATGTCATTTCACTTTTACGTATATAGTTACAGAAAACAATAAACCAGAGTTGCCCTATACTGTTACAGACACACACACCATAACCTCCTTGTGGGCGTACCGAGCGCGCGTCTTTCTTATCGACATCATGACGCATGCGCAGTCTATAACCGATTTTGTTTTTATCCCTCCATATATATAAAGGCTGTTTGGCTGTGTATATAAAAAAAAAACCATGGTAGACCCCACTCAAGGTTTATTCATCCATATATATATATATATATAGATTCCCCCTCTCATTGTAAATCCCTTGGGTATCATTGGGAGAACAAAAAAAATGTGCGAGACACGTGTCTGCTATTTTATCAAAGAATTATTGAGAACCCTATATCTACTTCCACTTCGATCTTTCCATTTCAGTCCATTGATCTTATATGTATATATATATAGAAATCTATGTACACTTGTCCGGTATGAATTTCTATATTAATTCCTGTACGTATTTTATACTATTTCTGACACATTTGTGTTTGTCCTTGGGGATGAGAAGGAACTTTGACCTATTCGTTCAGTAGTAGATTCCAAGAATTAAAAAAAAAAAATTTTCCACATATATTGAAGTGTCAACGAAAGGTATTTTTCTTCTTTTTTTTTTTTTTTTTTTTTTTCTCTGTAGGTTATTGTGAGGGAGTGAAGGGGTGGAATGCGCATGGCCACGAATATAGATCGGTGTGCGAGAGACGTGTGTTTATGATGTATACGTGTATACATACACAATACATATATGTATATATGTGTATATATATATATATATAATACAGAAGAAGAAAAAATGAGAGATAAAATGTGTATAGAATATATATTATATAAAATATTAGATCGATATAGATCATTTATATTACATTATATTTTTGTGCATCAATTGATATTATAAATTTATTATAATTTATTTATAAAATTAATAATAATAATAAAAATTTTATGAATAATTTTATAGTATGTAAATATATTTTCTCACAGTAATCATGGGTACATTGTGGAATTTAAAAAAAATATGTAGCTGGACCCAGGTCATTATTACCCAAAAATCAATTGATTTTTCTGGTCTGAGATTTGCCACAATGAGTAATGTGCCAAATTTAACGGCAATTCGTTACAATGTCAAACGTGGTGCTTACAGTGAAATTACTCGTGCACATGTTGAATATTTCCAAGAACTTTTGGGCCAGTCACGTGTCATTACAGATCCAATCGAATGTGATGGCTATAATGTTGATTGGATAAAAATGGTGCGAGGTAAAAAGAAGAAAAATAATATTTGATTGAGATTTGAGAATATCGTTATGTTTAACATTGTAAAGTATTTATTTTATATTGTTATATGAAAAAAAAAAAAAAAACAAAATAAAACAAAACAAAACAAAATCAAAATGAATAAAAATAAAAAATAAAAAATAAATAAAAGGTAATAGTCGACTTGTATTGAAACCAAAGTCAACTAATGAAATATCAGCTATACTTAAATACTGCAATGACAATTATTTAGCTGTTTGTCCACAAAGTGGTAATACAGGATTGGTTGGTGGTAGTGTTCCAGTGTTTGATGAAATTGTTCTTTCAATGAAATTGATGAATAAAATAATATCTACTGAAATATTGTCAGGTAAATTTTATAAAATAATTTATTGAAATTTTATATAGTTTCAAATGGAAAAAATAGAGGTTATGATTTTTATTTTATTACGTTAGGGGCATTGGTCTGTGAGGCTGGTTGTATTCTTGAAACATTGGACAATCATTTGGATAATTATGGTTTAATGATGCCACTTGACTTGGGTGCCAAAGGTAGTTGTCTTATTGGAGGAAATATATCGACTAATGCTGGTGGTCTTCGTTTATTGAGATATGGAAATTTACACGCATCTGTATTGGGTCTTGAAGTTGTAAGTATATTTAGTATAAATTTATTATTAGTAATTTTATCGTTGCAATATAGTGTATTTAATTATTAATTTCATTTTCATTTCTTGGAATTATAATAACTAGGTCACAGCAAATGGACAAATTATTGATTGTGTGAATACATTAAAAAAAGACAATACTGGATATCATTTGAAAAATTTATTTATTGGTTCTGAGGGAACACTTGGGATTGTGACTAAAGTTGCAATTCAATGTCCTACCAAACCCAAAGCCGTAAATCTTGCATTTATCGGTAAGTAAATTTGAATATTTCTATTTGTTTAATTTTATTATTATTATTATTGATAGTTTTATATGTTTTTAATAGGGTTGGATAGTTTTGATAAAGTGTTGGTGACATATAAACTTGCAAAAACAGAACTTGGAGAAATTTTATCGTCATGTGAAATGATGGATCATGAAGCAATGTGTATAAGCACTGATCTTTTACATTTGAAAAGTCCATTGATGAATAAACACAAATTTTATATGGTAATAGAAACATCAGGAAGTTATCAAATTCATGATGAAGAAAAATTGACGGGATTTGTGGACAAAGCATTGTCGGAAAATATTATAGAGGATGGTACACTCAGTGATGATCCGTCAAAAATAAAAGTATATATCAATAGAAGGTGTCAATATATTATTTATTTATATATTGTTTATTTTTAATTCACAGTATATGTGGACAATTAGAGAACGACTTGGTGAGGGTTGTCTTTTAGATGGTTATTGCTTCAAGTACGATGTCACTTTACCACTTCCGAATTTTTACAAACTCGTTGAAGTTCTTCATGAAAAATTAGACGCCTCACGTGTCATTCGAATAAGTGGTTTTGGCCATTTAGGTAATTTTTCATAATTTTTTTTTTTTTTTTTTTGAAACAAATTTGTGAAAATATTATTAAGACTTGATGGATTTTTTTTTTTTTAATGTATTCATATACAGGCGATGGGAATCTTCACGTGGTGGTATCAACAGCAGAGTACGATCCAGAAATCGAATCTCAACTAGAGCCATTTTTATTTGAATATGTATCAAAACATCATGGAAGTGTAAGCGCTGAGCATGGTATTGGCTTTAAAAAAACAAAATATCTCGAATACAGCAAAGGACCAGCGGCAATTCAGTTAATGAAGCAAATTAAATATTTAATGGATCCGAATGGAATTTTAAATCCTTATAAAGTTCTACCCGCCTAATATTTTTCCATACACGCCAATTTAATATTTCAAAGAGATAATATACACATATACATATACATATACATATATATTTTATCCAGTATGGTGGACATATATAGATATACAAGTTATTATATTTATCGCAAGATCATTTGAATTTGAATAATGAAAAATATATATAAACTGTAATTATTGGAGTTTACAAAATTTGATTTTTTTTTTTTTTTCATTCCGTTCACTTATTATACACAATTCTATTCATCAATATTGTCATAATTAAATAATTTCGACTTGAAACATCCACGTCTACAAAATTATCATATCCGATTTTTAATTAATATCTTGCAATAATATATGATAAAAAAATATGTAAATTTTCATAAGTAATTATGCTTGAATTTATAAATGGACTGTCATAAGTAATGAGAAACAATTAATTGTCATTATCACTGACAGGGAGGGTAGGATAAGGGAGAGGGGAAGGGGGAAGTAGAGGGAGGAGGGGATAATAAGTGATGGACTTTCTGGACCGTGAGCGCAACAGCAGCAGGTATATATAAATATGCTCCATTTGTAGCCGCACTCGCTGGTGTTGGACTATATAGTGTATATTGCGCAATCGATAAAACGTGCACTATACTAGTGTATATATATATATATATATATATTTCATGCCGTAAATATATGGCAGGACTATTCCCCCACTATTATTACATTGTATATATATATATATATATTTTTTTTATTTTCTTATTTTTCGATGTTTTGTAATTATCATAACTAGAAATACGTAATATTTTTATTTATTAATTTTTTTCGCAATATTTGCAATTTATTTGATAATAAATATTTATATATATATATATGTATCAATATATTTTTTTATTTCCAAGAGGGAAAAAGAGAAATTGAAGATCAATATATACAATATATAATGATTATTATTTATTTTTATTTTATTTTTGTCATGAGATAAAATATTATTTGGATAGTTTATATTCGCAAGAAGAAATCGTATTTTTGTATGAGTGTAGGCGTGTGTTGAATACATTGTCTGGACGTTGGGAGGTGATGATTTTTTTGTCAAAATATTTTATATATTTCACCTGTGAATTATATATTTATATCATTGTAGATATTGATCGTAAAGATAATATTAGAAATGTTGAAATTTTATATCAAGTATTTAGGTTGATATGATAGAATATGTGACAATTTCTATTTGAACTGATGAAAATTTAAAGGAATACATATATACATATATATATATATATGAATTTTACTTTTAGCAAGCAATCGTTATGTATTTATATACATGCAAATTGCATTACATGCGATGTTGAATATTAACAGAGAAAAAAAAAAAAATAATAATAATAAATAAATAATAAAAATTCATATCGTAAATATAAAATATGAAATTAAAGAATTCTTCGTGAATATTTTAATTAAATTGTATATATACATTCAAACAATCAGTATAATTCCAGTTGTGTGTGATATTTAAACTGCAATGATAATTACAAACGAAAAAAAAAAAAGAAAATGAGATAATCTTTTGAAGAATGTAACACAATCTCGCGTTTTTTCCCTCGTTTATCCCCCCTTTTTTTGTTTTGTTTTGTTTGTTTGTCATCTACTCTTTTTGTTGTGTGCCATTTACGTGTTTATATCTATACAATGAATACGTCATATATAGCTCATAACCTCATATCAGTAAAAAGCTGATTGTGCTGTCCCCTGCATGACAGACATTGATACCTGTTAAATTATTCCCAGTCGGTATAGTAGATTATAACATTAAATACCCTTGTACACGCGACAGTTTTTTCATATATATTCACACGGTATATATTGCTCCACACACACACACACACACATGTATATTTAACAGCTTTATTACTGTGGCGAATGACCTGACTGCTCCAATGTGTGACAGGTGCATCCCTTTATCTACTTCCGCCTATACAGGTGGTTCTATACAAAATTTTTAAATTATAATTATTATTCTTCTCAAAAATAAATATCGTCCAACATATATATATATATATATATATATATATATATATAATGATTACACAGTATATAGATTGAAAATATATATATATATATGTATACAAAATTTTGGCGAGACATAGATCGATAAAGACATGACTATTGGATAAGGGGGCGGCAGTGGCGCACGATACGACAGACATGAGAGGTGGGTGGGATGAATTTAGGTGGTGTCTATAACGAAATTCTGGTAAAAATAAGGGTGGGAGAAAGCTTGATGTGAGGATACCCGAGGGCATGTGAGTGGAATGCTTTGTTGATACTCGACATTGGTAATAGTGTAGTGGTAAATTTCAGAGTCAGTGGCGACAGTAGCAGCACCGGCGGCAGTAGTAGAACTTCTGTTGATCCAGGTTAGGTGCTTTATGCTGTTAGTGGAGGTGGTTAGCGATGGTGGTTGGCGGTGACGGCGGCGACAGTCTCGGTGGTGGTAGCGATGAAGGCAGTTGTGATGGTAGTAGTAGTGGTGGTGGTGGTGGTGGTGGTGATGGTGTGGTGATGGTGATGGTGATTGAGCTCACACGTCGCGACTCGCGAGCCATCCAAGTATACACGACGCGCTAAGTACGGGCCAGTTTTTCTCGTGGTCTCTTGCCAATCGGACGTATCAATGTATACGCGCAAATATCAATATTTAATTATGACATTTTCCGTGCTTCTATTACATAAATATATATACACGTATATATTTATATTGTTGTAGATTTGAGTGTATTGACATACGTGAGAAACAAAAAAAAACGATGATACCCATCAAAGTTTTGAGAATTTGAAACCAAAAACAAAAAATAAATTAAAAAAATAATAATAATTGACGACATGAAAAAATATAGTAAAACCAGTAGTTGACTACTTTTGTTGTTTTCAATATTAAATATATTATTCAATTATCATTGAATCGTTTGTTGTATTTTTTTTTGTGTTTTTTTATTGTTTTTTTTTTTTTTTTTTTTTTTTTTTTTTGGGATTAACAGTATGATGACGTTGGTTTGATACTACACGTTGTGATGTGTGTATGTGTATTTGTGATGTGTAATGCACAATGAGGGTGGGGTAAATGTGAAAATTATTGGCGTAAAAGCCAATACCGTGAAGAAAAAAAATTACTACAAATAATTAATATTATATTATATTAATTGAGTATATAATAATAGTGTACTGATGTAATAAATTATAATACAATAAAGAGAATAAAGAGAATAAAGAGAGATAAAAATGAAGGAATTGGAGCAAATACACGATGCACCGGGCACACGAGTGCTAAAGTCCCTCCTGAAAAAACCTGGCCAGGGTAAACAGCGCACGCATAAAAATCGTGTTGTTATCAATGAAAAGCTCAATGAATTTTTTGCAGCTGATTATATAATATTAATTAAAGAAGAATGTTGCGCTGATTATGAAGAGGAGTGTGATTGTTGTTGTCAAGAACCAGAAATGATACGTTTGGGTAATTGTAAAGAATGTAGAGCTGAATTATTAACCAGACATCTCACAAGTGGCGTTGATAATGAAATTGAACAATCACATTTTACACAATCAACTGATCACAATGGAAAAATTGAATCAATTGACAATACAAGTTCAACATCAAGAGAACACTGTATTGTATCTAATAATAAATCTCATTGTGGTGGTAGTGGTGGTGATGATGATGTAGATGAGGATGAAGATGAGGAGGAAGAATATGAGGAAGAAGTTGACGATGATGATGATGAAAATGATGAGGCAGACTCATCAGAGGATACAGATCCAAGAATTATATCAACGCCAGATCATCATCACCATCATCATCTTCATCGTCATCATCATCAACAGCAGCAGCAACAGCAAGAACAAGAACAAGAACAATTGCAACAACAACAACAACAACAACAACAACAACAACAACAACAACAACAGCAACAATCACAACACCATGAAACTTTAAGTCCCCCCGAGGGTTACAAAGACGTTTGTGATGAAGATACATGTCAAAATCCACAGATAAATTCAACATTGGGACATAATGTGTGTCTTGGATCTGTAGTAGTTTGCAATGAATGCAACCATTATCATCATCAACAACAACAACAACAACAACAACAACAACGAGCGTCAGGTGAGTCACGAGGCTCCAGTTACACACTCAAAAACCTTCTCTTATTCCACTATTAATATGTACCCACACATATATATATTCCACTGTATGTGTATACATATTGTATACTATCATCACCTCTGTTGTGTATTTGTATATACGTTATATACCCCTAGGGCTTCTCAATCCACTCGATTCACATAATAGTTTCCCTCCACGATATATATCTCCTTGTCTTCATTCTTTTATTTCGTTTTTTTTTTTTTCCTTTTTTCCTTTTCTTATTCTTTTTTTTTTTGTTTGTTTGTTTTTTTTTTTTTTTTTCCCCGTCTTTACTCTTACTCTGTTGTGTGTCTCAAATTGTATAGAGATGCGTCTGCGCATTCAATATAAACGAGGCCGGATGCGGTAAAACCGAAAATACACACACACACACACACGTCTGTATATAAAATAATTAAATAACAAAAAAAAAATATATATATATATATACAATGAGTATATATTAAAATTGATTCAATATATTATGTATTGATAAATTAAATGGAGTAATTTAATATTTTTATCACTTTATATAATAATAATTATAATAATAATAATTATTATTATTATTATTATTTTTTTCTTTCTCTTTTTCTTTGGGAAAATTGCGAGATATTATGCAATTGATGCGTGTGAATTAAACACGTGATTTCAAACAATATAAATATATTTTCCTTTCGCTCATATATAAATATATATATATGTAGAGAATGAAAGAGAAAGAGAGAGAGAGAGAGAGAGAGAGAGGTATGTGACTTTTGCTCGCATTGTTCACAGTGCACATTATCTCGTTTCCTTCATATTAATTCAATTTCACACATTCCCACAGTATATAAATAATAATAATAATTTGTTTGAATGAAAGTTTTTTTTTGTTTTGTTTAATGTATTAATATTGATAATTTTACAGTTTTATCTAATGTTGATATTTGATTTATTATATATAAATATGTTTGTATTTATATTAATAAAATATAGGATTATTATCCGGTATTAATACGAGTAATAAAAATGTGTGTGGCATGAGCGCACGAGTTTATACGACATGATGACGATCACGTGGAAAGTCTGGAATGCACAAAGCAGTTTTGTGAATGTATTGAATATATATATATATATATATATATAGTTGAGAGTTAATCATTGAAAAAACCGAGAATATAAAGAGTGTGAGAGAGATGTAATATTGTAAATATCCTACTTTCTAAAAGTTTTAACTCGGTGTATTATAAATAAAAAAAAATGTATAAAAAAAAAAAAAGTCGCGGTAAATTGAAAAATTGAAAAAAAAAAAATAAATAATAATAAATAAATAAAAATGTTTTATTCGTGATTTTTTTTATTATTATTTTCCAATAATTAAGTCACGGTAATGATTGAGCTAATATTGAAAATCAAATACTCGATGGGATAATGATGTATATACTGTGTATATATAATGTATAAATTGATATTTATATATATATATATATGTGTTTGTTAGTGTGTGTGTGTGTGTGTGTAGAGTATATGTAGGAAAAGAGCGCAAGAAAGTTAATAAATGGAAGAAAACGAGAGAAATTGTGTTCCTAACAGGTGGGACGCTGGCGCGTCGGATCAATACACCAGTTTGATGGAGAGCAAACGAGAAAGTGGGAGAGTATATAGACTTTTGTGAACGAATGAAGGATAGATAGATAGATAGATAGATAGATAGATAGAGTGAGTAAGTGAGTGAGTGAGTAAATGAGTGAATCACTGAGGGTGAGAGAGTAAAAAAAGAGACTTGTAAGGTGGATAGTCTGAAGTAAAACGGACATACAAGAAGCACCACCGAGTAAAACCGGCGAAACCTTTTCACAAATTATAGATCTCTGTCTTTTATCTATTTTTTAGTTTTTTTTTTTTTTTTTTTTCCTTCTTCATTTCCACTATCTTCTTTTTTTCTTCTCCCTCTTCATTTTTTTTTCTCTCTTATTTATCATTTATTTATTTATTTTTTTTTTTTTTTGTACTCGTTTATATTTTTGTTCTCTCGATATTCTCCCCGCACTTTATTTCATTTTATTTTCATTATTATTATTATTCATTTTGTCATTTTATTTTTATAAATATTTTTCACGATCACGGATATACATTATAAAATGAAAAGTGATATATGAATGATAATATATATTGGTTTGTGACATATAAACTGATGTAAAGAAGAGAGAAACAAAAGCCATGTATAATATAGAAGTAAAAAAAAAAAAAAAAAAAAAATATGAATAAATAAATAAAACAAACATAATATGCATAACGACACATTGATCGGTTTCAACTCTCTGTTGCAAGTAATGACAAACAAATGTATACACACATACATGTATATATATATATATATATATATACAAGAGTATGAGACAATGCTATGATGATATGTATAGAAATATGTATATATAAAAAAGTGTACGAGTATATGTATGTGTTGTGTATCGCCTTACCTCTTCCGGCGTGATGTTGCTACTGCTTTACGCGACGAACCTGTACAAAGTTGGTATATAAAACAAAACTATTATATATATATATACTTGTGTGTATGTATTTTACTGAATATGATAAAGTGCACAGAGATTGTATAAGGCCTATATACTTATTATCAATGGCATGAAAAACATAACGAGATAACAACAGACGTTGCATATAATGCCAAGTCTTGGAATTGGTTTTTTGCCAAAAATTTTTGTTGTTTTTTTTTTTATATTCATTTCATATATATATATATATATTCGTGTGTGTAGATAGATATGTATGGAAAAAAAAATTAATAAATAAAAATTTCATATAATATTTTTAATGGAAGAAAATATTTTTTTACATTGATGAACAGAAAAAATAAAATAAAATAAATAAATAAATAATAATAATAAAATAGGATAGTTGGAAAATTTTAATTAGTGAAATTTTTTAATTGCATACATATTTTGTTTTTGATACTATATTTACTGATGGATTATCTGAAAAATATACGTGAATTTTTTTTTTTTTTTTTTTCGATAAGTAAAAAAAAAAATTTATCCCCCGATTCTTTTTTTTTCTGTTTGGATTGGACTGAAAATTGCGTTATTATTATTTGCCATAGGCTCTGAGGGTAGATACAGCCAGACAGACAGACGAGATAGAGGAGATGATGAAAATTACATTTTTCAAACTGACTGAACTTTTTCCAAACTTTGAAAAATACATAAAGAGAACATATAAAAAAAAAAATAATAATAATAAAATAAAATTATTACATTAACCAAGGTCAAATTTAATCCGATTTCAATATTAATCTTATCTTTAGTAATAAAAAAAAAAAAAAAAGGTTTTTATAAATTTTTTTTTTCTATTTTACCCTTTTTTTATCACGTATGTGTATAAATAGAAAGATACAAGTGCTGGAGTGTACTGATATCGCTCTTTAAATGTGCGCAAAGGGATGAGAAGCAAATTATCCTGCGCAAACCCACGCGCTCATTTCGTCCCTTTCCAATTTACTGCGTTGCTCTATCTATAAATATATATATATATATATATATATATATATATATATATGTGTGTGTGTGTGTGTGTATGAGACGTACTCGCGCCTGCGTCGCAATATTGAATCAAAAAGTGTCCCCGTTCTCTCTCTTCATTCCCCTCGTACCATTTTCATCTAACA
Organism: Dinocampus coccinellae; assembly: GCA_963920625.1. Classification (NCBI taxonomy): domain Eukaryota; kingdom Metazoa; phylum Arthropoda; class Insecta; order Hymenoptera; family Braconidae; genus Dinocampus; species Dinocampus coccinellae. Next base: position 7,629,529 of record OY987185.1, on the reverse strand, counting down.
TTTCTCGTTTCAAATTCTCTCCCTACTCGTACGAACTCTCACTATTTTCCTTTTTTTTTTTTTTCTTTCTTTCTTTCTTTTTTTTCTTTTTTTTTTTTCTACCTTTTATATTTGCCCTCGTCTTCCATCCAACCCAATGTCCTCACTCGTTGTTTACACAGACGCATTTACCAGAGTAGACACACACGTACACATACACAAACACATTCATATTCACGTGTATAAATTCTGCAAGCGAGACAAACTACATAAACATGTTTTTTTTTTTTTTTTTTCTAAATTGATTGTTTGTAATTCTTATTGATATAAAATTAATTCAGGATTATTTAACAATCATATAAAAACGTGCGATATAAACAAAAAAATTATACATCAATTTATTTCCATTTTTCGTTTCATTTTTTTTTTTTTTTTGATTTCATTTTGTTCTGTTTTTTTTTATCTTTGACTGCAATTGTATTTTGTTCCTTTCTCTTCTTTATCTACTTGTAACATTATGTAATACAATCACGGTTGACAAATACTCTATCAGGGTGTGTTAGTATAAATAATTATATGTATATAAATGTTTATGTATATTTATTTAAATTGTATATTATACAAATTCCAAACGAGTTTACAACGCCCTCATATATAGAACAGATATTTTATCATCCTCTATTTTTCTAAAGGCTTAATATAATTTTATTAATTTATTCATAAATCCTAATCATATTGAAAATTTCTTTGTTGTATTAATAGTATTAAAAAAAACATGAAGTCGACCTTTTTTCCCTTCTTCATTATCATCATCATCATCATCATCATCATCGTCATTATCATTATCATTATATTCGTCTTCCGTTATTATTTTGTTTTTTTTTTTTGGATGAGAAATTCGTTGTTGTTGTTATAATAAAATATCGTTGGTCATGAATTTTTGAAGGTTGGATGAGTCAACTGATTGTTGTCTTGAGGGGGATTATTTTATTTTTATTATTTTGTTCTTTTTCATTTATTAGCAGGGTCAACTGTCGAAAAAAAAAAAAAAAAAAAAAAAAATGATCTAAAAAAAAAAATTTTATTATTCTTTTTTTTTTTTTGTTTTTTTGTTTTTTTGTTTTTTTTTTTTTTCAATTTATATATATCTTGGTTATTCTATTTCCGGCAATTTAATGTTGGATCGTTAGCAATTGTTGCTACCAAGCGCGAAGAAATCAACGTGGCGTGGAGGTGCAACCGCGCGACTATACATGTACTTGTATGTCATAGATATAGATATATATAATAAACAAAAAGCGAGGGAATATTCTTCCCACGCTTGGTATTTTAATGCATATATAATGAGCCAAGTCAAATGTGTATATATATATGTATATACATATATAAAAAATAAAAAACTGTAACAAGTTCATAATGATTAATAAAATATAAAATATCAAATATCATATTAATTCAATTAATTAATCTAGGGTTTTGTTTCATGCATATATTATTATTATCATTTTTTTTTTTTTTTTTTTTTTTTTTTTCATATATTCACGTTGAATTTCCAATTTGCGAGTGAATTGAATTAATATTCAGTTCATTATATATATATATATATATATTTTTTTTGTCTTCACTTCTTTTCTAATTATTAATAAAAAAAAAAAAAAAAAAAAAAAAAATTCTGATCACATAGATTGAATACAGAATAATTAATGAAGAGAAAAAAAAAAAGAAGAGAAAAATTTTGCTCCTATTCTATTCATAATATTCATCATTGGTCACATGAAAACATCCACTTATTTTCAACTATTATTATGGACCATCTTCACATATTCATTTCTATCACGTCCTTTTATTTTTCCACATTTTTCATTTTCATATATATACAGATATATAATTTGTGGAATTTCTTTTCTTTTTTATTACCTATTATTATTATTATTATTATAGTTTATCTGTTGTTTATAAAAATGTGTCATTATAAATTATACTCGGTTTTTAATCAGAAATTGTCCGTCGACATTTGTAACATACACTGCTCTCTTGTCCATAAAATGTCGCCTAATTTTTCCACAAGGAATAAATACATATATATATATATATATATATATATATATATATATATATATATATATGTGTGTGTGTGTGTGTGTGTGTGTGTGTGAGAAAGACAGGAAAGAATAGAAAAAAAAAAGTGAGAATATTTTTTTTTTTTGCCTCAACAAATCGTAATTTCAACAATGACCTCTTTCTCTCTCCCGCTCTTTTTTCTATTATTATTATTATTATTATTATATTTTATTATTATTATTTCTTTCATTGGGGCTCACACATGTATGTATTTCATGTTCTCAACTGCATGACAATTAATTTAATTGACCAACTATGTTAATAATTGTAATAATATTCTACACGCAACTACCAATGTCATTTAATAATTCTGTGATATTTATAAAAAGTAAGATGAGAAAATAAAAAAAGAAGAAAATAAAGATTTTTTTTTTTTTGCACTGAATTTTTTTTTTTTTTTTTTTTTTTTTCTCGTCTCAAGTTGAAATTCATACCGAGAATAAATCAATCATGCAGTGATAAAGAAAAAAAAAAAAGTTATCAAATTTATCAGTAGTAAATTCAACGTATTCACTCTGATATTTGTCTATTCACAAATATGCACAAATGATAATAATATTATTGATAAATAAATAAATAAATTTTATTATTTTTATAAATGATATATATATATATATAAAGTGTTTGCATAATTTTATCAATAAAAATTTTGTGAATATGGACAGTAGTAGATTATAAATGAAACACACATTTTTGTATTTATACTGCACATTTATATCACGCAATATTCCACGCAGTTTTATTTATTTATTTATTTATATATATATATATATATATGCATGCATGTAGGTATAAAGGAAAGCATTCAGAGAGTGTGTGCGGTATTTATCACATTTGACTGCAGGTCATTGTGCTAGCAATTAATTATATATTATGAATATAATAATTACAATAATAATAATAATTTTTTTTTTCACATTTATTCTTTAAAGTTTTTTTCTCTGGTGCTTCGTTATCCAATATAACGATTTTTTTTTTTTTTTTCCGTTTTTTTTTCTCTCTATTGCCATTCTTCTATATATGAGACTAGTCAAAGTTGATTCAATTACGGATATGTGAAAGTCAAAAAGTAAAAGAGAAAAAAAAAAAGTGATTTTTGACCGTCCAATCATCCGGTAAATAAAAGTCCGAGGATTAAGTATCATAAATGAAATAAAAGTAAATGAATATATATATATAAATAAAATGGAAAAGAAACAAAGAAGAAAAGAAAAAAAAAAAATAAAATAAATAAAAGGTAAAAAGTCATGTAGAGTAAAGGTAAAACTGAGCAGAGCCGGATAGTATACGCAACGTAGCGTGACTCCGGTGTTCCTTAACTTCCGGTTGCCCGCACCCTCTCCCTCTTCCTCAATCTTCTTTTTTTTTTTTTTTTTTTTCACGTGTGTATACAAAATATAGATATACGTGATAGGATAATGTTAGGGATATTTTATAGGTTGTGTGTGTGTGTGTGGGTAGATTACTCAGTTCAACGATACTCCACGAAATAGTAAAGAAAGAAAAATAACGAAAAAAAAAAAAAAAAAACAATTATATCAGGTGAGAAACAGGGCGGGGTAAATTTCCTGTACTTTAACAGTCTTTTTCTTCATTACCATCATCATCATCATCTTTTTAGTAGAATTCTTTTGTATATTTATATTTCTATTTTTTTTTTCTATTTTTTTTTTTTTTTTTCGCATCTTTTTTTGTAAACGTAAATACAGGCATATACCTATAACTATATTATCCTTGAAATTCCAAGATGGTCCTTGGATGCTTCCAGCTCATTGTTTTCAATGAACATTCAATGGACTTCATGCAATGCACGGCCATGACCTCAAATTCCCACGTTATTATTATAATTATAATTTTAATTTTTACTTGTGTCTTAATACATATTTATTATCCAGTTGTAAATTAATTTTTCTCATTGTACATTGACTTTCGTTAAATACACATATATAAACGTTCAGTAGTATAGATAAATAATTCAAAAAAAAATAATTAAATGAATAAATTTATGTGATGAATATTCTTTTCTTTTTTTTCTTTTTTTTCACTATTAAAAATCAATCGTATCATGTGGCGCCAAGATTAATTTTTTTTTTCTTTCTCTCCCTCCCTCTCTCTCTCTCTTTTTTTTTCCCACACATGATTGACAATCTATAAGATTTTATTACATCTTTATATAGTTGAAATTTATTGGATTTAAATTCAATTCAATTGATTAATATATATTATGACAAAAAAAATTTATTTATTTGTTAATAAGCAAAAAATATATATATTTTTTTTTTAATATTTTTTTATTTTATATTATCTATAGTAATTCAATATTCTGTTTTCATCACTTGTTTTTTATTTTTTTTTCAATTTTTTCCTTTCTTTTCAAATTTTATTATTATTATTATTATTATTATTATTATTATTATTATTGTTGTTGTTGTTGTCGTTGTTATTATGATTTTTTTAAAAGAATTTATGCGCCACACGACACGTCTCAGTACACGTACGTGTGTAGTACAACGAATTTATGGACAAAGCAAATCCCTACATGATGCATATCACGTTGTGTTCATTCACAGTATAAACACTTGAAATACATTCTACATATATATATACACAATACGTTAAGGATATTAATAAAGTTTTGCGTTTAATGTATATATATATATATTATATGTGATATGTGTATAAATAATTTTTGATGTTTTTATCGTGTGTCTATCGTTATATTATATATTTTGATTTAATTCAATGATTGAATATAATTAAAAAGAAAAAAAGTTTTTTTTTTTTTTTACATAAGTTGTATAATATAAATTTTATTATTGATTATTAATAATATTGATGAAATTCATTGCTTTAAATGTATCCGTGTGTGTATATATATGTATATATGTAGATATTTGTGATATTAAATTATAAAGTGAATGATAAAATTTTATACTGACACAGTTTTATCGTGATAAAAAATAAATATATATATATAATGATAAGACATACGTTTTATTTTTCATTTTCTTTGATATTATATATAATTCAGCAGTACGACAGTGTATTCGCGTCAGGTAAATTCACGTTTCATGTTGTGAATTTAATATAATAATAATAATAATAATAATAATAATAATGGAAACACATGTAAATATAATTTACGTACCGAATATTAAATGTGTGTATATTTTTTTATTTAATTAATATAAATAAAAAAAAAAAAAAAACAAAAATCCAAGTAAATTTAATATATATCTATAAATATTTTTCAATTGATATTTGTTGTAGATGATGATATTTTGTCACATGATAAAAATGAATACGAATCATCAAAGAGAAGTACAGTGGATAAAATGGATGATACCAATCAACAAATGAATGAACAGAATCAACAGCCAACACCTGGTAATTATTAGTATAATTTATATTGTATTAAAAATTTTTTTCCTATCTAGTTGATGAATAAATTTGAATGAAGATGATGAATTTCAAGTGAAATTATATAAATATATGTAGTTTGATTGCTTGTTTTTGTTATATTTTTGTGTTTTCTAATGTAGATATACATCAACGCTACCTCGTAGAGACAATAACAATGACGACAGTGACGGAGCGTCGAATCGTGCGTGAAATCAGTGAAGATAAAACGGCTATCAGTAATAATTTACCAATAAGTGTGGATCAAACTGATTCAATAAATTCATCAATTAATAATGATACTGTTGAATCAACAAATGAGACAAATAATCATTTAAATTCTCAATTAGACAATGATAATGATAAAAAAAGAATAACAACAAAATGTCAATCGTCACCATCCTCATCATTATCATCATCATCGTCGTCGTCTTCATCTTCGGCGTCGTCATCGTCATCATCATCATCATCATCATCATCGTCATCATTAGCTAATGCTGAAAATGATAAAGAAGCAAATGATGGAGCTGATTTATCATTGACATTTAAATTGGGCAATGTGTCACTAGTTACAAATAGTTTTAAACCAAATTCCGCTGTGCGACAATTATTTCCAAATCCACGTTTTATTTCACCTCCATCGGCATTGAATAAAAATGTTACGGGAATTTTATCGAATGACGAGGCAACAGACAGTGACAGTTCAGAAGCCCAACGGTATCTAGTTACAACTGAAAGTTTACGATTATTCGATTCGGTAAAACGAGCCAAAATGGCAGGATCACGTAGCGATTCATCAGAGAGTGATTCATCAACAATAAAACGTACAATTGAACGTAATGCATTACGACGTAGTCTTGTTTGTAAATATGATACGGGTTCAAAGAAGAAGAATTTAATGAATCGTGATTTGACATTGGAAGAAAGAATACGTCAATTAACGTGTATTGATCAGGATGAAGAGCAAACAGTTGACAATACAACGGATAATGGGGCAATTGTTTGTGATAAAAATGATAATGGCAATGAATTAATACACGAACAATTACAAGAGTTACCAACACGAACGTCACCCTCGGGTGAAGAAAAACCAATGAGAAATGAACGTGTTGTTAGAGCAACAAATGATTGCCATGAACATTCACCATCACCGCCATTACATCATCACCATCATCATCATCATTATCATCACCACCATCATCAATCGGCATATCGTAAAATAACCGATCAATTATTTGGACAAAAAAAAATCGAAAATATGCCAGATTTAGGTATTGGTGATCGGTCAAATATTGCTAAATCATCATTGACAAAAATTAGTTCTGACGCACGTAAACAATTTCTCGCTAGTTTAACGCCATTGTCTTGTGTTGCGTCAACTGGCGTTGATGCACATCAGGATTACCATCAATTATCATCAAAAATATGCAGTAATCGTGATTCAATTGGATATAATTCAGATTCAGCATACAGTTTGGAGGACATTGAAGCGGCATTGCGTGTCGATGAGACGAGAAATTGTAAAAATAGCTGTGGACCACCGGATGTCACTCGTGGCACTCCCACGGGAACGGGACCCGGTGACGCTACAGACGCTACAACTGATGAGCTCTTAGCATTTGTCGAGCAAGACAAAACACGTACTGAACGGCTTAAAAGGCGTTACGACACTGATGATCACCATGATGAAACAACGTTAAATAACAGTGTTGAAAAAAATGGTAATAACAGTGTGCAACAGCAAAATGGCGACAATAATGATGATAATAATCAAGCTGGTGATAATAATGATGATAATGATGATGATGATGATGAATTAAATGATTATGGGTTTAATCGTCGGCCGTCAGTGCGTGGAATTAAACCACAATTTGAGACAACGAGTGAAATTGTTCGACAATTACGTTATCGTGCTGTACCAACGTCTCTTGCTGATAAAACAACTCGTAGCGTACTACAACAACAACAACAACAACAACAGCAGCAGCAGCAGCCATCATGGTCGTATTATGATACTGGAACTACGATTGACAAACGTGTATCATTTATTCAAGATCACGATGAATTAATAAATGGTAAAACACGTGATAATACAATTAATCGAATTAATACAATGCAACGGCAAATTGATGATATTTATCAAACAATTGCAGAAACATCGGTGAGTGTTCAAGGTAATATTGAGCGTGGCTCATATCTTGAGAGTACACTGCCACGTAATTTACCACCACGCATTGCTACCGCTGCCACAGCAAGTGCACTTGTGGATTGTCATCGTTATGAGCAAAATAATAGCGGTGCTCCTCACTTTCAAGATCATCAACGTCTGAGAATGACGGAAGTACAAGCGCCAACAAGCGTGTACAACAACAGTCTTCCAACCAAGGCCAGACGAGCCACAGTTGCCATTTCTAATTATCCGTGTGGTGTATTGCCCATTGAAAACACCAAGTGCTACAGGACCATGTACTTGGTACCATACAATGGCATTACTGATCCAACATACCAAAATATACAGCGAATTTTACCACCACACTCATCGCCAAATTATGCCAATCACATTGAAAGATATCCGTATCCACGCAATGTCAGAATTGATAATCAACAGCAGCAAACACTTCCACGATATTATTCACGTACACCACCGGGTTCTACAATTGGTGTTGCAACGGGTGGTGTTGTCCCACCACAGTCACAATCTCAATCGAATCTTCATCTTCATTTGCACCATCAAACAGATGATATTAGTGGATTTAATTCATCATCAATTGGTATGCAAACCGTACAATTGCAGCATCATCAACACATGTCGCAATTGGCTACGTACAATGTTAAATCGATGCCCGCAACATACACGGTAATGGCACCATCCAGAGCCGCTGGTTATCATCCATATCCAGTTCATCCCGGACGAATTGCCACTGATGTACAAACACAAACTGTCACACTATCACCGGCAATTTGCAATACTGTTTCTAGTGGCGTTGGATATAATGCAATTAATGGTCAACATTTGGTTAGTGCCTCTTCATCATCATCAACATCATCAACATTGTCTTCACCCACGAAAATTATTCATCAAATGAATGCAATGTCCACGACAGCTGAACGTGGTGTTCCTGAAGGCGCTGCCAGTGCACCAGCTCATGATTATGTATCGCAAACAAATAATATTGTTGGACACAACGTTAGTAATTCATTTATTGGACATTCCAACAATGTGCCTCCACCAAATACACAAAATTCGGTTTATTACGCTATGAATGTCTGAAGATTATCATCATCATCATCATCATTACTTGTCTAATGTACTACACATCCGTTGATTATTTATTGTAAATTTGTGTTTGTTTATGTATTTCATTCAAAAAAAAAAAAAAAAAAAAAAATTTGTTTCTCTTTATCTCTTTAATTTATAACAAAATATGTTCAAAGAGACGTTTCATCTTATTGTTGTCATTAATTTTCATTGGGACAACATAATCTAAATATATTTTACAAACCACATGGCTTGCATATAAAATTAAAAGGATTAAAAAAAAATATACTGTTTATGACAGTTAAATTGATGGAGTTTGTACGAGATATATCTTTTGACGATTTATTGTAAATATAATGTATCCGGAGTTTTTAATTAATATAATATGCAATATGAAAATAATGAGATTGATTTATAGAATCGCGCGTAAAATTATTATTATTATTTTTTTTTGTTTGTTTCAATTTCATTTTATATTATTCTTATTATTATTTTTTTTTTATTTCGTTTTTTTTTTCTTTTGGTATATAAAAAAAAGACCAAAAATTAGTTTTGATTATATAGTTGTTGTTATTCATATAAGAAAAATATAGATGATTAGTTGAAAAAGTTGAATGATAGTAAAGTGACCCACAATATAAATGAAATTAAAGTATTATTGATGATGAGTATGTTCATACAATCATGAAAAATGTGTTAATTTACATATAAAAATTTATATGTAATATGATAAAATTCAAATTTACGATAGTACATGTAAAAATGAATTGAAATGTAGTGAATTGAATGAATAATCGAATGAAAATTAATTTCATATATTTTTCATTTTTTTATTTTTATTTTTACTATAAATAGTATATTTTCTATTTTTTATTTGTTAATCGATATATTATTTATTTATTCACGAGACTATATGTGAATGAGATGAGAAATATTGAAAAATTACTAACAGTTATATAAAAGGAAAAAAAACAAAAAAACAAAAAAACAAAAACAATTGTAAAAATAATTAAAAGTATTTTAGATTTTCTTGTATCCGCTAAAAATATACATTTTTTTTTCCTTTTTTTTTTTTTTTTTCTATTCTTTGTTCTCTTATAGCGGTTATACGAAAATAAATATTGCGCGCGAATAAATAAATCCAATAATATAAATAAACAATAACCAAAGTTGTAGAATTGTTAGTTGTTTGTTGTGATACATATGTAACATTTTCATCTGTAGGATTTTAATATTAAGCCAAATCGGTATTAATAACTGGACATGAAGAGACAAAAATAAATGATAAATAATAAAAAAATAATGAATGATATAGTAATTATAAGAAAGAGAAAGAGTATTTAGGCCAAATTTAATGACATATAATATGCCTCAAATATTGTTATCAATTATTTAATGTTTTGTCAATTTTCAAGTCTGTCAAACGCGATATTATTCAAATTTTATTTTTAATTATTATTATAATGATATTTAATCGGATCTGTTGATTGATGGACTATGTATACATAATTATAATGAGAACAAAAAAAAAAAATATAGTTTTTGTTTTATTATTTATTAATTTTTTTTTTCTTTCGTAAAATATCTATTCAATGATTTGATATAAATTTTATTAGTGATTGTAATTTTACTGGATGAAATTCATTGAAAGAGAATATGTTAGTTAGGAAATAAAGGGTAAAAAAAAAAAAAAAAAAGCAAAACAAAGTGGAAACAATTATATAAATTTATGTAAATGTCGTGAGAGAGCGGAAATAATTTTTGCACGCGGGAAATACGGGAAGGACTATAAAATTAATTGAAGACTGCAACATAAAAAAAAATACTGGCCTATTAAAAAATATATATAAAAAAAAAAAAACAAAAATTTAATAAAATAAATATATGAAAAAACAAAAAAAAATAAAAATAAAAAGTAAAATCAGACAAAATGATATATAAAATCTATTGAAACTTTACTATAAAAGAAATTTAGAAAAAATATATAAAATTAAAAAAATGAATTTTAGGATAAGTTTTAATGTCTGTATAAAGATTTATTTGCGTAAAATATTTCAGTGTCCAATCCAACGTGAGAAAAATAAATGAAGAGGGAGGAAAGGCGAAAAAAAAAAAGAGAAAAAAAAAAATGAAATTTACGATATGAGAAAAATAAAATTATGGATTATTTCACTCTCGTATCGATTGATTATATATAAAAATTAATTCAATTATTTATTTACTTATTAATCCAAAATTTTTGTAACTCCCAAATATTTAATTTTGTTCAAGTTACCCAATTTACAATTAAATGTCATTCCAAAGAATGAAATGAATTTTTGTTATAAAATATTCTAGACGTCCTGTTTTTTTGTTTTGTTTTTATTACCAATAATTATTTATTTTTTGACTTATTTATAATGTATATATTTTTTTTTGTAATTTTCAATTAAATAATTCATATTAATATACAAACATTTAATAATATTATTTATCAAAGTGGAAAAATATAGTGAGTAAAGGATACATCATGCACAAATGATATAAACCTGGCCTTTTTGCAGAATTCGAATGAACTATAAACGTATGAAGTATAAAATATTAAATAGAATAGAACGAGAAAAAAAAACCAAAAAAAAATAGAGAAGGAAATATTATAGAATAATAATAGTATTTGGGACCCTCCGTAGAAATAAAAAATGAAAAAATCTTAAATACATTCTGTAGTATTATCTTGAATAGAATATAATTGATTATTAACATTGGATAAAACGTGGAAAAATAATAAAAGAAAAAATAGGAAATAATATTATTGAAGAATGTGTAAACGCAAGGTGAAAAAAAAAAAAAAAAAAAAATTTACATTGTATGCGTTTGTAAGGTTTATATATATTTAATTGTAGACTTGGAATTGTCGATGTAAAGAGAAGAGAAAAAAAAAAACGATTGGTGTTACAAGGCCGACAGATCATATATAAAAAATAAAATAAAAAAAGAGGTGATGTAAAAGTGTTACACGTAACGTTGGGTGAAAGGTGGAGAGAAATATTTTCCTGTTTGATGCATATGGTGAAGAAGGAGTGGGTAATGAGAAGAAAAAATAAAAACATTTTCGTTGTAATAAATTGTACTAGTACAATTTATTATTTTTGTCTCTGGCGTGGAAAAAAAAAATAAATAAATAAATAAATGAAACAAAACAAAACAAAACAAATTGAAAAGATGGAAAAAAAATAAAAATAAATAAATATATTAATGACTTTCAGAGAAACTAACAGTTTCTCAATAATACAAACCCACATAAAAATTTACGTATACATATTTACACTGAGAGGTTTTTTCACGCCCCACAATATATTGTATTGGAGTAAAATGTGAAGAAGAAAAAGAAAAATAAATAAATAAAATAAAATAAAATAATAAATGAACGAAATAAAGACACAAGAGAAAATACAGTGGAACGTTTCAGTATTCAATATTTCAGTAAGACTGTAAGTATATTTCAACATGATATTTTTCTCCTTAGATGATTCCAATGAAGGCAAACAAGGTGAATTTCATTATACAGAAATTGCCAAGTTGCACGATGAATTCCGAATTTTGTATTTGTCAATAATTAATATAAGAATATTTAAATCCTATCCTATTCCGCCTAAATGTATCGACGAGATGTATAATAATAATAATAATAATAATAATAATAATAATAAACAATATTATATACATAATTATTAATCCTGACAGACTATAATGCAACAATGAGAATATATAAAATATATAATTTCCACAGTAAGGATAAAGAAGAAAAAAAAAGGGGGAATTTTTTTCTGTCGAGTCTACAGTAATTTTAAACAAATGTTACATAAATTCCCAGCAAAAATTTTTACTCATCTGTCTCGTCGTCTGCTTTACTTCTCCTTGAATAATTAAATTTAAACGTCAAAAATAAAAATAAAAGAATAAAACAAAAAAAAAAAAAAATGTATATGTTTACCGAAATGTATTAAGAAATTACAATTAGCCATTATGTACTGCGTTCAGGCAGATTATTCAAAATACAAAAAAAAAAAAAAAAAATTGAACAAAAAATAATAAATTGTACTTAATAATTGACTTATTGTATGCTAGTACTCTTACGACATTGATATAATTGGTTGGTATATAAAAAATGTGTTGGTTTATTAAATTGAATGCGATAATGGTAGTGATGAATATGAAAAATAATAATAACAATGATAATAATAAGCAACACAAAACACGAACGTGACATTGAGAATATGAGAGATATAGTTTTACGATGGATAGGTAAATTTAAAGAAAGGAAGAAAAAAATAAATAATAATAAAAACTGTATATAAATATATCCAAATTAATTGTTAAAGTGAATAGTTATCAGTGTGTAAATAAAAGCTTTACTCACGAAAGAATAGATATAATTACTACACTATAATTATTTAAAACTATAAATAGAAAATATATATACGAACAAATATTTATTTTGATTTGATGATGTAAGAAAAAGAAAAAAAAAAAAAAGAGCATGAAAATAAGTTCATGAAAAAGTTATTTTTTTGTTTTTTTTTTTTTCAATTATTGATTTATTAAAAAATTCACATTAGTAACTTATTATTAAAAATGCCTTACTCATTTATTAAATATCTGAAAGGCTGGCTTCGTCTACCTCATCGTGGTTATCACTCGTCGAGGTTACAATTCATGTTTTTTAATTTTTTTTTTTTGCATTTGCTCCAGTTCATGATAATAATCAGTGTTTTTTTTTTTTTTTTTCCTTCGTACTACTGTAACGTCCTTTTCATCCTCTCTTCATTTTATTTTTGCATTTCACATTCAATTTTTCTTTATATCTTTGCTTTTTCACTTGTTTAATGAAAAAATAATAAAAATTAAATTGCTTTTTTTTTTTTTTTTTTTTTTTTTTTATGTTGTATACATACGACGAAATCTTTTTGCGCGCTCGTCATTTACTTTACCAATAAATTTTTCTGCTTTGGCAACAATAAAAAAAATATATATATATATTTATAATAAAATAGCCGGATATAGTGGACTTGATATTTTTTTTTTCTCGTATTTTTGCATGTCTATTAATTTTTTTCTTTTTGCACAAACCATCGAAGATACTGTTTAAAATGTGTAAAAAAAAAAAAAAAAAAGATGCAACTTGAGGTAGATATGCCACAATTTCAAAACATGCTCTTGAATTCTTTATAATAATTCGTGATTCTTTTGTATTTATTAAATTTTTTTTTCTTTTCTTTTTTTTTCCACAATCAAGATCAATTATTTCGTCATCTTTGCGACGATGAAGAATTAATAACGTGTGATGAACACGTGTTTAGAGGCGTATATCATATGCAAATAATAACCAAGTCCAAGGGGAGAATAAAAATAGAAAAAAAAAAAAAAAAACAAAACAAAAAAATCTAGTGCTGCCTGCAGAAAATAAAATAATTATAATATGCAGTCAAATTGCATCACTGCATATATATAATATATAACCGATTTGCTCATTTATTTTCTTCCCTTTGCACGTCAGTTCGTTGAATTGCCATTTAATGCACGTTCACGTGTTTGTGTATATGTATTTCGGTAAATATGAATGATGTAAAGTGGTGCAGTGGAGACTTACAATATCGGGCGCAGCATACCGAATTGATTTGGTGATAAAGTAAGAGAAGTATCTTAAAAAAAAAAAAAAAAAAAAAAAAAAGAAGGAAAAAAATCATCTACAAGATGACGCATTTTCTTCTTCGCACAACCTCAGGCGGTTCTAATGCCGCTAATATTGCTTCATCAAATACATTCTTTAGTCCTTTCTGCAATCATAAATATTTATTTGTATTAATATTTATCATTTGACAATATATAAATGCATAATAACTAAAGATAAATATATAAATAGTGTAATTAACAGAAAAAAAAAAAAAAAAAAAAAAAAAAATAGATTACCTGGGTGAGGGCACTACACTCCACATACTTGACTGCTTTCAATTCTTTTGCCAATTTTTCACCTTGTTCACCGGTTATCGGTTTTTGTTTATTTTTCGCAAGTTTTTCAATAGTCGCCGCGTCATCTCGTAAATCAATTTGTGTGCCAACCAACAAAAATGGTGTTTTCTGACAGTGATGAGTTATCTCTGGAACCCACTGCAAATAGAAAAAAAAATAAAAAAAAGAAACGGAAATTAAATAAAAATATTTATATTAATTATATTCATTAATTAAATTTATATTTATCATCTAATACTCACTTTTTCCTTGACATTTTCAAACGATGAAGGCGATACTACTGAAAAACAAACTAAAAATACGTCGGTTTGTGGATAACTCAACGGTCTAAGTCTATCATAATCTTCTTGACCTATTAATTCACGAAAATGTATGATAATATTATTAATAATACATCATTAAAAAATGTTACGTGTTGATTTAAATGTGTCAAAATATTTACCGGCTGTGTCGAATAACCCCAAGGTGTATGGCTCACCGCCAATCATAACAGTCACTGCATAATTATCGAATACCGTAGGCACATACTCTGAAGGGAATTTATTTGTCGTATAAGAGATAAGTAGGCACGTTTTACCAACTGCGCCATCCCCAACCACCACACACTTTATGGTCTGCATCGTGATCAACACTTCTGTCAATAGACAATTGAAAATCAAATTATATTCAATATATATATAATTAATCAATATTAATAATTCAACGAATTATTAACGTATAAATTTAATTTAAATTCAATAAATAAAGTATATTGTGCGTATATCGTGGCAGAAATTTAAAGTATAACTTTTTTTTTTTTTTTTTTTTTTTTGCATACATGATACTTTTTTTTTCTGCAATGTAACAATATATTATGAAATAATTCAATAATAATGACGAATAAATCAAATTGTAATAATTATTGAATCAAAACTATTAACGATAGCTTGACTATGATATTCAACATTTATTCACGCACATATGCATACCGGAAAAATTGTTTTTCAAGTAGCCATTTTGCCTGACATCAGTAAGACATTACCTGATATTTCGTGAGCAAGACAACTGTGTTATTTTTAATAATCTATGTCAAGCGTGTTATCGCGTTGTTCAAGTCAATGGTCACAGTGTAATAATGTCCGATTGTTAGGTTGAATAGTATGTGCAGTGGAAAAAATGAAAAGCCAAGACTCACACACACGGGACAACTGGGCGTCGACAACAATTTGCTGTCACAAAACGTTCTGATAACCAATGCAAGGAAACTCAATGGTTAGCACTGAGAGAAATATCCGTATGCAATACGACACCTATCGTATTTTTTTTCAAACAAAATATTATTCTCAATACCTCTAGCGGCAATTATTTAAACTTAAATATAATAAAAAACTCATCAAGATCATCTTCATGATTGTGCATATTCTCGTGTATGTATATAGAATTGACACTCAAAAATAATCATATCCAAAAGTGTACTGTCATCCATTAGACAAATAATAACGATTTTACTTGCGACAGATTCACTTATTTAATTAATTGCTATAATAATGGCAATGATGGAAGATTTCTCAGGACGCTATTTGCCGGATTATTTGTCATCCGATGCAAAAAAAGCCAGTTTTAGTCCTTATGCAGATAATGGAGGGTAACAATCCATTAATATGCATAACCTATTGGTTTATATGGTAAATATGAATTATAAATAATAATACTTTTATTATTTTGTAGGAGTGTTGTAGCTATTGGAGGTGATGGTTTTTGTATAATTGCGTCTGAGACACGATTATGTTCCGGATATTCTATATACACTCGAAATCAAGAAAAATTGTTTGAACTCTCGGCAAAAACTGTTCTTGGATGCTCTGGATGTTGGTGCGATATTCTTACTTTCACAAGAATAATTGCAGCCCGCATGCAGGTAAAATTTCACTATTTTGTAATAATTTTTATTTATTATATTATATTATATTATATTATATTATGGTATATTTACTTTTTTAGATGTATAAACAAGAACATTTGAAAGAAATGTCAACACCAGCGGCAGCCCAAATGATTTCGACAATGCTTTATTATAAAAGATTCTTTCCATATTATATCAGCAATATTTTAGCTGGATTAGATGAGGATGGCAATGGTTGTATTTACAGTTATGATCCAGTTGGTCATTGTGAGAGAAATATGTACAGAGCTGGTGGATCATCGGGTGCCTTGCTTCAACCACTTTTAGACAACCAGGTAAGTGATAGATTTTTTTAAATTTCTATTAATTATGATAAAAAATATAAATTGAATAATGTCTAGTCGTAGTGTAATAAACTTTTGGCTAATTATTTTTTTTATTTTTATGTAGGTTGGGTATAAAAATCAAGAAGGAGAAAAACCACCAATGACAAAAGAACGTGCATTGAATATTATCAAAGATATATTTGTATCAGCTACTGAGAGAGATATTCTTACTGGCGATGGTATAAGCATTAAAATTATTACCAAAGATGGTATTCAAACTGACTTTGTCCCCTTGCGAAAAGATTAATTAAATATTCATTATTCATGAACTCAACTAAAATATTGTTTCTTATTATGAATAAAATTTTCAACAAACACAATAATATCAATTATTTTCATTTACTTAACATATTATCTATATAGATAAATTCCTTTAAATTATATACATGTAAAATTATGTGAAAGGATCGTAATTAATTTTTCACATTATTAATTTTAATCTTTTTTTTTTAATATTTTATTCAGTATTGATTATACATAAGACTCTGGGAATTCGAATGTAACATCCCGGCCCGTCAATTTTTTATATACGGCGGCAAAGGTATCAACCTATAATAAAATTATGAATTTAGTTTAATAATATAATATTTTAAAAATTAATATGAAATAGAAAAAATCAGAAGCATACTTTGTGCTCAA
This sequence comes from Dinocampus coccinellae, assembly GCA_963920625.1. Taxonomy (NCBI): domain Eukaryota; kingdom Metazoa; phylum Arthropoda; class Insecta; order Hymenoptera; family Braconidae; genus Dinocampus; species Dinocampus coccinellae. The sequence continues at coordinate 7,611,855 of OY987185.1, read as the reverse complement.
TGTTGGTTTGCTCATTTTTATCAAGGTGAACCTTGATAAGTTGAGAACCGTCCAGTTTCACGCGAATGCGTTTGCCTACTATTTCAACAGGGAATACGATATCTTCCAGTAGAGCATCATATACTGTTGTCAATGTTCGGCTGAAATTAATGAGTCATCGAGATTAAGAATATATGTAAAAATTTATAATAGAACTTTAATGATTATGAAATAATTTTTACCTTCGTGGGCGCTTTTGCTTATTCTTGGTACGTGTTTTACGTGTGGGTTTGGGCAAGATTTTTCTCTCACCAACAAACATTACGTGCTTTCCAGAGAATTTTTTTTCCAACTCACGAACGAGTCTAGTCTGGATTTTCTGGAATGCTTTCAATTTCGGCATGGGCACGTAGATGATGATTGACTAAACAAAATAGAATAAAATATTGCAATTAATGGCAACTCGAGTATGTAAATTTTGAACTAAAAATTTGTTGTTTTCACAATTAATACTCACTTTCTTGTTGTTGGTTTCTATTTCACGAGCCTTGGTGATGTAGAGCTCTCTCAAATTTAACTTGAGATCACTATTCATCTCCAGCTCTAGAAGAGCTTGAGAAATGCTAGCCTCAAATGCATCAGGCTCAGCTCCGCCACTTTTTACTATTTTAGCGCTGGCTGTAAACATCTGCAAATAAAAATAAAAATAATAAACTAAAACGTGGAATTGAAAATATGATAACTTTTAGCATATTCAAATGATTATTATAAATAATTATGAAATTTGGTCGGTAGTGTCGACTGAATATTTTAACTATTGACAACAATAATTTATATAGGTTAAGATACAGTGTTGACATTTTAGCGGTTATTGTTGAAATTTTAAAAACGAATAAATCAAGTTCACATAATTGATTACAAATGTTTTATAACACATTATTATTCATTCATAAGACATTATTTAGGCTATTTAACAATAATGAATGAGTTTAATTTAAAAATTTGATGTTAAACTGGAGCGAAACTTTTCGGAATAAAATCCAGTGTAATCTCTAATATTTCAGTCCATCCGAATTTATATGATAATTTGTGTAATAGACGAATCAATTTTCTATATATTTTATTGTATAGTTTTCTTCATCTTTGAAAATAATAAACAAATATCATTAAAAATTATAAAAACCGTACCTTGTCTTGGTCGCAGTCGCGTGGAAAAGGACACCGATAAAATCAACTGTTCAGATGTACTAACGACATATTGAATTTCACATCGAGTCATCTGACGTGAGAAAAATCAAGTAAGTAAACAAGGAATCTATTTTATCTGTACGTTATGAATGAAATATTATTTCTATTTGAAATTAATTAATCCATATACTTTTGTTAAATTTTATAAATATGATATGATTATGATTTTTTGAATGAAATTTATTAATTTCTAACAATATTTATCATCATGCAGCAAATATATATTGTATATTGTAATAGGGCATGTATGTATAGTGTACTATCATGTTCAACTCTAGAATTTATTTATTTCGTGGTTTTTCACAAATGGCTGCGAGAAAACTATCATTTCTTACCCACGATATATTCCATCAAAAATCGCAAACGGTATTTATTGTTCATAACAGTCATTACAATATATCACGTATCTATTCATATAATAATATATTGACTATGATCACTTATATTTCATTGTGATTATTATTTTAACCTGATAATTTAATAATTTTTTATATTCTTTTCGTATGTTGCGTATTGATTAGGTAATCATTTTTTACGACAGGTACCGACCGGATTATTGCAATAATATCATAAATTGCTCTGTTTATTGTATCAGTATATTCAATGTAATAGCACAAGTGTATATTTTTTTTCGTATTTGTAATTGATAGAAAATGGCTGGCCGGCTTTTGATATCCTGCCTAAAGAAGACAAGTGAAGTGCCGATACGATCTCATGGACATCTCCAAGGTCCACCACGAAATTTTAAAATTGGAAACCGAGAGATTGTTGGTCATGGATTAAATGGCGAACCCACCTACATGGATCTTGAAGATTTTCCTATGCCTGCAATTCGATTCAAAGAGATCACTCCTGATATTCAGGTACACTAGAATTTTATATGGACAAATATTTTTTTGAAAATGTTTAATCACTAAAATTTCATTTAAAACAGGTACTCAAAGATAAAGAAAAGGGAGATTGGAGAAAATTATCTATTGAGGAGAAGAAATCTCTTTATCGTGCAAGCTTTTATCAAACATTCGCTGAACTTAATGCACCTACTGGCGAATGGAAATCAATTACAGCAACAGTCTTGTTTGTAATAAGTCTTGCATTTTTGATGACGGCATTGAGCAGAAAATTTAGTAGGTCAATAATTATCATTTTATATTTCATTAAAATAAACACAGAACTAATGACAAAAAAAAAAATTATTTTCAGTATTACCTCCTTTACCAGCCTCTTTCGATGAGGAAAATCAACTTGCGCAATATGATCGTATGCTAAAATTGAATATTAATCCAATTTACGGTATTAGCAGTCGTCGTGAATAAAGTACCGAATATGTATAAATTTAGTTGAATATTGGATTAGGTATGATATAATTCTTGAAAAAAGAAAATATCAATTTCATTGTGTGTAAGTATTGCATACATGATGGATATCAAGTAAAACAACACAAAATAAATCCCAATTATATTATAAACAAAAATAAAATGACTATTTCTTTTTTGATTAATTATTTTTTACTATTTCAAGTATATTTCATCATATTTAAGATCACTATATTATCCAAATAAAGTTTTAATGATATTTTTAATTTTAATAAAAATTTTCGAGAAACAATTGTCCAAAATTCAAATTGAATTTAAAAATGGCAGTGGAATTTAAAAATATAAATTGACACAAAACACAAATTTTTTTTTTCTTTTTTTTTTTTTGAGCGACGTTTAGGCGCAGGCCTTTTCGTTTTATTATGAAACGTAATGAACTATATGTTTGTACTTGAGATTATGATACATTATTGTATATAAATAAAGTGATATCTTACAAAGACTGATCAGGTTTTTTTTTTGTTTTTGTTTTTTTTTTTCCATTTTTATACAGTCTTTTGTAAGTTTATACATGTTAAATAAAATTACAATAGCATTAATAAACTATTTAGGCTTCATTCGTGCGAATAACAATCATACAAATTGATTCGGACAAGATTTATACCATATATTATACGAAATAGCCTGTTTACAAGTAAATTTGTATGAAGCGCGCTCTGCATTTTATGAGAAAAAATATATGTATACCCTACTTATTTTTACATTGAAGGAAGAAGAGTAGATAATGTTTATTTTTTTGTTTTTTTTTTTTCTTATAATATTTTTTACTTTTTTTTTTTCTTTGCATTTCATCTTCTATACTTCTTTCGCCCAAATATGGAATTTATATCCATATACTTCACACATTTCACACGAAAAACTAGTATTAAATGGGAAATCTCTCCAGCAAAAAAATAATAACAAAAATCTATTTATACATAAATATGCATACACACATATATATATTAGACAATAGTTAGAATCGTTTTTTTTTTTTTTTTTCTTCAATTTATCAGAGACGTTATTTTACAATATATACATCATAGGCAAAATCCTACATCTTTTTTTACTTTATTTTATTATTATTTATTTTTTTTTCAAATTTCATTCCATTTCATTTCTCAAACGGTTCAATGTTCTCTTGCATTACAAGAATATAGTTTTGTATAAAAAACTAACATGTCTTTCTTGAAGCTACTTTAAAAAAAGAAAAAAAAAAAAAAAAAAAAAAAAAATTGAAAAAAACTGTCGCAAAGTTCATTTGATGAAAGATATATCCCGGCTATAAGAATGATAAAAAAATATTAATAACGTATAATAATTGGTTGATAAGAAGATTATGGCAATGCGTTTTTTTTTTTTTTTTTTTTTTTTTTTTTTCATGCACGATTCCCGTTACGCAGCCCTTTTATTGAACACAATTAATTGCTTTGACGCTGCGATGAAAGTGTGTAATTTTAATAATACTATCGTGGAAAATAATATTCTACAACACACTGTCTCGCACGCATTAATTTATTTTGTTTTAGTTTTATGTAAAAAATGAACTGGCCACGTAAAATCCGGGATCAAATCACAGAGAAAACTGAATGACAGTTACTTTATCAAAGACGATTCAAAGAGTGAGGGATGGGTAATAAATATTTTTGATAATGCTGAAGATTCTTTGGTTCATTTTTTTTTTAAGACTCTACGAACCAATTTATATTAATGTACCAATTTTCGAGACGATTTGTGATGAAAAAAAAAAAAAAAAAAAAAAAAAAATTGAAATTAAAATTAATCGATACAATATGAGCTTGAACAAAACGTATAGACTCATAATGTCGATAAAGAAAAAATTAAATCGTCTCATCGTCAATATGACAATAATTCCATCCTATTAATAATATATCTACATAATTTTTCTTTTTTTTTTGTTGTTACTTTTAGCATTCATATATACTTTTCTCGTTCATTTTTCTTTTTCATATTTCAAATAAAATGCAGGAAAAAAAAGTTATTTTACATCCCAATTGTACAGCGATAGTCAATTGATTAAGTGATAACTTCTTTTTCTTCTCCTTATCGGATTTTTTTTTTTTTCTTCACTTTCTATATATATTCTAAACGGTTACGGGTCTATATTGCTAATAATTATTCACAATATGGTATATGTATGAGAATATGCGTTAGTGTGTATGTGTGTGATTTAGACGAGTAGTACCTCGCGGAATTTTTTTTTTTCTTTTCTTTTTTTTTTACCTGAGGTAAACATTTCGCCATGGCGGAAGATTAATTTCAACGCATAAACCAACGTGTTGGTACACTTCATCACCGTACACAATCACCTGGGGCTCGATGATTGTTCATCTTCTTACGTTTCAACGGTTGAATCCGCGTACCTGGACTTTGACTACCACCATTATTATTGTTATTATTATTGTTATTGTTATTGCCATTGTTATGTTGTGAATTCTTCGGTTTATTTTGGCCTAATGTATTATTGTTGAGTCCCCGAGGATAACTTCCACGTGAGTTATGATGATTATTTACTGTAATAATAAATACAATTATCAATACAATATATTTCAATCTATTGGAAATATTTCAATTGTTATAGTAATTTTTTTACCATGAGTATTAGGTTTATAAGGTTTTTTCCATTGTGGATGATGATTTTGTTGTGTGTTATAGGCATTTCTATCCTTATTTCGGTCGTCAACTTTGTTGCCAGTATTCGGTGAATTTCCACGACTGGATTCGGAATCCTGAAAAAATTAAAAATTAAAATACATTAAGAATTATCAGTACCAATTAAATTATGTAAAAAAATTAATCTATCTATATATATATATATATATATATTTACTGTGTCACTAGCAGGTGCTGAGAGTGTTGAAGCATCAGAACCCGTTGAGCTTGACAACGAATCTAATTCGGCATTTGTAAGTGGAAATGTTTCCTTGATCCATTTACGATATTCAATTACTTCGTCTGTAACTCGAATAATTCGCCCCAATATGCTGTGTATAATTTAAAAAAAAACATATGAAATTTTTTTAATTCAATTAAAAATTATACATATATATGTGAGTGTGTATATGTATCGTATCAATATAAATGTTCAATTAAATTTCTCACCTAACTTTACTCGCGTCATTAACAAGAACATTTAAAGGACTAACTGCTTGAGAAAGTGCATAATAAGCCCAATCAAATGCATCTTTTACGTATAGAGCACCATAACTACTTCTACCAATATCGTTGCCAGGTGTTAGAGGATCTTCAATGCATAATAACGATGGACGATGTCCATCTATCATATCTCTTTGAACCTAAATACAAATTCAAGTAATAATATTATAATTCATCACAATGTTCATTTAAATACATTAAAAAAAAAAAAAAAAAAAAGAAAAAATAATTATTTTATTAATCTTATAACCGAGACAGCTAAATATTTAATTAAAATTAAATAAATTATTATTGGTATTATTATTATAAATATTACCTCTTCTTTAGATATGTAAGTACCACCTTCCTTTATTCTAATTCCAGTCCTAACATAATTAAAGTTTCTACCATATAACTCTAAAAATTCAATAAGTAAAACCCCTAAATTAGGATCACCACAGTGAGCATTTTGTCTAGGATGCAACTGAAATTGAAAACAAAAAAAAAAAAAATGAAAATAAAAATGAGATGAAACAAGTGAATAAAATAAAACATTTTATCGTTGATGAATGGATTATATTAAGTATTATGATATATTTTTGTCATTGTGAAATAGGCAATGACAAAAATAAAAACAAACGATGTTCACAAACCTGCAAAAAACTGATAGTCATAAGAATTAAACTATATGAGGAGATACCACCAGTAAAAACTTCATTAAGATCTCGCTGCAATAAAAATTGTTTGAGGACCATTACAAGTCTGTCAAGTACAGGATAACGTCGTTTGTATTCCTTTATTAATTCGGCTGATTTCACTCCATTATTCATATTAAAACTGATGTCAACTTTTATTTCGGTTTCTTTATCAGTTAATTTTACTATTGGGACACTGGCTTTGTCCAATACTTTTATTGAAGATGGCTCGGCAATATTTTGATCCAATAATGCACTTTCTAAAGTACGTAATGGTAGATCTGACCAATTTCCAATTACCACTAGATCAATATCACTGCAACATTTATTTCCAAAAATTATCAATAAAATCTCCCTTGGGCTTTATAATTCATTTTTATGACTATTATTGTAGTATTGTACCTCGTAGGTAAATAAAGACCAGTGCGAAAACTTCCAAATACTTCAACTTTCGAATCTGGCCAAAGATCATAAATGACTTGTTCGATTCTTCGTACTACTCGCACTCGAAGAAAATGCTCTTCAACGGATGGGCCCATATATGTGAAGAAATCTTGAATTTCCTCGTGCAATCTAATTGAAATAAAATAATAATAATAATAATAATAACAATAAAATATCATATTATCAAGAATTATTATAAATTTTTTTACAATGAAGGGCATTGATTGAAAATATGTTGGAAAGATGAGGCATTTCAGAGAGTATTGTGTGAAATGTACAATCGAATATCTTCATATGTATATAAGTGTTATATATGTATATGTACAAGTAACTAGAAGAAAAATGTCCTGAGAAAAAAAAAAAATCCCCTCACGTGCATTACAATTCCTAACCTCTATTTCTTTCTCTTTTTCATACTCTCACTATTTCGCTTGTGTCGCTGCAAATATGCGCCCTCGTGCGGGCTGCGGCACACTCTCTAAATATATTCAAGGTTGAGCGAGAGGAGCCTAGCGTAGACAGTAAAAAAAAAAAAAAAAAAAAAAATAGAGGAGACATTTTGTACGTAGGGAAAGAAAAAAGAAAAAAGATGAAAAGAAAAAAAAAAGATGAAATAAAATAAAATATAATATGAATTTTTCAATACTTGCCCAATAACACCTTTGGAATATTGTTTGCCAGGAATACGCCAAGGACATCCACCGTGCACGCCGACTAGAGCATCGTGGTTGTAATTCATTCCATAAGTGCTAGCACGATTATCGCTTTTCCTCCGTGATGGATTGTAATAGGTATTACAGCTGTTATGTTGTCCACGTTGATTTACCGTTGTTCTATCGTCAATGACGCGATTGTTCACGGGATTATCAAGGGATATAAAGTCCTGGCCGCTTTTGTTCGTGGCCATAGCAGTTTGTCCACTACTACTATTACTACTAGCAGCAGCAGCAGCACCACCACCGCCACCACCACTACAACCGCCACCACTTCCAACACCTACACTTCCTCCACCACCAATTACACCGTTGTTATCGTGTCTAAGTGTCAGTATATCTAGACCCTTCTCCGCTTCCCAAATGTGTAACCACAAGTCTTTTGCGGGGCCGAACTGCTCCGGTTGATACCAACCGATAGTCGGATCCATTAAACGCCACCTTCGTTGGGCCCACTTGTCCCGCCGCGGTCGAACACTAAACGACCTGCCGGCCTTCTTTTACCACTCAATCACTACAACCACAAACTATTTTAATTTATTGTTTAATGTTATTGACGTTGACAACTTGAATGAATTGAAATACCACAACTCTTTCTCCTCAATACACAGATGAAAGAGTGAGAGACCATGCATACAGGTTGCACCCGCGATTCGATTCGCGATAGATGTCGCGCATGAGCTAATAAAACTAATAAAATACATGTACTTTATAAAGAGTGGGGAATATGCACATATATACGATCTAGAAAGGTTTCTCGCCGTTGATTGTGTAAATACAACCTAGATAGAATTTAATATTATCCATAGTTGTATGATTGCATGTACTCAAATTACAATATATACTTTATTCATTCGAAAAATTATCTATCATTGATGTTATAGATTGTTACATTATCGGTTATAACATACTGTTTATAATGTATTTATGTTTTATATCATCAATTTTAGATCATTTATTATTTCATATCGATGCTATAGACATCGAGATTTAATTACACAGTAGTTTAATAAATGGTAATTCATTTTTTCGCGGTTCAATGAAGACTCGGCTCTTCTCTGTGCCTTTTTTCAAATGAATTTTTACAGGGGCAAAAAGAAAATGTTTATACTCAAAAATCAAACAAGATATTATAATTTTTATTTATTTATTTAAAATAATAATTATAAAATAGATTGATTTATCAAAGAGATTCATAATAAAATATATTGATAAATTATATTTTTATTAACCAAGCGTAAAGATGACGTAGTTTTTATCATAGTTTTCCATTAAGAAGAAAAATTTTTTTTTGCAGTTAATGAATTTAAAAATAAATAAGAATAAAGATAATTGATATATATATATTATATTATATTAGAAATAACATTGTAAATAGTGTATAATTTTAAAATTTCAAATAAAAAGCTAACTAAGATGGCGGACCGATAGTTCGACAATTTCCCCTCTAAATCTGTGCCTTATAAGTTTTTCCACATTACACTCTTCATATGTATTCTTTATTCTAAGGGTATGTATATGCAGTGCATATGTAAATATACCCACATCGCTTTGCAAGTTCAAAGGTTATGATCATCTTATATTTAAATATTTGTTTGTTTACACTTATTTGTTAAAAGGCAATTGCACCGATGATTTCTACTGAGTGTAAAAAAGAGTTCAATGTATAGGCAAATAAAGACTAATTAAAATTTTTGATATTAAAAAAATGAAGCTTGTCAAACCAAATTGGGTATCACACGATGGTATGTATTGATGATATTTTTTCGAAAAAAAAAAAAAAAAAATTATATTTATAAATTATTATTTCTACTTTATAAATAAAATTAAAGTGTTCATTGATTTGAAATAATTTACTATAAATTATTTTATAGATTATCCAATATTTTCGGTGGATATTCATCCTGATGGAAAAAGATTTGCCACAGGCGGTCAAGGTAACAATTTACTCTCGTTACTAATTATTTGATAGATAATTTATTTCATGCATAAATCTTTTGTATTATTAACAGGCGGAGATTCTGGACGAGTTGTAATATGGAATATGGAACCGATTAAAAATGAAAATGCAGAATTAGATCAAAATGTTCCAAAAATGATGTGCCAACTAGACAATCATTTAGGTGAGTTATAAAATTATAATATAATTCTATAATTTTATTATATTTATAAATTTTTTTTTTTATTAGCTTGTGTAAATTGCGTGAGATGGAGTGCAAGTGGTCTTTTAGCATCTGGTGGTGATGACAAAGTTATAATGATATGGAGATTAGCAGGTGGCACCGGGGGGAACACAATATTTGGTGGTAAAGCTAGCGTAGAAAATTGGCGTTGCATAGCAACATTAAGATCTCATGACGGTGATATATTAGATCTTGCTTGGGCACCACATAGTCCGTGGCTAGCATCAGCATCTGTAGATAATAGTGTGATTGTATGGGATGCCTCCAAATTTCCTGAAGTTGTAGTAATATTAAAAGGCCATAGTGGAATGGTGAAAGGTGTTACATGGGATCCAGTTGGAAAGTATTTGGCCTCACAGTCTGATGACAGAACACTACGAGTTTGGCGAACAACAGATTGGGGTGAAGCAACACTTATATCAGAACCGTTTGATGAATGCGGTGGTACAACTCACGTCTTACGATTGTCATGGAGTCCTGACGGTCAATATTTAGTATCAGCACATGCTATGAATGGCGGTGGACCTACTGCTCAAATAATTGAACGTGATGGATGGACACCAGATAAAGATTTTGTTGGCCATAGAAAAGCCGTTACGTGTGTGGTATAAATCTATTTAATCATTATATTAAATTCATATTATTTATCATTATAATCATTATTATATTATGTATAATAAATCACATAAATATTTTCAGCGATTTAATGGTAATATATTGAAAAAAAAGCAACCAGGATCATCAAAACCACAACAATATTGCTGTGTCGCGATAGGTTCGCGCGATCGATCACTCTCAGTGTGGTTAACATCACTTAAACGTCCCCTTGTCGTCATTCAGGAATTATTCACTCATTCTGTTCTTGATACCAGTTGGTCGCCATGTGGTCTTCGATTAGCTGCTTGTTCTTGGGATGGTACTGTTGCCTTTATTGAATTTACACGGCAAGAATTGGGTCAGCCACTTGATCCTGCTGAGCAAGTGAGTGCGTGTGCATGAATTAATTAAAATGTTTCATTCTCACGCGCAAATAACATTTAATATTACATAATGTTTTCATTGTTTTTGTTTTGTTTTATTTATATATAATAATAATAATAATTATTATATATATATATTTTTTTTTCAGTGCAACCTTCATGAACGTTTATATGGCAAGCCACTAATTCAAGGTGGTTGCACAGTAATGGAAGCACCAGGTTTATTAGATTTGAAACCGCCACCACCACCACCACCACCACCACCCTCCTCTCAATCAATCCATGTTACTCAACCAATGCCCAATGGTTTTTCTACGTCAAATACAACGTCAACAACACCTATTAAAGGACCAATTAATAAGCAAATTGAAACTCGTACATCTGATGGTCGACGACGAATAACTCCTATGTTTATACCTCCTCCATCAGACACTGTGTGAGTATATATATACTTTTTTTGTTTATTGCATAATATATTTATTATTTCATTGTTATTTTCAATTATTTGAACAGTGATACGTTAGGAGAGCCGATTGCAGAAAATCTTGCAAACTTCAAAAGCACACCTACTTTTACGAGTACATCACAGACCAAAAGTTCAATTATTATTGAAAAACGTGACCATGTTGTGGCACCTAATGTAACCACAACAGTCAATTTGGCGGTGCCATCATCGACACCAGCATCGGCAATCACATTAAAGCGACGTGAACAAACAACACCAAAATTGCATCATACTTCCCAGAATAAAAAACCAAGACTATTGACAGATAGAAGTGCTGGTTCGTATGTACTACCAGCTCTTAAACCATCAAGTTCTCTATCACAGCAAGCTGCACATTATGCCGTAACTGTGACAAACAATCAAAATCTCACTCATTTACAAGTATTTCGGGGTACAGATTCTGAGCCCACGTGGGATCTCTATCTTGGTTATAGTGCTGTTGCATTAGCTGCCTCTGCAGCCGTAATAGCTGTAGGTCTAGAAGATGGAAGTGTTCATACGTTTGATCCTATTAGAGGATCACGTCCTGCACCGCCATTAGCACCACCAGCGCCTTTGGCAAAACTACATGCGGTAGGCAATGCTGTAATGGTTATATCCTGTTGTGGGGGAGTTCGTGTTTGGGAAATTGGGAGTACCTCGCGTCTTATAATTTCAACATCTGCTAGTCATTTAGCAACTGCAGGCAGTTCATTATTGTCCTGCACACTGTATAATGGAATGCCTCACTTGGGATTCACTAATGCAAGGGCATATATATACAATAAAGACTTGGGTAAGCTGAAATAATTCAAAATTCTTTAATTATATTTGTAAAAATTTACTTTACAGGAAACACAAAAAAAAAAAAAAAAAAAATTGGATTGTATTAAATGTGTATTACAGGTACTTGGTTATTAGTTGGTGATAGTCATGATCCAGTGTGGCGCTGGTCAGCTCAAAGTGCATCAACTGTTACTGGTGGACGAATGTCACGGGGTCCACTTTCATCTCTACAAGAAGGATTAAATCGAGTTGCTGGTGGCACAGTACCAAATCCAAGACCACCCCATAATGGATCAAGTGTTGTTTCTTATTTTGAACAACAATTATTAGCATCAAAAGCTCTTGGTAGTACCCAAGAATATATACATTGGTTCATGGCATTAATATCATTTTTGGTAACTCAAGGTACTTATTATTCATTCAATACTTTCTTTTCTCACATTATTATTTAAATAATTATACATATTTATACTATATTATGTGTAGATGGTTTAGAAAAACGATTAAGAATAATTTTGGATGATTTGATGGGACCAAGTCACAGCTCGGCATCTAAAAGTACGTGGGATCCAATGATTCTCGGTATCAAGAAGCACAAACTTCTCACTGACGCTTTGGGCGTTATTGGCAGACACTTACGATGGCAAAGATTATATCTCGAATATTCTGAACAATTGTCAATATTAAAACAACAGGTTAATAATTTGTAATTATATAGTACATACTGTTATTACATGTGAGCTCATGAAAAAAATTTATATTATTATCATCATCATCATCATCATAATTATCTTCATCATCATTATCATCATGTATAAATCAATAGGAAATTGTTGAAAAGACTGGAAATTTTTTTATATATTGTGTGTATGTGCGAGGTAATTTATACGATTTATTCTAAAATGCCAGCGAAAAAAATTAAAAATTTGCATCTAATGTGTCCTTTTCCTTCGCCACAATGAAAAAAAAAAAAAAAAAAAAAAAAAAAAACAATGAAAAAAATGATATATTCTTGAAAATAATTTTATAGATATTAATTTATTGGTATTATAATAATAATATAATATTTCATATTTATATCTATGCTTATATATCGAGAGTTTTTTATTCATCATATAAAAATACATAATCGCGTTGACTATGCCATAATAGGCAAGTAAATATTGTATAATTCAAAAAGCGTAACTCTATTAGGCGTCAATCACTTGGATGTTATATAGATTGTTGCATTGGAATTATTATCAAAAATTCTATGCATTTCGTAATATATTTGTTCGTTCGTTTCCCCACACTATGTTTATTAATGATTAATCAAGTACGGTTTATCACATATCGTGAGTATTGGATTAACATAATTTACATCATCGTAAATCAGGATTTTTTTTTGTGCTATATTTCGAATCTGAAAAATAGATTCATACATAAACAGGAGCGGGATAAATTGTGAATAATATACAGATGACGAGGAAGAGGAAGAGATAGAGAGAGAGAGAAAAGGAAATAAATATTATCTGTCCTTTGATAAATTAAAAATTCATACACCTTATTGGGGTGAGAACGATTAAGTTAGTTTGTCGTTTTACTGAAAAAAAAAAAAAAAATGAAAAACCACACACCATCAAGTTTTTTTATGTCAACAAATAATCATAAAACTTCTATAATGGTGGAGGACCATTGGGATAATCAACCATTGGTGTAAAAGTTCTTGCAAAATTGTTGGAGAGCATACAACTGTAATCATCTTCGGCCGCTGGTACCAATGACGCAACGCCAAGTAACAAAAGTATTAGTGCTTGAATAGGTAAAGAAGCTCGTAGAACACGTCCTACGAACCGATATCCACGCATCAATACTCTCTGGTCTCTTTCGTCACCACTGCAACAAATTTGTAAAAATAAAATTAATATTATATGTTATTACAACAATATTTATATATATGATAAATAATATTGATTATATAAATTTTTTGTAGTTTATAACAGTGAGTAAAAAATGAAAACATACTCATATCTGGAGATGCTGTTGTTCTGACTACTTTCCGATACGGCTTCATCAAGTAGCTGTAATAAAGTAAAAAAAAATACCAACAATAAAGTATAAGTGCAATGTGAGGTGATACTACTTGATATATTTTTTATTAAATTCGGAGTATATTTGATTACTATGATCAATAATAAAAAAAACTACAAGCAATTTAAATCTCATCATATTGATTGAGTATGCATTTTTTTTTTCTTTTTCCAAAGGTCATTATAGCAGTTTTACTTTGTGATGTTGACGATAGTGCTTTAAACTACTCGAAAAATATAATATTCATGACTATACAACGAAAATTGGAGAATGATGTAGAAACACGATTGACACACTATATTTTTGAAGCAAAGGGCATATATACTACTACTATATATAATAGCGAGTATATACATGGGAGATTATTCCTCAATATATACAATAAAAATATGTTGAAATGCAATTTCAACTTACATCGTGTGAAAGAGAGGCCAAGGATGAAGATGTAGTAGCAAGACCGACTTGTCTTGGGTCCAGGCCAAGTGCCGTTCCGAGTTTAACGGTATATATACCAGTGAGTCTTCGTAACGATTGTAATCTAAGATTGAGTTCTTGTAAATGATTTCGTGTTTCAACATTTTCATCCAGCAATTGATTGGCTGCTCTTTGCAGTGATAGAACTCGTGGCTCACATCTTTCCAAGTCACCTTGCAATTCTCTGAAAAAAAATAAAATAATAATAATAATAATAACTCAATAATTATTATTGTTGATCCAATAAACATGAAATAATTATTTATAATAAAATAAAATTTACCGAAACTTTTTATATTTTAATTTTATAATATTTATATTTTCAGAAAAGTCAATTGGTTCGCTCGCTTTTATTGAGATTTCTATTTGTTTTAACCAATTCAATAATTCATCAACGATACAATGGAATTGATGATTGCTCATGAGAGCAGATTGAAGCGCAGTTTGTCGGATTTCTGTTGTCTGAGTAATTTGATCCCATCGTTTATTGATTTTTATCAACTTCTTCTGTAATTCGTGCCCTTTTTCAATATTTTCTGTATGATCAGCCAAGTGAGTTCCAACAATATTAAGACTATAGATAATACTTTTGTGGCTATCAAGATCCAGGAGAAATTCATGATGTTCTTGAATTACATCTTCCAATTCTTCGATATTATTGGGCAATGATTGTTGTTCACTTTGTATACCTTCGGCATACACTAGCCATTTTTCTAATCGCCATAAATCCGTGTCCAGTTGGGTCCAATTACGATGTGAACACAGCGGACATGCAAGACGACCGCTATCACTGTTAAAAAATATATATTTTTTTTATTTTTTCATTATTTACAAAGTAATATTTTACTTTTTAATTAAAATATGTAAGCCAATTTATTTCCAGTAGTAAACATGAAATAGAAAGAAAAATTATGAAAGCAATAATTAATGCTCAAATATTGTTATTAGACACTCACTGTTCACAAGAAAAAGAATAAGCATCAATTAATGATGATCTGCAAATGTGTACGTTTAATATAGGTATAATAGGTAAATATTAGTTACTTTTGCATGCGCATAGTTCAAAGATACTACTTTACTTAAATAGTTAATTATACATGTATTTAATTATTTGTAACAATATTGGGGGATAATTATTATGATTTATTGATTTTCACTAACCTTATATCACGAATTTGTTGTTCACGTAATCGAGCACGAATCAGTAGATCGTCGAATCGTGCTGTCAACTCATTAACTTGAGAAGTATGAACAGTTTCGTTGTTTAATTTTTCATCTTGCATGAGCAATCCATGTAAATATTTTACTAATTCAAGAGCGGATTCACAGCTTCCAAGTAATTTTGCCTATATTGCAGTAAATAAATAGAAAAATTAATACACAATATTTAAAAAAAATAAAAAATATATAAATAATAATAATAATTGTCAGTAATGCCAATATCAAATTAATAATTACAATATTTTTTGCAGTAGATGCAAGACTGGAATCAGCCATTGGCTCTATAACAACAGCATCTTCCAATTGTTGCAAAGCATCCTGACATTCGGATAAAGCTGATTGAAATTCCATTAAATAAGCATCACAAGAAGTCATTTTCATCATTTTTGATAGTGTATCAACTTGGACAGCAGTGTCTTGTTCAAATTTCAATGTTTCTACTTGAATTGCTTCGTCAATTTCCAACTTGTCACTTTCTTGTAGTTTACACTTGAATTCACCGACTCGGATTTTGATATTCTGCCAAAGTGATTGATATTCATCTACAAGTTCTTGTATAGTAGATATTTGATTGGTGTGACGATCTTGCATTACAGTTAATGCTAAATCATCGGCACGTTGAAGTATTTCACTTTGAGTTTGTAAATCTTTTTCAATGTCCTCAATTTGACGCCGTTGTTCTTGTAATAATCGGGGCTCTTCGTTAGATGCAGATAGATGCTGAATCTGCGTTAATTTAACGTCTATTTGTGCCAGTCCAAAAACTGCAGACTCATGAGCTGAGATAAATTCAAGATATGCATTTTGTCTACGTTCAAGCGTACTAATGATAGAAATCATTCTTGGTTTCAGAGTATACCATCTGTCTAAAATTGAACGGATATTCATCGTTAGATGTTTGAAATTCTCTTGTTCCAATCCACATTTTGCTAATCTACTGTAACTCTGTCCCAAAGCAACTAAAATTGGATTGTGTGTATCAATATCCTTAAGAATTTTTTTCGCATTCAATATTATTTCTTCAGGATCTTCTTCATCTGTCAATTCATTAAGTATTTTATTTTCTATTGTAATTAATTGTTCCTCAATTTCATTTAACCATATTTTCTGATCAGATTCTATTTGATCCAATTGTTGAATGAGCTTCCAAGCCGTAATGATTTTTCGTTTTCTTTCGGCAGATCGTAAACATATAACTTTCCATCTTTTTTCCAAGTTTTGCATACCTGATTTAATTGTATCTGTATTAAATGATGCTTTCCAAATATCACAATCATTTAAAAGTATTTCACAAAGATTTAAAATTTCACCAATATTTCCACTCTCAGCTTCTATTGTTTTCTGCAATATTTCATGATTTTTTAATTGTTTATCATTGTCTGCTTGTGTTTTAGATTCAATAATAAATGGTTGTGTGAGTTGTACCTCGACCCTGCCAAACCACAATCGAATTTCTGCAATTCTCTTTTCCAATAGTGTCATGGTTTGCATTAAATCCCCAAATTTATTTACTTTATTTTTGCTTATATGCTTTAATCTCGTCCATCTGTCATTTATTAAATTTAATGACTGTTCGAGTATTTGTTTATCATTATCGACAGAAATTTCAATTAATTCACGGCCGGTTGACTGGAGCCACTCTAATTCTCGTTGTTTCAATGCCATTTCCGCATCAAGTTCATTTTCTAATTTTTTTAATGTCTCATCGGGTTCTGGTAATATAATAGTATTATAATTAGACATTCTCGTTTCAAAATCCGTCAACCACACAATAAACCTTGTTCGTCTATCATCCCATTTACCTCTTAATCTTAACCGTTCACCGAGTTTATGTGTTAAAAGTGCAAGTTGATGTTCCAAATCGCCATGCTGATGCCAAAGTAAAGAAACATGTTGATTAAGACTCTTCATATCCGTAGGACTAAGATATTCGCTCAGTTGTTCAGTGGTAACTTTGAGGATTTCGAGCTTAGATGTCAAATCAATTAGTTTGGTTTTTAGATGGTGTAACGAATCCAATTGATTTTGTACTTGAAGTAAATTATTGGCAGAAGTAGTAGGAGGAGTAGTAGCAGCTGCAGCAGTAGTGGAAAAAGTAGTAGCAGTAGTAGTGGTCGTTGTACTATGAAAAGCAGAGTTAAGAGCCTGAGTAATCTGCAAAAAAGTTTCAGAGATGCCAGCAGTCTGATCAATACGACATTCATTTAATTTTCGTATTCGCAGTAAAAAATCTCGCCAGGTCTCCAAACTAGCACGAATATTAGCTATCCTGTCGATATTAGCTCTATGCTCCATGCGTATTGAAGCAGCTAGCGTTTCTTCGCAATCAGCCAAGAGTGAGTCTTGCTGTACTGAAAGAGAGTTCAACTGCATTTCACCTAATGGCAATTGTTCCAATAGCATATTGATTTTTATTAGAATTTTATCTAATCTCTTCAAATGAATAAATCTCAATTGAAGTTTATTTTTTTCCTTCTCAATATCTTTTAGCCATATTAACAGTTTACTTTGATTCATTTTATATTTGTTCCAAGCATCAAGTCGGTTTTCAACTGATGCATGCCGCTCCATAATTTTTGAAAGAGTTTCATTGTGAAGGTTTGTCAATATATTAAATTGCTCTGTTAGTGAAAGATCACGATCCTTTTCGCCACGAATGGAAAGTGTCAGATGTTGTTGATCAGTTAATAAATTTTTATGAATTTGACATAAATTTTTATATTCAGACAGTCCATTGTAGTCACCAGGTGTATTATTAGAAAGAAATTCCTGTACATGTGACAAATATTCTTGCCAAAGATCAAGTGCTGCTGTCACATCCTCTGATCGGACAAGTCGAGCAGACAATCGATGATATTGTTGAAATGTTTCACGAAATATTTTTTGCCATAGTTGCAATACCTCTACAACTGATACGTCATCTGTAACTACTTCTAAGGCACGATTCTTGATTAATTCAAGTTGTGGCTCAGTTTTTGTTAACACTAATAAATGATTTCGAAGAAAATTCAATTTCTCTTTAGATTCTTCCTGACTCTCTGCCGTTGACAAATCCTGAAATTATAAATAATTCACGATGTATTAAACCATAGCCGTCCAAGATAAAATATGAAAATGCGTGAAAATGCAAAATATCTTTGTAAAATTTATTTAAATTAGAAATAAATGAATTGAATTGAGTGCGAAAAAAAAAAAAAATAATAATAAATAAAATAAATATCCGAAGCACAAATGTAAGTGTAATTGATAATTCAACTTTATCATTCCATTATATATCGATAAGTTTTACAATACAGTAGTAATAAAAACTTAACATTTGGCGCAAATATATGTTCAATTAGTTGTGCTTCTCTTTGAGTTATAAAGTTACAAGTTAGAGGGTTTAGGCACTGTATAAAATATTCAAAGGCACGTGAGGTGCCCACCCCCATTCAGTTTTCTTGTTGTTGCGGATTTTCATGATTGGCCATGTAAATAGCCCCGTGGTGAAATAAGTCTTTCGACCTTGACACAACAAATTGTTTTGGAACTACAATTAAAATATATGCCCTCGTGCGAGGATGATTGAGCTGTGCCAAGCACCTATTGCGCGCATACCTCCAAAGTACCAACCCTAACAATTTATATATATATGTATAACAATACACAAATGTTTAAAATATATTCACAAGCCGGAAAAAAATAAAAAAAATAATAATAATAAAAAAAAATTAAATTTTTTATTAAAATCCTTGAACAGAAATGGAGTTAATTATAGTGGGATTTTCTGTGTGGTGTTAAATTTATCAGAGATATGTATTTAATATTATTAAAAAAAAAAAAAAAAACAAAAAACAAAACTTGTAGATTTACCTGCTGAAGTGAATTCAAAAAAATTTTTGTTTGACATAAATTATCACGATCTAGAGTTTGATTTTGTACTCGTTCATCTGCAGTATCTGCTAAAGTTGACAATGTCTCGCGAACATCTTCAAGACGACGACTCAATGCCTCGACTTCACATTGAAGAGGACCACCACCAGTATCAAGTCCAACATCTGATGCTATTTGAGCTACAAGACCTCGTAATTCTGCGAGACGTACTTTATGTTCGGCAAGTGTTTCTTCACACACCTGAAAATAAACAAAATAAACAAAATATAATTTACATTTAAATATATGATAAATATATTGTAACAATAAAAATTAGTATCAGTAATTTTATAAATTAATTGTCAATAAATAAATGATATCACAAAAATTTCCACTATATGAAGAAAAAATATACACATATGGAAAAGTTTTATGATATTTACCTTAATATCTTCTGGTGTACACATGATACAAATAATTTAATTTTATATTCATTTTTATTCACACCATGTCAATACAAAGACAAATATTATTATTATATATATTGTAAATGATTAATCAAAATTATCACACACAAAATGACCCAAATGGCATTGCATAATTGCGTTCAAACACTACATTGAATTTGTCTCAATATGTCGTACTATATATTTTTTACACACGTGCTCATAATCCGTAAATGAAATGTGTCGTAGAGTAAAAATAATAACACACATACAATTTACACGATATATAACACTAGAGTTTTTAAACAATTTATAATTAATTTTAAATATACAATTAAATTAATATTCATTGATAAATATTTTTATATAAATTTATAAATAAACATTGTCATGATACATTTATTTAAATAATCTTTGTGTATGATATAAATAGAGGGACAAACTAAAATCATACTTGGTACGAGCACAGTCGTGGACCCAACTGGCGTCTGTGGGGATCGATTCGATAACCAGAAACAGCCAGTGTGAAAGAAAGAGGGAGTGAAAAACGTAGTAATATATATATATCAGAGAGGGGATGTTAGAGATACATTAATCACAATGAATACAGTAGGGATAGAGAGATAGAGAGAGATATAAAGGAAATTTTCAACGTTTTTCATCTACCAACAGACAATTGTGAGGGGTGTATTCAAAACCCCACATTCAAATGATTCACTATTTCATATTTCATATACACAAAGTATTAATGAGCACGTGTGTTTGATTTGGAGTAAATTTTAGTTCCATTGAATTCTAAACAGTTTACAACACGATATATTCAATACACAGTATTATGATGATTAAAAGGTAAATTTTTGTTGTTGTTTATGTATCGTGTGACGATTAGATTATATGAATAAAGACAAAATAAATGTCAGTGTTTTTTTTGTTTACCTTTACTCGTTTACGGGCTTCATTAGGCGATAGATTTGTCACATTTTCCATTTGACTGTCGACCCAGGTCTTGACTGCAGCACTGGAATCCTTGTATTGTTCCCAAAGTTTAACTGCGTGATGGTATTTAGCACAAATAGCATCCAATTCAGAACGTGTATTATCCCAAGCTTTAACAGCTTCATTCAAAGCAGCATCAACTTGCTCGCCAATTTCTGGGGCACAAGTCTCCCGCAAAGGTATAGCGGCTTCTTGAAGTTCACAAATTAACACTTCCCGAGCACCCAAATCTCCATTTAAATCCTATAAAAAATTTAATTGTTATTTAATTATAATAATATTGTGTTGAGGATTTTTTTTTTTATGTCTATTTGGGTTTTTATTGTAACGTATATTTATTTTGCTATCGTATACCAGGCATTATATTCTCATTCTTGTTCTATAAATATCTTTCATCGTCCATAATGTGTCTTTTGAATTCAGTTGTGTACTGACCAAACTTAAATTTGCCTAAAGAATTTCTATACATTTGGTACATTCACCTCGTTCACATTTGAAATTTATATATATTTTTATCAATGAATTCATCAAATGTATATATAAATTTTAAATAAATAAATAAAAAATAATATTATATAAATATAATGAAAATATTAAATTATTTTTATATTATGTGAAAAATATTTATTGATTCAACATGTTAGATTATTCGAGTTTTAATACTATCGACCTATGTTAAATATTTAAAAGCTCTGGAATTAATCGAAAGAATATAAATACATTAAACAGTAGACACATCAAACTCGTTTTGCATTTACATCCGGTATTACACTTATAAATAATTCCATTAAACGTCACGTTTGAAAGAAAATAAAAATATTTCCAAGGTTAATCTATAATTATGTCCAAAAAATTTTCAACAGATGAAATTTTGTTTGTTATATATTTAGATTAGCGCGAAGGCTGTACGATAAATAATATATCGAGAATTTATAAATAAAATACTGATGGAAAATTTATTTGTGGTTTATCGCATGAATTTTTTATATCAGAAAAAATTTTTAAATTTCATAATTAAATATATTTATACGTAAATATAAATATTTATATATAATTTTATGTTAAATTATAATAAATTATAATAAATTATATCATCTTTTATTTGAATGAACGTATTATTCCGAATCACTGACAGATGGTCGCGAGGATATGCGCTTGACCGAACATCACGCAGGCGCTTTGTCAAAAGACAATAAACTACATTCTTCATTCCACATGGACTGATGATCTTCATACTTTTATATTTCACTTACATATTATACAATGTCAAGTAGAAAATTCATTAAAACTACATATTTCAACAGATAGTCTAACAAAAATTCGATAAATTTCCATTATTTCATTATACAGTAAATTTGTTTTCAATAAATATTTTTCAACAAATTACATCATCACAATCTATAAAATTTATAATTTTTTTTCATAATTAAATTTAATTTGGACAATAATATAAATTTTTTTTGTATTATAAATGCACCGCAATCTGAAATCAGTTTCACGCAAACAATAATAGATAACAAGTCGCAAAGTCAGAGTTGAGGAAATGATAAAGACCGGCGCGCATGCGTATACTCAAAATCACCATGATACGACTTTTATGATATTAAGTGTATATATATGTGTGTGTTTATATATAAATATATATAATGACTCACTAATGATTAAATAAAAAAAAAAATTTTCGAATGTTCGAATTACATTTGGTTTTAACAACTTACCTCAAGTCGCTCTGTAGCCTTAACGAGTCGTTCATAGTCAACTGATCCTTGTATCGTTAAGAGTTCCATCATGTAATCAGCTTGTTGGACTGATTGTTGTACGAGTTCTAGTTGGTGTTCAAAACATCGCCATAACTCTAATCTATTCTTCAACAGTGATAACAAACGTGAACATCGAGATTCCAAATCAGAATGAACATCTTGAAGGCTTGATATGTATCTTTCAATACCCACTGGTGAAACTGAAACTTTCATTCCACCCGGTAGAGTGTGAAGTATTTGTCGAAGACTCATCAAGTCTTTCCATAGAACTACCAGTTCATCAGCTACTTGTTGGCATCGTTCAACGCCACTCGCTACAATATCACTACCTTGTTTTTCACAAGTTTCACATTGATCTAAAATAAATGATTGTTTCGCATTTGCTTTCTCAATACGATCAAGACCACGTTGAAGTGCCTGAAGACGTTCACGAAGAAGCTGAGCTGCATCAATTTCTTCCCCTATTTGACATTCTATTCTTTGTGCAAGTGAAAGTAGTACTCCGACTCTTTCACTTTCAGCAGCCGGTAGCATTCCCAATTTTCCCAATTCATCTTGTATTATACGAACTCTTTCAAATAAAACTGTTAATCGTTTGACATATAACTCAACTTCCTCTTCTGTTTTCAATACTCCGTGAAATTCATCTATAGTTTTTCTTAATTCATTTAATTCACCCTCTAATAATCGTAATTTTTCATCAACTGGAGTATCTTCAGAGGAAATTGTATCAGCAACTGATTTCTGAATTGCATTTATTTTTTGGGCTACGCTATGCCAACGATCCTCCAATTCACCATGAAATTGTCTCAATATCATTTCATCAGATAATGGAATGATACGTAAAGCTTGTTCGAAATAGTTATTAGCATCGATGCGCATATTATTGTGAACTTCATATTGTGCCTTCAATTCCTGAATCAAAGTAACATGATGGCATATTAACAGAATATAATTTATATTTTATTTGGTAATTTTTTATATTTATAGCTAAAAATCTTACCCAGAATTGGCGCATTTGACCTTCCCAATGATCATGTACAGAGCTAAGCTCGCGTTCTGCTGTTGTCATCCAACGTTTCAATTTATTAATTAATACATCCCTCACACACCAACTGTCTCGAAAGTTCATTAAACATCTCAATGATGAATCTACACTCGCTTGTAAAGATGATATAATGTCTAAAAGTTCACCGTAACGATTTCCAGAATCATCGATATTTATAAGCTCTTGAAGACCATTAGCTACATTCAAAAATTGAATTAAACGAGAGTGATGCGTGGCAATGTCCGATGAGAGTGTTTGATATAATGATATATATTGTTCATAATCAGATGACATGACAGTTTGTAAATCAGGTACACGCTGATGAGCAACTTGTAACCATCCTCTTTCTTCTTTCAATCCCTGTTCAACAGTCATCCAACGCGAAGCAGCAAGTGACATTTGTTGGGCTCTAGATGCAGCTTGGTCTAACAATGAAATTGCTCGACTATGAAGTTTCTCATGAAAATCTGCGTGTTTTGTTCTTGTTTCAATGTCTAAATTGTCTTCCAATGACTCCAGAATGGCTCGACAATGATTTAAATTGACAAAAAATTTTCTGTGTTGTTGCATTTCTTCCTGAAGATGTTCTAGACTAATAATTGATGTGGGATTAACCAATAAATCATCAGCAACGTCGGTAATTTGGGCAAATTCTTCAAGAGTTTGTTCGTACTCTTCTGCCAGAGAGAGTAGTAATAACAAGCGTTCTCTTTCCACTTCTATGGTATGATCAATAGAACGAATCATGTCATGTATTGTTTGAATTTCTTCTGGAATCGTTTTACCTGGATAATCCTTGAGCAATTCTTTCATAGCTACAAGTAGTTTATTTATTTTACACGCATGATTGTGATTCGTATTTTCTAATTTGTCCAATTCCTCAATTTTCCAAATGGTCGGTGATTCACATTGAATAATGTGGTTTAGCTGAAACTGTTGCTCCTGAACAAGTCTGTAAAAAAAATATATTGAATTTATTTTTCAGTTGAAATGTTTTATACTCTATTTATATATTTTCAATTATTACCTGAACACACTGTGAATGCCATTTAAAAGTTCATCCCATCGAATAGAATTCGTTGTTACATAGAGCTCTTTATCAGTTACAATTGTCGTGATGGCATTGAGTTGTTTCATCAAGATATCCACACATTCATCAATACTTTCACGTTCATTACCATTATAATTACTTTCTACTTGCTCCAAAATTCCACTCAACTCTTTAATACTGTTCTTTATGAAATTTAGTTGATCATTTAATTCGGTCAGAGTACTATTATTGTCATACGATGATTCAATTAGTATTTTTTCATCTTGAAATATATTATATTCAATTGTTTGTATCCAAGATGATATTGTTTCTACGATAATAAGTAATGTCTCCTCGACAAGAACAATATTTCCTTCATTTATTGCATTTTTTAATTGAAACAAATTTTCACGAATATTGATGGTACGTTCATCAATCGTTCCAATATTCAAAGTATCTTCCAAAGTGGCCACATGTAATATATTTGATAAATAATTTGTCTGATTAATATTTCGTAAATTTTCTAAACGATTTATCATAAGTCCAATTGTTTGAGTTTTGTGTTGCATTATTTGGTGAAGATGACAATTGTATTTGGTGTTTTCACTCATTAATGAATTAGTAGTCGATAAGTCAGGTTTACTATATTGCCGATTAAAATTTGTTTCTGCAATCTCTTCAACATAACTTTTAACTCCGGGATTTATTTCACTTTGTGATGATATCTGTTCTATCGGGGATAATATTTCTTCTGATGTATCCATTGGTTCAGGCGCTGATTCAACAGTGGTAATATCTGAAATCGTAGATTTCGCAATAGGCCATGAATTTTCTTTTTTCGTATATTCTTCAAATTCATTCTCCGTCACACAAGTTACTTTTAATTCAGATTCATCGTTGTCCAACATGATTTTTTGATAGTATTCAATTTTATTGATATTATCAATATCTGATGACGATATTTCTATCTGTGGATCCAATATATTAGACTCAATGTATTTAACATCTATCGATTCAAATTCAATATTGCTATTGTCAGATGTATTTGTTTCATTTGATATCACAATATTTGGAATAGTATTTATCTTTTTGAAATGTTTTTCGTCCTCTATATTTGAAATGTCTTGAGTTTCATTGAATTCTTTGGTAACGTTATCTAATGATGTTTTCGAAATTGGCAATGATTCGGATGTTGAACTTTCACCCAATTCAATATTTGCCTGAAAATGTATTTCCAAAGAATCATCAGATATATACTCTTTCACAGGTATTTCTGGTTTGTCCAATTTATTTTTTAATTGATTAACTTTTTCAAATTCTTCATCTTCATTTTGTGACGGATGAGAAGATAATGAAGGCGACATTTTCATTTGAAGTTTTGGCGAATCAATAATATTTGATTCTTCGTTGATTTCAATTTTTTCACACTCGACTACATCACCAATAAGATCTTGATTAGGAATATTTTCACGTATAGGCTCAGTTGAAGCATCGACAACATTTACTGGTTCCTTCGTTGTTGTATATTCCTCTGTATCGAATGTTTGAACACTTATCTCATTGATGTCTGGTAGACTTTGAATACATTGCTCTGAGGTAGGTAATAGTTTTTGAACGTCAACTTGCACACACGAAGTTGATAATGATATAACTGGAGTATCAATTGTTTGCGACTCCCCGTCTACTATCATTTTTGGCTCCTCAATACTTGTTTGAACATATGAATCCAATGATGATGTAATATTATCAAGTTCTTGATTTATTTGCGTAACGGGTTGTATAACAAGTTCGGAATCTTGAATTGGGAGTTGGGTTTGTGAAATAGACAAACGCGGGCTTTCTTTCGGTGTAGTTTGTGTTTCCATAGCGACCGTAATAACTTCTTCGATTAGATTTGCTTGTGCTCCAAAGTGTTCCACTTTCGGGATTTCTGGAGTGGACGGTTTACTTGTTTGAACGTGTACAGAATCTAGTGATGTTGGTATTATTGTTTCGCATTCATTAATTTCTTCACATTCAAATGATGATGGTGATGATAATTGTGATGATAATGATGGTGGTGGTGTTGTTTGTTGTTGAACATCTGACAATTGAACTTTCTCTTGATCTGTTTGTGTATAGAGCTCCTGTGTTTCTATTATGGGCTCAATAGATATCGTCTGTATTTCTAATGAATTTACATCAATTTGTGATGTCTGGATATCGATTTCCTGAGATTGTTTTACTACATTCAGTGGTTCATCTTCAAATAAACTTGTTTGTACACTATTTTCTATACATTCCATCGATTCGGTTTGTATTGATGAATGCATATTCTCATTCAACTCGATCGTGGCAGTTTGAATTCCTAAATCGAGGGTTTGTGTGGGTGACGTTTGAATTTCTGTATCCAACTCTTCGGGAATAATTGTCTGTATTTCTTGTTCATTCATCTTTATATTTGGCTCAGGTGAAGTCTGAATTGACGTGTTAATAAATTGTAATTTTTCATCATCTGATATAAAGTCCTCTTGGTTCACTTTATTCTCCTGTTGTTCTTCTTGAACTTCCATTTTTTCAATTGAAACATTTTCTATGTCTAATTGAATTGATTTATCAACAACTTCTACCTCATCAATTACACTACATGATGGCACATCAGTGTCTGAATCTTCCTTGACTTTCTTCTTGTGTTTTTTCTTTTTTTTCACTTTTTTCATATTACTTTGGTGCTCTTGTTTTGTTATGGAAATATCATCTTGAGTTGCTTCCTCTTCAGGTTCATATCCACTCACGTACTCCCCATCATTATAACTGTTATCAGGTAATGATTCTCCTGTCATGTCTAATACATTACATTGAGATTGTTGATTTTCTAACGAGCATGGTGATTCTGTAGAGTATGGTAAATTAACATCGGTTGAATCATTAATATTCGTATTCTCAAATGTCATTATACTTTCATTGCTTTTATCTTCTATAATATTATCTTCAACTTGTATTTCCCCATTGTTATCATTTTCATCTTGTAAGTTATTGTCAATTTGTATTTTTCTTGGTGATTCATGTATAGATTCTTCTTTCTTTTCAGATTCTGTCAATTGACCAGTTTGAATTACTTTGTTGGCAATAACATCTAATGTTTCAACTTGCATTGGTAATTTAATATAAACATCATCTTTAAATATATGCTGTACATTGTCATCAATTAATCGGCCAGTTTGTGTAATAATTGATACTTGTGGATCTAGATTTGGATTAGTCTGTTGAACTGTCACTGACATCTCAACATTTTCAATCACATTCTCTCGATGACTTGTAGTAGGAATAGCATTGATAATGTTATTATTGTCAATAGAAATTTGTTGGAATGGATTATTGTTGAATTCTTGGAAAGACTCATGTGCCATTTCTATCACATTTGAAGGCTCTCCATCCCTCATCAATTCTAATACAATAATATCAGATTTACCAACAGATTCTACAGTGCTGCTATTATCTGTGTGCTTTACTACTTCTACCGTGCCGTCATCTACTTGAAAATCAAATTTTTCACACTTGATTGTTGTATCAGATGACTTACAAATAGTAGCTCCACTCAATAATAGATCGCATTTTTCATTTACTGGAAGGCACTCAATTGTACCAGTTTCATCCACAGTTTCATCAACTGAACGCTGAAAAATATCACATTTTTCAACATCAATTAAACCTTGACTCGACAAATTTATTATTTCCTTTTTCATATCATTTACCTCACTCACTTTTTTAAATTCGTCTTCAATAGGTACATCAGTTGTAGATTTTAATTCATCCACTGGATATTTTTCTTCATACTCCAGTTCGGACGATGGATGAATTTCTTGAAATGTAGACAAATCTTCCGGAGAAATTTCTTTTGATATCTCAATTTCCATCGATTCACTTTTCGCGGTTGATTCTGTTGTAAGTGACCCGGGAACTAGAGTTGGAATTGAACTTACAGAAACTTTATTCCCTTCATCTTCTTTATTATCACGATGATACAATATTTGCTCATCTTGTTTTAATACATTTATGCTTATATGTGGAATGTTTTCATCATCAATTTCAATTTCTTCAGGTTCTTCAATAATTTCCTCTGAAATTGTTTCACGTCCGTCAATAATTGTAATCTTTTGAATTGTTCGTCGAGTTTTTCTTATCACTCGACGAGTTACTTGCTGAACTTTAGTTTGTACAGTTGATATTTTAGTTTGATATTTGCTTGTTTCAATTCTCGAATCTTTCGCCAGTTGTTCCATTTCGAATTTCAAATGGTTCACATCTCCTTGAGCAACTTGATGAGTATATTGAGGTATTAATTCACATGAAACTGATGTTAATGGATTAACGTCATTTCGATTCATGTCAGAGTCTCCACCGGCTAATACTTGACCACCATATGTTTTTTTCGTACATGTTTCTATTGTGCCGTCAGGTTTTGTTCGCGTAATAATTACTTGTTGTGTTCTCATAGTTGCTTCAGAAAAGGTTTGTCCACTTGTTGATGTATGGCCCATACCACTAGTTCCTGAATAAATTGGTTGTTGTATAGTTTCAGTGCATGTCTCGGTATTTTTTCGCAATTTTTTTACAATAATTCTTTTTGTCCCATCAGAGTCTATGACAACCTCTGTTGTCATATCATCGGGTTCCATAAGAATTGTCTCAAATGTTTGTGGTACTACATGTTGGATATTTAATTCTGAAGTTGCGCTCATCTCTAATTTTGGATCTTGATATTTCATGTCTACCACAATATCATCTTTATGTGGAAAGACGGCAGCACTGCCGTCATGTATAATCGATTCTTTATTTGAAATAGCAGGAATATTTTTCGTTGCAATTTCAATAACATCATGAGTATCGTTTGTCATTTTTAATATCTTAATTGTCTCTTGGGTTGATTTAGGCTCAATAATTGATACTTGTACTGGAGTAGATTGCATTTCAACAGGTTGTGGGTCATATGTTATTATCTGAGATGTTGATGTTTGTTTTGTTAATTGATGGGGCTTCTCATAATTAATTAGATTCTGTTCGGTTTGTAGGGATGCATCTGCATAAGGTAAAATCTCGACAGTTGAATGTATCAAAGGCGCATGATCTAAAATATCATCATGATCTACGATCATCTCATCAGATGGTTGTGTTGGCTCGGCTTCTTTATTTTCCTGGAAAAATGAAGGAGATAAAATATTCGTGGATTTTGATTGATCTATTTTTTTTTTCTCATAATTATAGTAAACTGTATATGTATCTATATATGATGGGAATGAGTACACATACGCTTATAAATATACAAAAATGTATATATATATATATATATATATATATATATATATGGAGAAAAAAATATATAAATCTTTATGATACACACACACATACATATATAAGCTTGATGTTGATGCTAAGCATGATCATGATAAAAATTATACAAATGATATTATGAATGAGATGGAGACAGTGGAAGACTTAGTGAATATCCATTATGACAAAAACTTGTCATAAAAGCTGATTTTTGTATTTCGAATTATTATATTTACATCATATCATATATGTACACGAATATATATGAATATATACGAATATATACGAATATATACGAATATATACGAATATATATGAATATATATATCTACATACTTGAATATACATAAAATTAGATGAATAAAATTGAAGGAATTGAGGATTATTATTTAATAATGACGTATATATTATATTACATTACATGAGCATCTCTGAAAAATACTACATGCAACACTAATATTTTTACATCTATTTCTCATGATATAGTATTATATATATCCATGTAAATAAATGTAAAATTGATAAATCAAATGAGTACACATTATGAATAGATGATTGAGATGTGATATACCATACAATAAACATGATGTTCTACGATTTCCTTTCTATTTGGGAAAAAAGCCTATGTAAATCTACAAATGGAAATTATAATTTTTAGCCCGAATGGAATGACCAAAGGTGCGAAGCATGAAAATCAAATTGGCAAAAAGTAGATATATTTTACAAGCACACTTGCTATCATCAAGGTACTCAAAAATATCTTTATACCACTTCTTTTTGTTTTTTATTTGTTTTTAAAAATATTTATTAATTATTATATTTAAGCATGACCCGCCACCCAGCAGTGTTGTATGGTGAATAGTGCAAAAATTTTCATATTTTCGTAAACATCATCGAGTACCTGTTGCTTTTGTTTAAGACGTAAATTTATCTCTAATAGTGAATTCTTAAGTGGCTTTGCCAAATCACTGACTTCAGGAATAGCTTCCAATTCAGCTGTACGTTGTATACGTTTAAACAACTCATTTTCTAATTCCTAAAATAGTGATAAAATAATATTTTTATTCAGATTAATTTGAATGAATAAAATAGAATTGAGTTTAACAAAACATTATGTATCTACAGACAAACCTTATAAGAAATTGTAGAATAATCGCGATTGATTATATCATTGAGATTTTTCAGCCAAATATCCGTTTCTTCAAAGAAATTTTTATAAATTTCTATTTTTTCTTCACATTGTTGCTGAAGAACTTTTGCATGCTGTAGAGCAACAGTATTCCGTTCAACTTGGCTCTCAAGATCTATAATTCTTGTGCTAATTTCTATTAAACCAGCTGTCAATTCTTCAGTATCTGTATTCGGTTCAATTTTCTTCAATTTTTCATGGAGTTTTGTACTTAAGTCATGATACTGCCGCAAATCCGTAAGAATAATCTACATTACAGTAAAAACATTTTGTGGTTTATTTATCAACGGTTAATCTATAATAATTAAATATAATCAAAAATAAAATAAAGAAATACTTGAAATGTTTACCTCAAGTGCTGATAATATTGTCTCTAGACTGTCATACGGCAAATTATCTAGAGAAAATTCTAATTGCGTAAGATTCCGTTGCAAATCATCGACTTCACCAATCAAAGATTCCTGTAACATTAGAATAATTCAATTAAATCTCAATGATAATTAAATATTAATTATAATTTCAATCAATCACGTGCATATAATAAAATGGCTCCGGCAGTAATCCAAACGGCAGATTAATAGATTAAATTTGAAAATCAAGTTGCATGTAAAATCTCTGAAAACACACAAAAATGTCCGGGGAGAATGAGGGGTATGTAGATGTGTGAATGCATTTGAAGGCACCTATCAACGTCCAGTATTATGTCTTACTGAGCGTCTTTCAGAATAACAATATAAATTTACGAATGAATATGTGGATTTCTAAAAAATCTTTAGAAAACACAATATGTGAGAATATTTCCACTGAATCTAATTCTATATTACCTTATATAATTATATATAAATAAAATTGAAACAATGTAAATAGAGATTGTTAAGGGGATTTTGTGCATGCAATAAAGCTCATCATAACATTAAGAAAAAAAAAAAAAAAAAATCATTTGTAAAATGTGCAAGTACACGCGATTTTGCTATGAGAAAATAAAAACACATCAAGAGAGTGAGACCATTAAAATCAAATCACAAAATAAATCTACAAATGAACTAAATTTCAATTGTATGAGGCAGCAAGATCGAACACTCGGTGAGATGTATGTCGCACCTTGATCTCGTAGATCCAATTTTCTTTGACAGATGACACTGTTTCAATGGTTAAATCTTGAATGTGGTTGTGTTGCGCCATATAATCCCACGTGCCTATACCTAAATGCTGTATTGGGAATAGTGGCTGGGAATTAGCGGATGATGGTATTGAAGAGTAAGTAGAATGAATGGAACAGGGAGAAATGAATGAAGGCCAAGATAAACGATAAATTTTTCCCAAATGAGAATATTCGATAAAGGCCTCACGTACATTACAATGACGTAAATTTATTCGCGGATTATCGTGTTCAAGTGATAAATAAGTACTATAGTCATTCCAACTACACATCCCACCCGGTAAATCTGCAATTAATCGTTCGGTTCGAGGTGCCAATGAGCTATTACCGCAATTAAACGAAGGACTTTTACGTCCACTACCACCGAAATTATCATGCATATCATCATTATCATCATGAGGATCAAAATAATGTTTAATAATTGAGACCTTGGTTTTTTGCCTGACTGCCATAAGTTCGAATAAATTCTTCTCAGCGTCATGATAAGCATGTTTATCCAACCAGAATGAATCCAAAGCGATGGTTTTCATTATTTTTGTTGAGTCTGACACATCAGTTTTAACTTGATTATATTCATCATTTATTCTTTTATCCTCTGTATGACTTATAATAACGATATCATCTTCATCAATGTAGAAATTTAATTTAGCTGTGGGCTCATTGTCTTTGACATTATTATCGTCATTATTTGATTTAAATGGTGGAATAACAATTATATCCTGAGGCAGATAATCCGATGATTGACCAGGAGTTAATTGTGATTCATCATTTGTGATGATACAGAATTCTTTCATGTCCTCCACTGTATTTGAATGTTTGAGCATTGACTCTTTGTGTAATTGTAATTGAACATTTAAATCATTATCATCAATTATTTCCATATCGTCCATTGAGTCCTTATCATTTTTCAATATTTTTATTTCTTCATTTTTTTTCTCATTATCTTCTATGCTTTTTTTCTCCAGTGTGTTGATATCAATTGGCACAATCACTATTTGCTTATTTGCCGATTTCAAACTATGTTTTTTTATTTTTCCATCTGACTCGCATTTATCTGGATGTAATTCTTTATGTGTAATAATATTCGTGGCTTCTTGACCATCGCTAATATGTTCTGTTTGTTCTACTTTATTTATTTTCTTCGCAGCAGTTTGAATATTAACAGTTGGATCGAAATTAAGTATTGGCGATTTTTGTTTCATATTTATACGTTCGTCATCTGTTATCTCTAAATTATTACGCACTTTTTTATTCGATGATTTCTCACCATTGAAAGTTTCTACTGACAAGGTTTCAAAGTGATGTATTTCTGGCAGAGAAAACTTTGGATTTTCCAATAACAAAGCCACATTTCTACAGTTCACATTACATTTATCTTTGGATGAATCATTTGTATTATGTTTAATTTGTTCTTTTGATTTTGTATCAATTTTGCAGGATTTTATTTTTGCATCTTGAATAATGTTTTTTGAACTATTTAATTTTTCTTTTATTGTCGAGCATGATGGTGGTGATAATTTCTTGATGGATTTAACAACTTTATAATTGATGTGAAAATTAATTTCGGCATCATTGTAATTGTGATAATTAATCCAATATGGACGTATAAAGTCCTCGACAATAAATTGAGTTTTTACATTATTTTCACGAACAACTTCAGATTTTTCATTTTTAGTAATAACTTGAGTTTCATCAATATCATCATCCGAGGAATTTTTATTGTCTAAAGCCAAGGGAGTATTATTGTTAACGGGGCGAGTATTCAAAAACGATGCATTGTCACAAGATAAAATAGATTGTTGAGACAATGATACATTAATACATGAATCAATATTATCATCATGAATACTCGTCTTTGACGTTTCAGGAATAATTTGTTCATTTGTTCCAGAACCATCAATAGTAATTAATGAATCGGATAATTCATTAGAGTCGTGTGCAACTCTCAAATAAGTAGTTGTTAAACTTGCTTGTACACTGTCTGGCCGCAATGATATAAAATTTTCACTTTTACAACTTATATTTTCGAACGAAGATGTACTTTCTAAAAATTTAATTGGTGTTTTTAAAGACGCAGTGTCCACTTGAATTTCCTGAGGAATCAAAGGGATTTTTACGACACTTGATTCGTCCTTAACTACCACAGGTTCCTCGATATGTATTGGAGATATTTGTTCAATAACAGTTGATTCACTAAGTGGCATATCTAATTTTGTAATAACTTCAATAATTTTTTCAGATGATTTTCTTTCTACTTTATCATTTGATTGATTTAGAACTATTGGTTTTGCAATAATTTCATCATATTCATTTATAATTTTAATATCTTCGTTTGTTATATTGCAAGTTGCCTCTGGTTGTGTATTCAAATCAACTTTAGCTGATATTTTAGATTGAGATTTATTAATTTGACTTGATTTAGGTTGTTTGGATTTTGAGTTATTATATTTCATGCGTGTCGTAGTTGGTTCATTTTCTACGGATGAATTTGTTGATTTTGTCGATATTTTCTTTGGTTCTGGTTTTATCTCTTTCTTATTTGTAATCTTTTGATGTTCCTTCACTTTTGATTCTTTTTCATTATTGGATTTACTTTTTTGTTTATTCATATTTGCTATTTCTTTGATGGCACGATCGATCTCGTCCTCATCATCTATTTTGCGTGGCTTCTTTGTTTTTTGTCGCGAACTTGATTTATCCAATCGATGATTCTTATATTTTTTCTCAATATGACTGTCATCCTTTTGTTTTGGAATCGATTCTTTTGCCAAAGTGAGTACCGTATTGTCCTTTACTATATCTAAATTGTTAGTTTCTTTTGTTTCATTTACATTTTTTATTATTTTAATTTGTTCATTTCGTTTTTTAGCTTTTTTCTTTTCTTCAGTATGTTTTTTTTGCATCAATCCATCACTTTCAATGATTTTCTTATCTTTCGAATTCTTTTTTTTAATTGTATCCCATGAATTCTGTTCATCTATAATTTTTTTTGGTATTTCAAGTTTAATCGATTCCAATGCAACATCAGATTTCACAACTCCAACCTCAAGTGTCGTTAATTCATGTGGAAAATGTGATTGATTTTCTGCTTGAATGGGAGAAAAATCAGGACATGAGGATGAAGTATGTGCAGGTAAGCCCTGAGATAAAATTTTAGCATATGATATTGGAGATCCTTTAATTTCATCCAAACTTAACATTTGTGAATCCTCTTGATTATCGCGTAACTTATTTGATGAAATAGAATCGTCTACAATTTGATCAATATGAATCTGGTCTAATTTCGACGA
Organism: Dinocampus coccinellae; assembly: GCA_963920625.1. Lineage (NCBI taxonomy): Eukaryota > Metazoa > Arthropoda > Insecta > Hymenoptera > Braconidae > Dinocampus > Dinocampus coccinellae. The sequence goes on along the minus strand of OY987185.1, from coordinate 7,575,987 downwards.
ATTGCTGTAATTCTGTTCAAGCAAAATTTGTGTTTGTGAAATGGAATGATGTGATACTGCTGATAATGTTTCATCATAAATCGTTGTGCATTGATGGCACACGCAATTTTCATCGCACTTTTCATGAGATTGATGCGAGTGATCATAAAATTTATCCGATAAAGTGTCTTGTTGGGTTACATGATGTTTATCAATCAAGCATTCCAATTGTGAAGTAGAATGTATATAATTATGAATTTCCGATTGCTCGAGAGGAATTATTGTTTCATACATTTTTGTCATTGAATGATAATGATTTTCTTGTTGTTCATCTTGAACCCAGCTTTTATTGGAAAGGCCTACCTGTACATTTTGACTGATTGTTTGAGACTGTTTTCCGTCTTGTCGAGATAATTCCAAATTATTCATATTTTCGTGAGGTAAAGTAATTGAACTCATATTTGTCTCAGATGAAGCACTTATTACTTCATCATTCTTACTTTGATGTTCAGTTGTGTTATCATCATGTTTTGACTTAACGAAAATGGGAACCGGTGAATTTGAATTTAAGTCACCTTTAAGCATAGCTGCATAAGTGATTGAGCCAGGTATCCAAATTGGTATGGGTGATTTTACTCGACCCGATTGAGTAGCTTCGAGATCCTGATTTGAATATTTTTCAATTGATAAGCATTCATTATCAGCCAAAGAAGATGATGGTGCTTCAACAGTAGTATGGACTGGCAATTCAACATGTTCAGTTGTTTTTTTTGTCTTGATATATTTTATGTGTGAACGTTTTCCATGACTTGATTGTCGAGGTGTAGCCTTGGATTTTTTTTCACTTCTATTCAATCTCACTGCTATTTTTTCCTGGTCTTTTTCATCTGAATTATTCTTTAATTGCTCAAGTTGAGTGATTTCTTCACATAGTTGTTGATTGTCATTCAATTGATGAGGATTATAGTGTTGCTGCTCACTAATAATATCAATTGACGAAGAATAAACTGCACCCATAGATAAATTAACAAGATTTTCTTGTTGGTATCTGTATGGACTGGTGCCTCTTGAATTTGAATTAGAACGACCAGCCACCATATCTGCATACGAAACAGTTCCAATCAGTCCAATCGTATTCAAGTCACTAGGCAATGAATAATTCGGATCCACCTTGTAAATCTCATCCAATAGCATTTTTGAACGCTGCCTCCAGTCGTCCATTTGTCTCTGCAAGGTCTGTGCGTTACAACGCAACAGCCAAAGAATATTTATACATCAATTTCAATTATATCATTTTATAATTTCGGTGTTTTATTTATTTTTCATTTTTTTTTTTCTCATTATTTAATATAAAATATAAAGAAATTTATTCTGTACTAATTGTTGAATCTTCAATTAGATAAAACACGAGATATTTATTGAAATCACTTTATTTTTATTCTCATACATCGCCCATTCTGAATTTTTATAAACTATCAATTGTGATACGGATTTATACTCAATTATATCATTATCATATCATTAATAATATAAGAAATTCTTTAAATAATAATAATAATAATAAATAAATAAATGAATAAATAAAAAACTATTGAGTATTTGGTATATTAAGTTTGAATGGATGAAAGAATTTTTTTAAGATATATATCGCACAATACAAAAATAATAATGAAATACACCAGTATAAAAGTTTAATGTGATTATTTTTTGAATTTTTTATGGATCTAAAGGCTCGATATCTGGTGTACCACGTTGCACCATTAATTTCGAACGTTCCACACGCGCTTGAATTTTACTTTGGAGTGATTTTATATTATCACGATGAATCTATAATTTTTGTAAGCAATGATTTTGCATACAATTACGATTGAATAAAATAAAGATAGAGGTAGAATAATGGAGATATGATATGATAGATAAAGTGGAATTGAAAAGAGGATAATGTGGTATATAAAAATGAATAAATGGATGATTTCAATGGGACAGAGCAAGAGGAAAGCAGCGAAAAAAAAAAAAAATAATAATAATAAATAAATAAATAAATAAAATAAAATAAATAAATGAATAAATGAATAATCATGTATGAAATAAAGAATGAACAGTCAACATAAATATAAATGAAAATAATTATTATAAATAATGATTATGTGTAATTTTTCCCAGTCAATTATGGATGTAAATAGCTGAATATATCACACACTTTCCACAGGTATAACTCGATCATGCACGACACTATTTATTATCATCGATTAATATCAATACCAATGAGCTTGACATTAAAAGTATACTCATCATATTATTACATATGAAATATATTATTATTTTTTGGTTATTTTTATTTATTTATTCACTCATCTCTGTGTTTATTTGTTAATATTATAATAATAATAATAATTATTATTATTATTATAATTAATATTGTTAAGATAGGGTAAAATTATAAAAAATTAATGTATTTATTAGAACTATCACAATGAAGATTTAAAATTATTATCAATAAAGATATAATCACTAATTTTTTTAATTTAAAAAAAAAAATTAATTTTTTCACGTACGCGCACGTCCGATCGAGTAATTTCAATGAAATAGCAGGAATGACAATGAAAAATGTAAGAAACAAAAGAGAGAATAAGGACGATACCAACCAATACCTTGAAAGTTATCTGCCACCATATCAATTTATTCCGAAATATGTTAGTTAATCGTTATAGTTGTTTATTTATTTGTTTGATTGATTTATTGATGATATATTTACAGTGCCATTGAATGCATTCATAAATAATATTTATTGATAATGTGGCTATGATTGAAATACAGTGTTGCATGCAAATTATTGCGTGTATATATTAGCGTGGAGAATAAAGTGATTAATAAGATATAATGAGGAAAATAGGAAGAAAAAAAAAGTTTTGTTTTGTTTTGTTTTTTTTTTAAATATTTTAAGAATTGTATAAAAAATATTTCCACTGATATATGAAAAATCAGGGTGTATATTGTAAGTATTCAACACTTAATTTTGCGCCAAGTTCGTGTACACAAAATTAATTTATATCTATTTAATTGATATAATTTATATAGCTAAATTAATCGTTTGCACATGTAATGATGAATGAACAAACGTAAGTTTTGTTTATTTCATTTATATCTTGGGTGGCAGCGATGGTCACGAAAAAAAAATAAATAGTATTGGGTTTAATATTTAATTGTTGCATGGATAGTACATAAGTAATGCAGGATAATCAATAGTTATATAAGAAAATATTGACTTACCTGTTGCTCTTGAATTGCCTTCTCGCGATCATTTGGAAGGTAAGTTGGACTAGAAACTGATCGCAATTGTTGTTCAATTTGAATAATTTTTTGTCGTAATTGCTGCATTTCCTAGAAATAACAAATTAACAAATGCATATTTTATTTTATTTTTTTTTTTCTCTGTCTTCATATGAATTCGGTCAATTTAATATATGCGTAGTGAATTTTATTTCCCGTCTAACCTGTTGATATTGATCAATTTGTGTGAGACAAGCCTCTAAACCGGCAGTTTGTTCTTTAATTGTTGTATTTAATGTATCCAATTCAGCAATCATATCATTGGCAGTTGCATCAATTTTATTATCAACACCAATGCCTGATTTAAAATGTACTTGTAATTTTTCTACTGAAATGGAGATTTTTGTTTTTTGAATAGCAATATCACTGAGCATTTTCTCCCGAATTGCGTGCTGATCTCTCAATGGTTTTTTCTTATTCTGTACTGACTCTAAGCTCTGTCGTGCTTTTTCTAACCAGCTTTTTACGTCCTTAAATTTCTTCTCACACTGATCCCATTCTTCATTAGCTTCTTGTAGTAATGCATTCTAAAAATTATTATAATAAAACAAAAAAAAAAAACAAAAAAAGTAAAATAAAAATAATATAAATTGATATTTATATTGATAAATGCACATGAAGTGAACCCACCCTTTCTAACAATTGTCTCTCCACATCAACCTTGGCTTCATCAGCCTCGGTAAGTTTTCCCGGTAAATCACCCACATTAGTAAATTGTCCTACAATTTCCAATTCTTTATTCATTTCACTTAAATTTTTATTCACTTGTTTACAGCTTTTCACGGCAATCTGAAATTATTTTTTAATTTTAAAATATTGAGATTTTATTCAGATTTGTCTGCTATATTTGACAATAAATTTAGAACATACCGAATAATCGTGCAATCTTTGTCGGGTATGAACAAGTGTATTTAATATAAGAGGTTCTTTTAAGAAATTTTTCTTCTCTTCTGTCCATGCTCGAACAGATTCATAGAGTGCAAGAAATCTTTGCCAAGCATCCAAAGAATCTTCTAATTGTTGTTTCTTTTCATCGAATAAAGATTTAATTTGTCCCAATTGTTCATTCAAATCGAGTATTGTTTTTCGAATTAATTCTTTTTCTATATCGTCTGTCGTATTTTCAATTATCGTATTTCCATTTTTCGTTATTCGATCCAATTTATCAATCATTGATGTGAGTTCGGATTGGACTCGTCTCGAAAATTCTCGGAGTTCCAATGGATTTGCTGATCTATCTTGAATTTCAAGTTCAGCTCGCGTTAACCACCCTCGAAGTTCATCCACATCGGACAAATAATCCGATCTGACTGTTCTTGCTCGTTTTCGTTCTCGTTGTTTTTCCTCCATTATCTGAATTATACTTTCGCCTTTTAATTCAAGCGATGTCAATTGTTGAACTAAATCACTTGGTACCAATTGTTGATTCACTTGATAACGAGTTTTAGTATCGTCAGAAAATATTTTTGCTTCCTCCACAATATTGACAAGACTCTCACAAATTTTATTCAACGATTCTTCAATACTATCCTGATCAATTCCCCAAATATAGAAGACACTAATTTGTTGATGGATATCTTCAAATTGATCTTGAAAGTATTTTATTTGTGATTCGTCCTGTTCGAGAGCTTCGATATCCGCGTGACCTTTCTTCAATTTTGAATGTAGCGAGTTGACAAGTCTGCAATTTTTCAATCATTCATACAAAAGTTATTGTTAAAATTCATTTATTTACATGCGCATCAGTTGTATTTGAGTATATATATATATATATATACAAAAAAAAAATATTACCAAGAGTACAGCGAAATTTAACATATTTATTTGTTACTCAGTGCGAGTAATGCGACTCGACTACTTGCCAATTTCTTTTTCTTTAACTGCCGGTTTGAGTGTAAAGGAAGAGATTGGCTAAGTAGAGAGTCAACTATATATAGCATTGACTGATCAGCGTTTTTAGTTCTATTACACCCATCTAAATTTATATGTATGTATAAATGTCGTCATCATCCAAATTAAATAAAAATACAATATCAAGATACATGAGAAACAAAAATTCAAGATGATGTGAGCATCGTTGAGAGTAAACGTATGACATCATTGATGAAAACGTTTCTCCTCTTAGCTCTTCTCTTCATACTCACACAAATCTCCGTTTATCACATATCTTTGAATTACGTATGAGCCATAAAAAAACTATAATATATAAATACGAGATCAATGCCAATGCGATAATGTTATGCTTAATAGTAAATAAAAATATGATGAGATCATCGACTGTACAACCGTGAAAAACGTGATCGGCATTCGAAACAAAACAAAAAAAAAGAAAAAACAAGTTATTAATACGCTCGAAAGGGGAATAACATTATGAAATTTTTCTGTTTGCATAATCACCAATTAACTCAAAACATATTTCTGTATTTATATTGTCAATGTGTGTAAATCTATAATTATTGATGATGCCATAGTACGTGTCATCGTTATTTACTGATAGTCATGGACTTTTTTATATAAATAAATTGTTCAATAGCAATCACAAGTGTGTGATGGTAAAATAAGACTTTGCAATAAAAACGCGGGAATAAATAACACTTTGAAACAATTACCATTATTATTAACAAAAAATAAAATAGAATAAAACTAAAATTAAATGAATTTATACAACTGATGGCACACTAGTATTTGACACGAATAATATAACATTTAATGATATTTATACATGTTATATCTCGTACCTATTATATGGGCTTGTAATGACCTGCGATATGTGTATAATGCTCGTTTGATTACGTATCTCTCACCGTCGTTATTTTTATAATATATATAAGTGTATATGTTTACGTGTATCTACGTATATTTATACATATATATATATATATATATGTGAATATTATATAGAATATTGAATATCGATTAGTGTCAAGTGGATAACAAAATGAAAATAATCGAAAACAATAATTATATATCGCGACGGCGGTGGCACGTTCGAGCCATATACAGCAACAGTCGCACAGTTTGAAACAATTTGAGGTGTGAGAGTGCTCGATTTTAGATTTTTTCCCCGGACCCTTTTAACCCAACGCATGCGCGTTTATTCTCGTCTAACTTATTCTATTTTACTTCTGTACGAGACCGGCTAATAACGAACAAGACGCAATAGCCAATTCACACGGAACGTTCAACAGCACCCGGCAATCCAAATACATCATCACGAACTAAGAATAATTCAACTAAGGCGTATAAGAATTTATATAGTACGGTAGCAAACGAGATAACTAATATTTTACCATATAAATTTATTGATGTCAGTATTGTCATTAATGTATCAATGTCACTAATCAAATCGTGTTAATAAAAATGACATTACATATCAACACTTCAATTAATGATTATCATATTCCTATAATAAAATACAGATAATATTATTTTCGATGAATTTAGTACGATTATAATAATAATAAAGTGTATTGGATAAAATTAATTTGGACAAATTGAGTAAGAATAATTTATGATACTCACGATTCTGTAGATTTATCAAATTTATCAAGACGAGCTTGTAGATCATGGACCGGTGTCTCTGTGCACGTTAACAAATATGTAATTACTGGTTGCGCTAGAACTCTCACTTCCTCCATCACTGGTTGAAACTCGTCCATTTCAGCAATTAATTCCTGTCAATATTAGCACAAAAAAATATATATGTGTATGGTCAGAATTAATATATTGAATGATAATAAATGGATGAATTGCACACACTTACATTCAATGACTTGACCATGTCCAGCATGTGTTGTTTAGATCTAACAACACCGTCTATGAGTTTACTTCTTTCTTGAATGGCACCAAGTTTTATTTCTGCATGACTCCACTTTGACTCGAGTTCTTCCCATTGAGCTGACAGTGTGTCAAAAGAATTCTTCTTATCTTCTAAATTTGATATGAGATTATTCCACTCTTTATCGCAATCTTTCAATTGCAAATCGACAATTTTTTGATTTTGAGTATCGGCTTCATTTATAATTTCTCGACCACGATCATTCAATATATCTAATTCAAATTGATTATTTTTAATATCATTGAGTGCATAGACGATTTTTTGAGTGTAAAATTGAAGTCCAGCCAGAGTTGTAACGGGCTCGTTTGCCAATTTTGTTCTAGCTATGATTGATTTGACACGCTCTAAATTTTGTGTATAATCACGCCATTTCTCCAAACCCTGCTCCAAATTAACACCGTAAGACTTGGCGGTATTTAATATATTTTTCAATTTTTGTGTGTGTTGCTGTTGCTCTAAACTCAATTCCTCTTGTTCTGTACTATTCAACGATGGCCAAATTTTATCAGCAGCTTGTTGTATTTGCTGTGAAACTAATTCACGAATTGATGATTCGGAACAGAAATATATTTTATGTTCTTCAAGATCACTAACAATATTTTCAAAATTGAGTCCATTTTCACCACTTTTTAATCGAATTTCAGCTTCCCGAACCCAATCATAAAATTTATCAATTAATATTTCATAATTTTGACGCATCTTCAAGTTTGAATCAAGATAATTTTCACGATCTTGCATTTCCCTCGGTAAAGATGATAATAAAGATACGGTTTTACTCAGCATTTCTTTCAATGAACCCGGCATACTTTCCTCATATTTTACAGACTCTTTTAAATTTCGAATTTTATCCAAATAGTTATCAATAAATCCACGGAGAATTTCGTGCTTATCAATTTCAGATTGTACACTGTCAATTGTTCTTTCCAATAATGGCCGTGATTCAACTTCTTTTTCTCTATTTTCTGCAAGAATTTCCGTAAGTTCTTCAGCAAGCCTTTTATGTTCTGCTGCAGCTAATTCATATTGTTCCTTTGATGTTTCAACAATTCTTCTCAATCCCTGGAGTTGTTGTTTAAGTGACTGTAGTTGCCCAGTGATATCATTGCGATCAACGGCTGATGCGTCAGCAGCGATTTGTTGACCTTTATCTGTTGCACTAGCTAATGTCGCTTCACATTCTTGAATCTTCAGTATTACATGATCATATCGTTCAAGTTTTTCTTCGATGGTTTTATCTTGATTTTCAATATCCCTGATAATATCATTGTATTTGGCAATGAATGTCATAATTTCTGTTACTAAAGCAAGAAATTGTTGACGAATACGAATTAACTGTTTCAATCGAGAAATTTGAGCTTCAAGAGTCCGAATAAGATCATCCTGCTGTGTAATAATACTAGAAATATCTTCGATATTGGTTGATTGAAGATCGGAAAGTTTCATTCTATTATTTTTTAAATCATCCAGAATCCTCTCATATACTGACAGCATTGTCTCTACATCTTCAGTTTTCGGTCCAATTGGTTTATTCAAATTTTGAAGTTCTTTCTGTGTATCAGATATAAATTGTACAGCTTCTGCAACCCGCGCTGCTGCTTCCTCTGCCTCAACAATACTTTTATTGAGACTAGCACTACGATCATTAATCACATTATAAACTTGATTGTGTGCATCCTTCATATTTTTCAATTGATCCCGCAACTCGAGCTTATCTGCATCACTCACAGTTGGTATTATGGATTTAGCTTGTTCAATTATTTTTTCAACATCATTGCCGTACTGAATAGCTTCTTGCTTCAGACGATCATATTTTGCAAGTTGTTCTCGAAGTACATTAGCAGATGATGTTCGTACATCGGATGAAATTGCAGTTTCAGCTTCTTTTATCCATCGTTGACATTTATCAATTTCATTTTCAAAAACTGTACGTCCATGAAGTAGATCAATTAATGATGATTGTTTTTCAACAGATTCTTTCTTCAAAGTATCCCAATCATCATTTATATTGTCAAGTAATTTTTGTAATTTTGCACGATCCTCTTCAGTACATTCTTTCATCATATTATTTGCTTGTTTCAAAATATCATTTAAATCATTTTCACCAAATATCGAAATATCACTGTCAATTTTATTGTGATGGGCGATTTCTTGTTCAACTTTTATTGCCTTCAAAGGCAAATAACCACTGAGCTTTTTTATATCATTATGTTTTGCTTTAATCCACAATTTCACACGATCAAGATCTGATTCGAATTTTCGACGAGTATCACAAGCCGCAACTGCACCCGACATTTGTTCACGAATAATTGAACAAAGTATAAGCTGTTCCTCACGAAGAGTTTTTACATCTGCTTCAAGCTGTTGTTGTTCACTTGCTTCCAATTCATTTTGCATATTTCCCACACGTTTTTCCAATGTGTCAATTATAATTTGTTTATTCTCTGTTTCTTTTAACATAGCTTTCAACGTTAGAACTTTATCCTCAGCCAATTTACATTCAAATCCAAGAGGTTCAGATATTTGTGCTTGCTGCTTCTTTGAATTTATCCATTCTCTGTTTTCTTCGATTTCACGTCTAGTTGCCTCGATACCTTGGGCTGTCATGTCAAATACTTGAGATTTTCTTTGTAATTTTTTTGACAAGTCACCGTATTTTCGATCGATAGATTTAATCTGCTCCTCAATTTGTTGAGAATCCAAATTACTAACTGAATCTATAACTTCTGTACCGAGTTTCTTAACCTCATCCAATTTTAACGGACCATTCTCATTAAATTGATCAATTAATTCTTTTATAGCCGAAATTTTTTGACTTATTTTCAGACCATTTCCCTTTTCAATAATTTCAATATTTTTCGAAAGGCTATCACACCAATTTTGTATGTCTGCTACTTGTCCTCTATATTTATGTATTAAATCCTGTACCACTTGTTTATCGGCAATCGATTCGGTCAATTCCACTTCGAGTTTATCGAAACCCTCAGTGAGATCATTATCCAGAGTACTATCACCATCGGAATTTGGATGAGTCAATTCACTTAAAGCACGAAATCTTTGTTCGGCAATGTTTCCTAACACTTCATTCATCGCTTGCAATTCAGTTTGTGCCGCTTCCGATCTTAATTTTGCTGGCCGAGATCTCCATTCAGCACATAATGCTCGTTGATGATTAATCCAACTGATCAATGCGTTCTTTTGACGGGTCTGCTCCTCAAATTGATCCACTGCCTTTGATACATCACTCAAGTATGCTTGTACCTAAAAGTATAATTTATCCAAAATTCATTATACAAAAAAATTCCGAAAATCGATATTAATGCAAGAGAGAGAGAGAGAGAGAGAGAGAGAGAAAGGAAAAAAAAAATAATATGATTACCTGATCAATTGAATCCTCAAGTCTAGCATTTACCCGTATTTCCAGAGATTGAATAGGAACAACTGGTGCATCAAGGGGACTCGCAGGTCGCGATGAAAAGGCAGTTGCTACTTCGCAAGCTTCAATTGCAGCTGCCAATCTTCCTTTTTGTGCTTGAAGTTTATCATGAAGTTCTCGTGCACACTCGTAATGCTTCTTGGCAGATTCTAAAGTATTCAATGGTGCATCTATGTAATTGAGAATCTCTGGTTCATATACATCCATAATTTTCATTATACTTTCTAAAGTTGTTTCATATTCATCGAATTTTGCGTATGATTCGGCCAATCGTTTTTTAATTTGAATCGCTGTATTTAACAATGAATTGTAACTTTCTTGAACATTTTGCAACTGGGTTTGAATAGTAAGATTGATTTCTGGATTCACGATAATATACCGATTAATTTGACACTGTCCTTTATCTTTTAGTTGAATTAAATTATTCTCATATTCTTCAATATCTTTGACAAGTATATCGTGCTCTTTCATTTGATCAGCAGTTTGTTCTTTGCTATTTATATATTTAGAATTGTGTGACATCAATTGAAAAGACACTTGCAACAACCATTTTTCTGTATCCTGAAGTGCAGTATGATAATCATTATATTCACTCATTTCAGTTTCAATCAAGTCTCTTTGTTCATTTAAAAATTTTCCTAGCAATGCCCATTGATCTAAAAGGCATTTAACTTGTTCTTGAGTACTGTTATTACTTGTCCAAGAAGAAAGTTTCACAGACTCTTCGTGTAATTCATCCAATTCTGATTTTTTCAATTTCACCTCCTTCTCCATGTGACGATAACGTTCAAATATAGTTTTCATTTCACCAATTTCTCCTTTAGAACTTGGTAAATTTTTAATAGATTGTTCAATATCATTCAACCAATTTTTTAATCGTTCATGCGCTTCTGAAAAATCTTCCCAACGGGTAACAATAGATTTTATTTCTATTTGAATTGTATTCAAATCCATATTTAATTGATCCCATTTTGATGTTAAATCTGTCATGTCGGTTCTCAATTCTTCTTGTTGTTCAAGTGACGCGGTATTTATTGCCTTGGCAAATGTATTCTTTAGGGTGGCAACTAAATTTTGACCCTCAATCATTCTTGCGGCAACGGTTCGAATAGTTTCTAATTTGTCATACGCCCAAACTAAATCACCAACACCTGCACAATCTTGAATGGAGCTATGAATAATTTCAAACCATTTTTGCAATGCACTTTTGGCTTTTAAAAATTCAGTGTGATCAGACATATTTTTTTCTACTTTAGAAACAAGTCCTTGGGCTTTGGTAAGTAGACTCGTGTATACAGATTGAAGTTGAATATTTTTATCTCTTGCCCAACTACAAGCACTCATTTCTACTAAAGCTTCACATTTGTCATTGAGCTCTTCCAGTAATCGTTTCTGATTAATTGCTTCGTCAACTAATTGTTTACAATTAGCTAAATCTTGTGGTGTTTTATTTTCATTTTTTTCTTGATTAGATATTTTAATTTGAAATTGATCCAGCCACTTTGTCATTCCGTCAATGGCCATAGAAAAACAATTCCACATCTCGATGCAATTTTCTAAATTTTTTTGCGATTCTCGACACTGCGTCTGTAAATGTTTCCAATCCAATTGAAGTTGTGATACAGACTGGCGTATTATACCTTGGCCTTCATCACCCGTAGATAAAATAACTTCCTCACCAATTTTCATAGCTTGTGAAATGAGAGATTCACATTGTGGCATTGATTCAATGATATTATTAATTTTTTTAAGACGTTCAATCACTTTATCCTTTTCACCGTGTGTAATGCTGCACTGTTGAACTTCGTTTTTCATTTTTTTCACACAGTCAATTGCTTCACATTGTGCCTGTTGGAATTTTTCATGTTCAGTAACCTGTTTATCCAAAATTATTATTTTTTCGGCAACAAGTCGATTGAATTCGTAATACTTCTTAATTGTCGCGTCATATTGTTCTTTAGAAATATTATCGTTGTCATCATCATTGTCAGCATTATTATCAAAATCATCATCACTTAAACGTGACTTGAAGCGATTTATTGTATCACTGTGGCCTTGAATATCACGCTGAATGGTACGATAATTTTCGAGTAACGCACGCTTTTCACTGAGATCATTTTTATATGTTTCATCATTTCGCATAATTTTATTTTCAATTTCATCCATCCAATCAATTATAAATCGATGTAATTTCGATAATTCCTCAATAATAGATGCTCTAAGTGCAAGCTTTTGTCGAACTTGTTCTACGTCAACTATAAGCTTATCAAATTCTATTTTCAAATTTTCCGTGTCCTCTTGAATTTTTGCTGCACCACTAATTTCCGTATTCATAATAACTTTTTCTTTCAATTCTAATACATATCGCAATTTATTTTGACCCTGCTCCAATGTTTGTCGAATAGCTTTACATGTATTTAATTTACTATTAATATCATTCAATGTTGTCAAATTGTCTTTACATTGGGACAATTTATCTCGTGTACGGTCAATCCAATCTTGACATTCCTGATACAAAGTGTTATGTTGTTGATGCTCTTGATAATGCAATTCTAATTGACGCATAATTTCTTTGGCAAGTGATAATAATGCATTGTATTTTGTTGTAAGTTGTGTAACTTGATTGGATATTCTTGTGTCTGCACAAGTTTCAAGCAATATTTGCGCTTTCATATTCAATCGATCCAATTCCTTTTGCCAATCAAATAATGTTTGTAGATGAACTTGAAATTGTTCCAGCACATTTTTCTTCTCTTCAAGACTGTTTTGTAACTTTTTAAATGACCGTACTAAATGTTCCGTTCGAGTTAACCAATCAGCAGCTTCGGAATATTGATCCTCATACTCGGTCCACTTTACTATTCCAATTTCAAGTAATGTTTTTGTATTATTTAATGAATCAATATAATTGTCATATTCCTCTTGGAGCATGGCAACTTCTTCTTCAATTACTTCTTTATCCTCAGCATCAACAATTTGACATGCAGCACTGCCGCATTCCAGTGCTTTTTCCAATTTCTTTTGGCCCACTGTCAATTCACTTGTCAATACCTTTAACTGTGTTATCTTACTGGATAATGACTCTTTATCACCAGTTGGCTCTGAACACTTATTGATTCTCTCTTTTGCTACTCTAATCCATTGAATAAAATCAGTACCACTATCGATGAATGCTTGATGCTGTTCAACCGCTTCTTTCTGCTTAGCATATAATTCTTGTGCTTGTTTACTTAATATTTCATATTTTATAGATATTTCTGTTGCTGGCGTGGCTTGCTGGAGATCTCCTGCTTTCGTTGCAACAGATTGAATCATTGGTTCAAATGCAACAATATCCTGAATGATGCTATTTGTTTGCCTAAGATTAGCTTTACGTTCACCAATTGCCAATGAATTAAGTCCTGCCAATCCTTTCTTCGCTTTTGAAACTTTTTGTTCACAAACTTGTTGAAGTTTTGCTTCTCTGTCATTTATCCACTGTTGAAGTTGAGTGTACGATGAACTGTAATCCGCCCACTGAAGAAGACTTGTTTCAAGATGAACCTTGGTTGTAGATATTTTTCTCACTAATCGTTCCCAATCACTTTGTATCTCTTTCAATTGATTATTTATTTCTTCTCTACCATCAGACCGAGTATTTCTCGCTACCTTTTCACCACAATTAACTGTCATATGTATAAGATTCTGTCCATCCTCGCGTTTTCTCAGTAACTCTTGTATTTTATTCAATCTCTCTTGCAATTCTTCACGACTACTATTACTTGAAGACGAAGCTTCTGTACCATCACGAATTATTTGTCTCGCATTTTCAATCCACATACGTGTTTTTTCAAGATTATCTTCATATTCTGTATGTTGGGTGAGATTACTTTCCACTTTATTTAGCACATCTTTTGCCAAATTAACTTGAACTTGATATCGTGAATTGAGATGGCGCAATTGATTATTTATATATGATGTATCGAGATGTGATGCGAAAAATATCGAGGCATTATTATTAAACTTATCTATTTGCACTTGGCCTTTTACTAATAAATCATCAAGAACATTTTGTACTTCTTTTACTTGTTTCCTTTTTTCTGTGACATTTGGAAGAAGTGCATTTTTTTGTGCTTTAATAAGAATGTCAAATTGCTGAAGCCAATCACTAAGCCTTTCATATTCATCCTTATAATCACGCCATTGACTAACAATTATTTCTAATTGATCCTTTTGCTGTTTTATATCATTGAATGTAGTCTCAAAATTTTCGGACAATACTTTAATTTCATTTCGAATTATTTCACTACCTTGTGGACTAGTAGTTGCACATACAACTTGTCCTGTATGCTGAAGATGTTCCACGAGTAGTTCACCCTGAGCTTTTTTATTCAATAAACTCTCTAAAGCAGCAACGGAATTTTCAATTGAAAATTTATCACCGAGTGTTCGTTGTTTTATAGATGGTATTTTTTCTTTTGAACGAGCAAGCCATGCAATTAAATCATCATGAGCGTCTTTATAACGTTTATGATCTTTATATTGATCTTTTCTTTCAGCAAGTAGCGACTCGATTTTTCCAGATAATTGGTCAAATTTGTTTAGTGTATCTCGAGCTTGAGATGCTGCTAATCCTTGTTGACCACTTGAAATCATTTCACTCAATCGAATTTTCAAACTATCCACTTCAATATTTTCACATCGAATTTTTTCCTCGAGTGTTTCAATACGCTCAAGTTGAGATCTTTTCTCGGACAAGGTTGATTGAAATGGCAATATTTCATTGAAACCCGTCTCCATCATATTGACAATTTTATCAATTGACTGAATTTGATCAAGTAGTCCAGCCCATTTATTTATTGAATCATCTAAATTTGTTTTTGTTTCCAACATTTTTGATGTTAAAATACTCCATTGTTCTTGTAATTCTACAATAGCATCATTGATAGATTTATGACCGGCCGGAGCTGTATTTGCCATTACCGTTTGTGCCAATTCCACAACACTTTGAATTTTTGAAAATCCATTTTCTTTATCAAGTAGAAGATGTTGCAATATTTCCATTTTAGTCGCTAAATCTTTTTGTGTTGATACACGCAGATCTGAGCTATACGCGAGTTTGTCTTTAATTTCTCCAAGCCACACCATCAATGTCGATAAATTATTATCGAAATCTTGATGATTAGTAACGTATATGTGCCATCGGTTATTCAAATCTTTAACTTGACATGATATTTGTTGATACTTTATTCTTAATTCAGCTATATTCGATGTGCGTGATGATGATGACATATTTTTATCAAGTTGATGGGCCCAATCCATAACAGCATCGATTTCAAGTTCTTGAGCACGTATTTGACCCTGGAGAATCCCAAGTTGCTCTAATTGCTCTTTTTTTTCTGATAAAGTACATTTTAAATCGACTGCGTGGAGTTTTGCATCAATATTACACATCCAATCCATACATTTTCTTTTTGATTCTTCAAACTCTTGCCACTGTTGTAACTTGTTACGTAATGTTCCAATTGTCAATTTAACCGTTGATGCCAATCCCTCCCATTCTTGTTGCGATGAATCCATTTGCGATCTGATATTAATTTGACCGGATTCCAAAGTTCCTGGTATAACTTGTTCTCCTAATGTTCTAATATGTTGAATACGAGGTTTCTCTTCTGGCAAACCATTTAAAAGATTTTCCAATCTATCCAAATTCGTATGAATAGATACTGGATCAAGATCAATATCACTCCACAAATTGACTGCATTATGAGTTGCATCAAGCCACTCGTGAGCTTCGAGAACAGCTTTACTATATTGTTGATGATCATTCACAATTGCTTCATATTTTTCAACATAATCATGTACACGTTTTGATATTATTGAATAGCGCTTTGTTAAATTCTCCAATATTTTATCAATTTTTCCATTATGACTTGGCAAATTTTCACCTTTATCTCGAAGTGCAAATAATTTTTCCTGATAACCTTGGATGTCATGAAGAGAATCACGATAAAGTTGTAATTGTATTCGTTTTTCATCCAATGTTGTTTTTAATTCAATTTCCGATTCAATTCGTTTTTCTTGATGGCACAGCCACGTATCCAAATTATTTTTACACTCATCGAAGCCTGTCCATCGCGATATTTTTACTTGAATATCACGTTCTGCCAATGTTATTTCATCACAAAGCAGTTCTACTGCACGTTGAAGATCCAAAAGATGTTGTCGAATTATTTCACGACCTTCTAATCCAGTTGTTGGATAAAGACGTTCACCAGCCTCAATTGTATTATTGACTTGTAACATTCCACCTGCCATGCCTGACAACAATTCGCGTAATATATCACAATGTTCAATCAATTCATGTTTATTTGCTGGATCACTATTTTTTATAACTTGATATCGTGATTGTGTTTCTGTCAACCAATTGGTGCATTGATTGTAATGTTTAAGGTATGCCGCATGATCTAGTGTTGATTGCTCACATTTCTTCACCAATTCCTAATTTAAAATAATTATTTTTAATTATCTATATATTTTATTTATATCATAATAATTTTTATAAATTTACAATAACAAAATTTATAGATATAAATACCTTTGCGGTTGCATGAATTGATTGAAATCGGGAAGTAACTTGTTGAATATTAACGGAAAATCTTGTTTCACCACTCATTTCAAAAAGTTCCGAAGATTCATCACTCATTTTATCGAATTCAGCCTCGTGAATACGTAGATTTTCTATTAACAACTGTGAAAAAAAAAAAAAAAATATTATGTATTATATTAAAGTCAAGACAATATTAGACATAATATAAAATGAATTACTTGATATTTTTCAAGTTGCTCTGCTTTCTCTTCCATCGAATTTTTCAATGTATAATTCTTCAATATAGCCTCTGCTCCTGAAAGCCAAGCCAACAATTGTTCAAGTGCATTTTCATACTCGCTCCATTGTTGAATTTTTTCTTTCACTTGTCGTATTACATCATCCACCGCTGTTGCAAATTTATTATTTTCAAATCTGCCAAATTATACACAGTAATTGTAATTACTTTCAAATTATATGTTATATACATAATATAATATAATAAAGAAAAATATTATAGGTGTAGATATATACCTGAAATTGGATACATCACGTTCCATTGTTTCTCGTATTCGAGCGGGTAAATTTTGGCCATTTGATTTCACATGTTTTTCAAGAACTTCGAGTTCAAGTTCATTTCCAATTTGTCCATCCTGAATTGCAATTAATTTATCAAGTTTCGCTTGAAGCACAACTTTATTGCCTGTATAATCTGTATAATTCGCCAATTTTTCCCATTGCTGCTTTTGATAATCCTGATAAGCTTTTTGCAAATCGTGAAATCGTTGTAAAACTTCAATGAATTCTTCCATTTGATTTATTCCACCTTGTGAATCATTTATCAACTGTTCATATCGCATTAATACTGAATTTACACTGACTTCCATATTTGCTGGTGCTTGAATCATTTGACCCAATGCATTTGCTTTTTCGGAAATAGATTCAACTATTCTTTTGTATGCCAATATTTCTTGATGCCACGTTTTCGATTTCATCAACTTTGAACGACATTCTTGTAGCGAAGACCAAGGTGCAATACTATCTTGTTTGATTGTTCTCTCCATGTTATCTAACCAAATAGATGTATGCCTCAATGTTTCCTGATAACTCGACCATTGAAGTGATTGTGCGTCCTGTTTTTTTTGCTGTGTTGAAATTCCTTCAGCAAGATTATCCCATCTTTCCCGTATATTTCGTAGCTCTTGACGAATAATTTCACGACCCCGTGCTGAACTATCTGGTAATATTCGTTCACCCGCAGCTTGAACAGCAGTTAATCGTGATTCAGCCTGATCGCGTTCACCCAAAAGCATTTTTAAACGTGATTCCTTTGCTTCAAGATTATTATCACTCACTTCATCAATCATGAGAGCCCGAAGATTTTGTTCCATTGTCGTTAACCAAACATCCGTTGTCGATAATATTTCATCGAACGCTCGTTGTTC
The DNA here is from genome assembly GCA_963920625.1 of Dinocampus coccinellae. Classification (NCBI taxonomy): domain Eukaryota; kingdom Metazoa; phylum Arthropoda; class Insecta; order Hymenoptera; family Braconidae; genus Dinocampus; species Dinocampus coccinellae. The sequence goes on along the minus strand of OY987185.1, from coordinate 7,557,394 downwards.
ATCAACAATAGTTTGACATCGATTGATAACATCTTTACTTAATACGTGCAACAATTGATATCGATTGCTGATTTGTGATATCATTAACTTGATCCTTTCAACCCCGCTTGAATTTAATAAACTGTGTGACTTGTCGATGAACTCATCGATTTCCTGCTCTTTTTTCAAAATAACATCTCGCTTCTCCTTGAATAATAGTAATTGGCTTTCCTTTTCAATTAGTGTAGCTTGCAATTGTTGATCTCTAAATGCAACTTCCATGGCCCGAAGCCATTTTGTATAGACATCCATGTGATCCTCGAAATTTTGCCACTTCTTTAAGGCAACGTTCTGCTTGGTCTCGAGTATATCGATATCATGGAGATATTGTTGGAGAGCATTTTCTAAAATTTCAACTTCTTTTTTCAGTATACCCGATCCTTTTTGTGCCGTACTCTTAATTACAATTGCAAGTAATTCTTTTAATTTTTCTAAATGTTCAGCACCATTAGTTTGACCACGTTTCAATGCAGCCAATGTAATTAATCGCCTTGAAAAATCACCACGTTCGCCATTGATATCACTGCAATCCGTTAATTTTTCTCTCTCTGCATTCATCCAATCCTCTAAATGTTTACACTGAAGATTAAATTGATGATGTTTATCAGCACAGTCATGTAAATTTTCCAAAAGATCTTGAGATTTTGCTGCAATATTTTGGAAAAGTTGCTTGATAGATTGCAAATAAATATTTAATGATGTATCTTTTGTTTGATCGACAAGCCGTTGTGCTTTATCACAGACAGATTCTACTAAAGTATGGTGAGACATTATTTCTTGATGCATAATTTTATGATTTTGTAATTGTGCTCGTTTTTCTTCAAGAGTTGATTTCAATTCTGTATGTTGATGCATATCTTTTTCAACTTCACGCAACCATCCGGTCAATTGTTCTTGTGACAATGTAAATTCTGCAAATTGTGTGAGACATTGATCGAATTTTTGCATGGCTAATTGTAAATTTTCAGTGAACTCATCCCAACGTGTTCTTAAATTTCTCAATTGTTGTCGAATTATTTCACGACCATCTGGTGATGTATGTGTATAAAGTTTCTCACCGGAATCGATTATTGATTCGAAAAATGGATTTTCTTTTGTCCTAGTGTCAACTAAATCGCGAATACATTTTTGACGGCACTGAAGTACCGCAAGATCACCCACAATTTCACAATGTTTAGATAATTCATTTTGAATATCGCCAATCCAACTGTAAAATTTATTATATTTTTCATTGAAAATCTCATGTTCTTTAACAAATTGTTCATAACGTCCCACAGCTTCTTTAGCTTGATTTTTAATAGATTGATATTTAGTAATCTGTCTTGATATTCTCGAGACCAATTCCGATTCGGTATGAATTCCCCGACATTTTTCCTTAATGATATTAATATCAGTAGCCTTTTCAGCTATTTCATTCTCAATACGCTGCAATGTCAATAAATAGTCCCGTTTACTCTTTTCACTGCTCTTCAGTGTTTGATCCTTTACTCGCAACTCCATCTGCTTGGTCCATCCTTCTAAAGCCTGTACTATTCCTTCCAATTCCATCCACTCGGTGAGTAATCGATTCAATTTAACTTTTACCGATTCGCATTGCGCTAATGTTTCTTGCCATAATTTTTTTTGTCGCTCAAATTCACTCACTATAACTGAATGTCCCGTTATACAAGTTTGCTCCAATATTATATTGAGTTGCTGATTGCAATCATTAAAAATTTGTTCCCCTTCATTTTTTGTTTGCTGAAAAATATCTTCAAGTTGTGTAATTTTACACTTTATTGTATCCACTTTTTCTACACCTGAATCTTCCATAAGTGGTGCTGCTCGTTTGATCACTGTATCAATCCAATCTTTTGCTTTATCAAATGTTTCAATATAAGCATCATGATTTATAACATGCTTTTCAGCAATATCAATTCTATTCTCGATATTATTGAACAATCTGTTGTATCCATCAATAACGTTTATCAACATATCACGAGCTTCATCATCAGTAATATCAGCGGAACGATTTTGTAACTGTTCGAGCATATTTCTGTGTGCACTTACGTCCTGAGCTAATACTTTGTATGAGTGCAATGCTAATTTTTTTTCATGAAGTGTTGGCAGAAGATTTTGTTTATTCTCAAGTTTATTTTCTGCATTAATTAACCACTGCTTCATCTGTGAATATTTATCTTCAAATGATGATCGATGCATCATATCACACTCAATTTTCTTATAAATAACATTGGATTGATCTGCTAAATCATCGACACGTTTACGTAAATTTCGCAATTCAGCTCTTATAATTTCTCTTTGATCTGACGTTATTTGGGAAAAAAGTGCTTCACCAAATTCTGTACTTTTATTGAGAATACCTTGGATATTTTCACGAGATTCATTGAAAGCTTTCAATTCATTTAAACGCGACTGATAAAATGTTATTGCTTTTGGACCAGTGATTTCATCGAAATGTTTCAATTTTTTTTCCGCATTGTCAATCCATTTTTCAAGTTCATTAATTTGACTTCGATATTGATCTCTCCCACCTTTTAACCCTTGCAATTTTTCCAAATAATGTGATAAAAATTTATGAATCGCATGATAACGCGCATCCAAATGACCAACATATTGAGCTACCCGTGATTCTGGACTTACTTTAATTATATCCTGTCCAAGTTGAGCCAATGTCTCCATATCTTTTTCATAGTTATTCACACATTTTTTATAATCCTCGATTTCCTCAATTTTCTTCTCGACATGTGATAATTCAATTGGCGTTGAATTTTCATTTCGTATTTTCATCTCAATGTCCTTGAGCCACGATGTCACATTCTCGGATATTGTTTCATAACGCTGCCACAAAGCAATATTATGTTGTAATGTAGTTTTAATTGTAATATATTTCTTTTTTAATGATATAAAATCGTCATCGATATTATCACGTTCAACTTTTAATTTTTCAATTGTCTCATTACTCTCAATATCTTCCAAGAGTAATAAGAAATCGTTAATATCATTTTTTTTAAATTCACAATCTCTGATTCCTGATTCAACATCAATGAGCGAGGCCATTTTAACTTCGAGATTATAACGATCACTACTGTGTTCCGGTTCACACCATAATACTTTGTCATTTTGAGCTGTCATCATTCGTTGTAGTGTATTGAATTTTTCATGATATAATTTTGTCAAAAAACTTATCAAAGTTATATTAACTTTTTCTGCATGGCTGGATACACCATCACGACGTAATTGCAATGATTGTAATTCCTTTGAAAGATTAGTACGTTCAATTGTTGGATAAATTTTTGAAAAATCATCTATTTTATCTTTAATCGTGTCCAAATTTTTATTACACTCTTGAATTTCATCATGTAATTCTCGACATCTCTTTATTCTTGCTAAAATTTGTAAATTTTCCCCAGTAAGATCATCACATTTCATTATCTGTTCACGAATTTTTGATATTTGATCGCATGATTTCTTCAACATTCGCCTGATTGCATTTTCATTCTCATTCATACTCCATGTTAAAGACTCTAATCGTCCAGCTGATTCTTTTACAGTATTAAATTGATCTTCCAATAATTGATTGAGTGATTTTAAAGTCGGTATGGATATATTATTATTAATTTTAATCAATTGTTCTGTTTTTAATGTTATGGTATGCCGGAGCTGTTGATATGATGGTAATTCCTCTCGATATCGTGTTAATGCTGCTTTACCATTTTCAGCATCAATCATACGTTCACATGCTAAAATGAGTGCTTCATTTGTTTCACTTAACCAACGAATCAATCCATATTTTCCTTCTTCAATTTGCTTCCAAATTATTACTTGGGCCTCATATGATTGTACCCTGTCAGCAATAATTTTGTACATTTCTTCATACATACTTTTCATCTTTAATAAATCATTTTCAATAGTATCCACTTTAAAATGAGACATGAGTGATACTTCTTTAATTAATTGTTGTGCCTTTTGATCCATTTTTTCTAAATTTTGTTGGCCTTTTTTCAATAAATCTGAAGCTCGCTTGTGCGTATCTAAAGCTTCATTTGCTTCAATTAAATCATTCGGTACATCTGAAGATGATTGCCGTAGTATTTCCGTATCGTCAATAGATTTTTTTACATTATCACGAGCTGAGAGATAATCACGCCAATCTAAATCCATTTGAGCATATTTTTTTCGCTGTTCTCTTAAAAGCTCATTTACTTTTTCCCAATTAGCTTCCACCGACGAGACAATAATTTGAACATTTGTTGTAGCTTTTTGATCATCTTCAATCAATTTATCTCCTTCGCTATGAAGAATATCGTAGTCACATTTTAATTTTTCATATGTATCAATCAATTCATCAATTTTTATCACTGCTGGAGCAAATTCATTGCATGTATTAATATGTATTGTAGTATAATGGAGCGTCGTTTGAATTTGAACTATTTCTTCGGTCAATTTTTGTTGTATCCTTCGTAAATTATCCCAATGAACATTTAAGGTCTTTAATTTATTCTGCATTGTTAACACTTCTGTCCTCAATGTATTTGCTTTTGATTCCAATTGATTTATAAGAGTAGATGCCATTAGAGGGTTTTCCTGTCTATCTCTCATATGAATACCTCCCACTGAATTATCTATTATAGAAGCATGTTCATTCTTGTAAGTAGATATTTTTGTAAGTACCGTCTCGAATTCGGCTGAGAATTTTTCTAAATTTTCAATATTATCCTTACTGGCCTCCAATTCATATTTAGTATGACTCAATTGGGCATCCGTTTCATTATACCAGTTTAAAAATTCACACCATTTTTTCAAATTATCCATTTTGGATTGCAAATCATCCTCCAAAGCCTTATATTTTTCTATAAGATTTGTATATACATCATTCAATACTTCACCTTCTTCAGGAGTTCCACGTTCAATTAATCGTTTCATTTCTTCATAAATCATTGAAAAATTTGGTTGTTTTTCTAAACGTTCTTGAAGTAATGCATGGATTATCTGAAGATTAGTATCGACATTGTCGACATTCATCTCACTGATTTCAGAAATTCGAGTTCTCAATTGTCTCATCCAATTTTCAAAATCTGATATTTTCATATGAAATTCCTGTCTAGCAAGTAATGCATCAGATATTGTATTGATGTCACGTCGAACAATGTCAGCGAGTTTCCCAACTCTCAACTTCATTTCGGCCACGCGATCTTTTAAATTTGTTGCCCCTTCTGAGGTAAGACTATGACTTATATGATCCGATACTTGAGTTAATGATACCAATTGTGCCTGTCGATCCGATATGATTTTATTTAACTCTTTTAAATTACTCAAATCTTGTTCTAATTTTGTAATATCAACTACTTCATAATTAGAAATAATATTGTATGCGTCATTGCTTTGATTTAACCATTGATCGAAATCATCACTATCACGTACGAAAGTATTCCATGATGATACCAATTTATCCAATTTGTTAGTTGCTTGAACAGCAGCATCATGAACAACATTCCAACGAGTATGAATTGCATCGATTTCATCTGGTGCAACGGTTCTGCCAGATATTTGCTGACTTAAATGCGATAATTCTTGAATCCGTGGCAAATATTCGTTACATTGTTTCTCAAAATTCTTTGCTTCCTGAAGCCTTTCAATTGCTTGATTAAGAGTTGTTGGTTTCGATAGAATTGTTGAGGATTGGCATTCGGTTTGTTCAATCCAAGGTTTTATTTTTTCAAGTCCTAATTGATATTCCTGCCAAGTGACTAAATTTTCCTTAGCCAGATCTTTTTGCTCTATATTATTCTTATTGAGGGTTTCAATACTACTCAAAGAGTCGTTAATTTCATTCATGAATTTTTGCGTTACCTCATCTTCCTTCTTGTCTGCAAAAATAATAAAGAAAAAAAAATATATATATATATATTACATTTTGTCAAATTATTAAATTTTTTTTGAATAAACTCACCCTTGATAAGCTGAATGAATTCTTTCTTCAATGATTCAATAACACTCCGTTTTTCCATAATTTCCTTTTGAAGAGTTTCTATTTTCGCAACCCTATCTTCCGGGGAAATTGTTGCATCGGAAATATTGGTAGTCGCGTGCAGCATATTTTTTTCAGTCCACTGTTTCAAATCTGCTAAATCACTTTGGAATTTCATCCACTTGGTACTGTGATCTTGAAGATAAGTCACCCGATTTTCTACAGTTTCAATTGTAGTTATCAGAGTCGTTTCAATTTTCATAACCTCTTCATGAATTAGCATTTGTCCATCACTCGGTGTTATCGCAATTAGTTCATTTTGTATCTCCTTTAATTTTGCAATCATTTCTTCGGTAGATTTTTTCAATATCAAATTCGATTCCAGTAATGCTCGCAATTCAGTGGTGACTTGTATTACATTGTAAAACTCGGTTGATTCAATCTTTTTTAATTGTTCATTAGTAATTTCAATCAAGTTCATGATATCTTCCTTTTGTTTGTTGAAATTTCGCCAAAGTTTCTGATGGTGTTTCAATGTTTTCAGTCTCTCGAAGCTTTGTCCATACGTATCGTTCCAATTATTCTCTAATTGTTGTATTTCTGAAGAAACAAATGCCGGAGCATGCTGATCCTTCAACAAATCTTTTCCACGTTGGAGCATACTCATAATATGAGCCCGCTGTTTTTCTAATTCGCACAAACGAATTTCCTGATGATTCACAGCTTCTGGAAGTCGATCGGATATCTCTGTTGTACCGTCAACAGTATTTTGTTCTTTAACTTTACGCAATAATGTACACACTTGACGCACTTCTCTTCGGAAAGTATAGCTTTTGGAATATATATCAGTTTTTGTCATGGTAATTTCAATCGTAGGAATCAAATTTTTATAACGTGTTATTAAATTTTCCAATTGATTTTGTTCTATGAGTGCTTGCTGATCTGAACGATTAGTTGTTAAATTATCCAGTGATTGAACTAACCATTTCATGGCTTCTCGTTTATTATCAGCTTCACGGCAAACTTCCTGCAAAAATTTAAATATTTTACAATAAAGATTTTCCAATAAATACTAAGTTAATAAATTATCAGGAAAAAAAAAAATCTGATTTATTAATGAATCTTGCTCACTTGAAATACTGATTTTTCCATTTCAAATTCTTCTGGGCTGTTCACCTCTTTGAGAATTGTCCTGAGAGTATTGTCAACCTGATCCATCCATGTCACCATTTCATTGAATCTATAAATTATATTTAATACATAAAATTTAATATAAAATTAAAAATATTTATATTTATTTGAGAATAATAAAAAATAATTGGTATCGTAATCTATTACTTGTTTCTGTAAGTAGCCCATTGTTCAGGAATTCGACTAATTTTATCTTTTATAATATCAATACGTTGGACTAAATCTTTCCACAATTGTTCAGCATGTACAGCGCTATCCTTTAATCTAGTATCATTAGATTTTAATTGTGTATAGGCCACACTTATTTTTTTCAAACTTTGCAAACATTCTTCAATCTTTACAACGGTCCCTTGATTGACGAAAAAATCTACATTACGCTGAAGAATCGTTCCAGGATCTTCATTTTTTATTAGGGCTTGCTGTTCAGAGTTTAATTCCATCTCGATTTCTTTAAGATATTGCATAAACGTTATTTCATCCAGACGAAAATCTAATCGCATCAAATGCAACGGGGCCAATGTTAATACATTTCTCCAGCGTTTTTGTAAATCATCAGTTGTTTTCATGATTGTAGTATGATGTTCAGTAGGTACGGCACTTCTCAAATCTTGTCCGGCATTAATTAAATCTTGTATCCAACATTCATTGATATTACCGAAGAAATTCTTATGATTATCAACGGATTGACGATTATCAATGTATTTATCACTCATCAAACTTTCAGCTGCTGTTAACCACTCACACACTTGCCTCTCACACTCCCGAAATTTAGTCCAACACCGTATCACTTCTTGAAGACGTTGTTCACTAATTTGCGCTGATTGTAAAACACGATTAAATCGATCATCGAGTTCACGTAATTTCACTCCACCATCAGACGTTTCAGCATTTGCATGAGCATCAATAGACTTTATAATATTGGAAAAAACTTTATTTTTCGATTCAAGCATCGACTTGTAGTAAAGTGTACGTGAGAAAAAAGCTTTGTGTCGTTCAAGCTGATTTATTGCTGAATCTCTACCAGCTGAAAAATTTATACTCAATAAAAACTGTTCAGCCTCATTTAACCAGTCGGAAATTTCTTTTTGGCCAGCTTCCAAAGACTCCTGTTGAACAAGTAATTGATGATAGAGATGTAATTGCATGGGAATAAGCGCGCGCACTTTAACCAAAGTTTCTTTTTCTTTTTTCATGGTGTTCATCATTTTATCAACTTCATCACGTGACAAATGTTGGATAAGTGATTGAAATTTTTTACTAATATTCTTAAATAATTCTTCAATATTTTCAATTTGAGAATTAAGTACTTGAAGTTTCTCACCATACGATTTAATACTTTCAGTTGATGTTAATTTAGATGTAGATAACGCTGATTCCGCATTAATCAACCATTTTTGTAAGGTTTCCATACCCATTTGATAATCCTTTCTATTTCTCAACAAATCACCTGCGTGCATGTAATGCTTTGTTTGAATGAAAATTCGTTCCCATCGATTTGTCAGATCCATGTACTGATTGCGCAAAGCCAACGCAACATGATCGTCCGTTGAAGCTATGAGAAAACTTACAGTGTCAGATATTTGCTGATATTTATCCTTCCATACGCTAATATCCTGGAAAAATTCCATTTTTTCATCATCAGAACGATCGAGAATGGGTTCGGCATTATTTAGCCACGTTGAGAACTCGTCGGTAATTTGATTCCATCGACGCCAATACGCCATAACTTCTTCAAGCATACTTTGTACACAGCGTAGATCCATTGACACATTTTTCCACTTTTCTTCAGTTTCACGCATGAATTTATCGATATTAAATGCCTCTTCACTGTCCACGTTTCCTTCACGTTTATATTCATCCACAACCTGTTGCATATCAAGATAAGCTTTTTGAAATTCTTGAAAAATTCTATTACGTGACACAAAATTTCTATATTGCTCCAACATATTTTCAACTTTATCCTCACTACCGTATTTAACACTCCACATTTTAAGCTTATTCTCGACAAGATATAGAAATGCAATCAAGCAACATTTGTGTTCTAAAAATTTCAATTTTATCCTACGTTTTTCAGCGCGACTCAAACAATTATCAAACCTAATTTTTAAATTGTCCAATTGTGCCTGAGGTATTTGATTGACAATTGGTAGACTCTTTGCGCGATTAAACTTCTCTGTCATACACGGTGCATCCAGAAAGAACTTTTTGTGATCCTCTAATTTATTAGAAATTATTCCAGCAGTGTGTTCATTCATCTCTTCCGGTAAATCATTGTCAGAATCAATGAGTAATTCTGCCGTCCTTAACCATCTAGCTACTTCTCCAAATCCACCAGGTAGTAATGAATCGAGATACCATATCCATTTTAACATAAGGCACTCCATTTTATTCCATAGATTTTCAATATTTTGCCATGAATCATGTGTGATGTTGCCCATTTTCCCCGTATTAAATAAGCTGTATAATTTTTTATAAACCGTAAATTTATTGTTAGTTTCAATGCGAACATTTTCATATTCGAAATAATCCGATGGAAATGAATGTGTCATGTCAAATTGTTCAAGTTGTCGTGTACGATCACTCAACCATGAAAGAAGTATATGATATTCATGTGGAATACCCGTAAATGAACTGGATGCAGTTGATTTAGGCTCAGGATACTTATGAAGAAATTGTGCGACGTATGTCATAATCGATTTTTCATCTGGTTGTGGCACATCGACATCTTCAGGATCCAGTAATCGAGCAATTCCCAACTCGACATCAGCAACATTAAATGCCGTTTCTAAACGAGCTCGATTAGAAGCTTCTCTCATTTCTGCTATATTTATTAAATTTTGCTTTATGACATTGATTATTGTAAGAAAAGCATTTCCATCACGCCAACTTGCCCCAAAGTCATTAACTTGGATTCCAGAATCCCTTAAAAAAAAAAAATACAAAAAAATTAATTTCAATATCATTGTCGTTGATAAAATTCCGGAAAAAAAAAAAAAAAAAAAAAAAAAGTAAAAATGTAAAAAACAAATAAATAATATATAATACTTTGGTAATGCATTTGTCACCCATTGAAGTAATGTTTTTTTTGCACCCTGTTTCCACTTTTCATTGCTGATTCGCTTTCGTTCACTGGCAGCTGATCCCTGAGTGCCCATGCTCTCAAGACTACTCTGACTACCCCATATTTGTCCAAGATACTCCAATGCCCTGGTATTTTCTTCAATCTATAATTAATAATGATAATAAATAAATTTTAATTAATAATTAATTGCATATACAATAATAATTATCGTGATTATTCTTCATAAATGTGCTGTACACAAAATGATGGGTCATAAAAACATGTGTTATGCTTGCAGTGTGTAATGACTACGAAATAATAATGATCGTGAATTAAATTCATCAAATCGGGACACTTACTTTTCTATTATCCTTTGAACGTAGCTTGTACGTTAGAATAAATCGTGTTAGCAATATATTTTTAATCAACTAATTACTTTATTTTCCTTGGAAAATATTATATAAAAATTTATTCTATTCAAAAAAATATTATTATATTTTTAATATTCTACGTGTAAAATATTATTAACAGGGAAGCAGCTAAATATTTACAGATGAGTGATTGATAATTAATTAATCAATGCAATATTTATTGCTATATTTATAATTATAATTCCAGTTATTATTTAAGATTTTCTTTCTTTCTTTCTTTTTTTTTTTTTAAATTAATTTACCTGGAAGTATAAAATAATAGTCCAAATCAGACCCAGTACCACTGCTGGACGGCCATCAACTAAATCAGTTGAATTAATATTCACTAATTTAATCTACAATAAAAAAAAATTAAAATATATATTAGATATGGATATTCAATTCAATATATCGTAAATGAAGTAAAGAAAATATATTCGCTTACTTTTTTACTTTGTAAAAATTGAAGTGCAGTATTGGCATTGCTGAGATAGTGTGGTCTCTTCAAATTTCTACCTCGTTCCACTGGCTGCATTTAAATATTTTCACGTAATTTCAACACATCGTTATATATAAATTTATATAACAATTAAAATTAAACCAAAAAAAAAAAATGTACTTACCAATTTTTCACCCGAAAGTACTTCCAACAAAGCCAGCAGTCGAGTCCCATCTTTGAGATCATCGATTAAATTATCCACTCGAAGAGGCGGAACTCTCTGAAATCATAAAAATAAAATATTATTAATTGTTATTATTTAATTATTATTGTCCTTAATTATATTAAATCTATTATTATTATATATATATTTTTTTTTTTTTCAAATTATTATGTGAATTTGTTATTGTCCCATTGGGATTTTTTATTAGTAAAATAATATTAAATTTGATATATATAAACAATATATATAAATTTGCCAAGATATAAGAGAGTATTTAGAGGCATGCTACTACTTTTTGCTGACATGCATGACACGACTTGTGAAGGTATATAGTTTTGAAGTATCCGGAAACAAGGGAATCAAGAGCCAGGTACCGAGTTGTGTTAAGATTATTTAGTTTCAAAGTTTTCTTCAAAATTTACTACACAAAAAAAAAAAAATTATATTTCCACAAATATTATATTGATATGTGTCAATATTTTATATTTATCACAAATAAAATTTAATTGTTAAGTAGAAATTTAATTATTACCTTTGACAGATATGAGTTTATCCAATTGACAAATGTTTTTTTCTGTACACGTTCCTGTTCATCTAAAAGTATAAAATATAATTTTTATTAGAATTGAATTTTTTTTTTTTGTTTTTTTACGTTTAGAGAACAAATGTTTGATTTTTTTTTTTTTTTTTTTCTCAACGTCATATTTATAAATAAAAAAATTTAAAAAAAGGGACAAAATACAAAATCAACCGGGTGCACGAATTCCCAATAACGATATCGCGTGCGTCCATCGTGAATGGTTGCGTATATGTGCGCGCATTGGGTTCATTCGCCTCGCAAATATATATCTACTATACACATTAGTCATTTTTACTCAGTGAATGTTGGCCTGGCAGTGCCATCCCACTTTGAAGCCCTTTAAATAATATATATATATATATATATATTTTTTTTATATTTTCAAATAGAAAAAATAAGAATCTATATACTTTTTTTGTTTATATAAACGTTTAGAATCTTTGGCAAAAATTTATGTCACGTCATGATATTACATAACTTTAATTTCGACATTTTCTCATGAAAATCCAATCGGTAAACTCGTGATACCTTCTTGCATTCGTGACTAAAATCGTATATCTATTGAAGGAGATAAACTAAACTATCAACAGAAGTAGTGAATATACAAACTCAAAAAGATTTTTCAAACTTCAATAATGATATGATATAAAATATATACATATTGTATATTAAAATATCTTAATCACGTGGATTTTCTTCTTTTACATATTAATTATCAATTAATAATTACATTGAAGATGTTGAAAATAATAAAGGAAAGATAATGCGTATATTCGACTGTATACGTGATAAGTAATAGAACGAATGAAAAGGGGAGAAAGACAGATGATTGTGTTGATATTATGTTTATATATTATCAAGAAGTAGGACAATCTCTTGTTGTGAATGAGGTCACGCACGTATAATATTGTCGTTTATATTAATTAATATATATATATATCAAACAATCCTATACGTAATTTATACAATATTTTTAACGTATAAATAATACATTTTGATAAACAACAAATACGATATACAATATTTATCATATATATTCAAATATTATTAATAAATTACATTTGAAAATTAAAATTCGATAAATATCGAATGACAAAATTTTACTTATTTTTCAATTTATTCTCTTTTTTATTTATTTATTAATTTTTTTTTTTTCACTCATACGGGTATTACTGATATATTTATTCTGTATATTATGAAATAATGATATTCAACAGGAAATATATAATCTCAAATTTCAAATAAATCTAGAATATATATAATAATTAATCATGATAAATATTATATTGAAAATTATATTGAAAAGTGTCCAGTGATGTATAGATTTACCGGTTAAAAATAAAAATCTAATGTCAACTGATACACGACATATTTGAATTAAAAAATAATTGTTTATACTGCGAGATATAAAAGTTTGAGAAAAAATGAATATTTTTATTTAATTTCAATAAAATATAATTAATTATAAATTATAAATTATATATCAATAATATATAATTTTTAAAAATAAATTATTTTTAATTATAAATAATTATTAACAATAAATATTTGTTAACAATATAATATAAAGTGTCGATAATGTTGGGAGTTTCCAAGTCACAAAAAATTTTGTTCTCATTTATTTGCAAAAAAAAATTTTTGTGTCTCATAAAAAAAATTCAACGTCAAATAATATTAAATAAAATAAAAAAATTTGAGTTATAATATAATAAATAAAGTGGCACATGTTTATTGAGACCACACGAATGCAACACAAACTGCTCGAACGTATTATTATATTTTTTTCCTATTTGAATTATTTTGCTTCACTTTGTTCATTCCTCCCAAATGCATACTCAATCGATCTTTAAATACATATACATGTTTATATATATATACATATATATGGTACACTTGAAACTACAAATTGTAATCCACTTGTTCAGTTAGTGCAGTAAAAAAAAGTATAAGTATTTTTCGTATACTTAATATATAAAATTAATTATATATATTTTTATAGTAATTAATATTTATATTCAAATATTATTATAATTTTTTGTTTCGTTTTTTTTTGTTTTTTGTCTTTTCATATTTATATTATTTATTAAAAATATATAATTTAAATCACATTATAATTCATCAAACTGTCATCGCTATTTGTTCAACTAATTGTTTACAAATTACTTGATAATACTTGATACATTGCATGCATTCATAATGACAGAATATAAGCATTCGTGGGAATTCAAATCATTGTTAGTAGGGAAACGTCAAACTGACTGCATGCAAAATTCCATCTCATCATTTCTTATAAGTTATTATAACAATCAAGAATTATATATAATAGGATTATGAAACAATTCAATATCTAACGTGATATATAATAATATATAGATACAGATAAAAAAAAAAAAAAAAAGATTTTTTTTTAATCACTTTCATTGGACAATTGATATTATTGTTGAAATAATAAATTTATAAAATTTACAATTTTACAAAAAATTATTTATTTTATAAAAGAAAAAAAAAAAAAAAAAATTTCAAAAACAGATAAATTATATTCATATATAGATAACGATATTTCTTTCAAGTTATTCAATTGAAGAAAGAAAAAAATAAAAAAATTTATCGATGTATAAAATTTATGATAGTTAATTCCACATTGATAATTTATCAGGCCATTAATTATAATTTTTTTTTTTTCTTTCATGTATATTATATAAAATACATAATAAATAAACACGTGGCGAACCTTTTATTTGTTTAATATGAGCATCATATTCACTTCGGCTTCGTACAAATTCCATTTTTGCGGCGACTTTTTGTAAACTCTGATTGTGATATTCAGTGTACCAATCTGTGGATGTTTCATGTTCGAGCGTATTCAGTGGCTGAGAATTTGAATCTTTTTGCTGTGACAAGCTCTCCTCAGAGAAAAATTTGTTCATCGATGTGACTGAACTGGATTTACTACCGTGACTTTGTATCCCATGACTTTGATAATCCGAATCATCAAGGACACGTTCATCACTTGGAGTACTACTTGATTCTGATAAGATATTGTTGGAATGTTTAAATAAAGTGTGTGAAGTTGACATAACTTCTTTAACACTCTTTTGTACAATAATCTTCTCAAACTTGATGATTTTTGCTCCATTTAAATCGCCCTCCTCAACTAAATGCTCAATGGATTCTTCAAAGGAGCTGTCATTGGTTCGTGACAATGGTGACCTTGGATACCTTGAATAACGTGATTGTGACGGTGAACCAAAACGTTCAACAAGGTCTTCATAACTGGTACTACGTCCCTGAGACGACAAAACATTTTCAAAGAAACTAACACGGTCACGAAGCCGCGCGCCACGTGGTGTCCTGGGACTATCACCTGCCGGTGGACAATCGTCACCTCTGGGCGGAGTCGCTCTTGACATATCTTTTATATATTTTTACTTGTTCCCTTTCAAATTTTATCACTGACACACACACACATATTTATTATTTTTATATATACTGCGTATTATCACATAAACTATCGTTCATTCTAGATTAATTTTATTATTTCAACTGCTGATTATCAAATGAATAACATCCATTAAAATCTGAATATTGAAAAGGTCATCAAAACATTTATCAACATGTCATTTGCATAACTCACGATATATCTCCATTGAAAAATAATTTTAGTTAATATCCTTGATAAAATTTTATTACTACTTTCATATAAACACACAAAATAATATATAAACCACTACACTTTTATTCATTAATCTACATAAATATTTTCATCGCATTTCAATCATTAAATTTTATACAAATAAAAAATAATAATATAAATATCAAACTTGTAACATACACTTGTTCAATGAGTATATACCATGGAATGTACAATAAAAAGAAAAAATGAAAAAAAAAAAAAAAAAAAAAACAAAAAAAACAATAGTGTAAATATTTTACTTTAATATTTTTAATTTTAATATATTTTACGTTTTGAGCATTGAAATAAAAAAAAAAGAAGAAAAAAAATTATTTTTGTACATTTAATTCGAAACAATATCACAATGGGGAAAATTTTATAAACTATATAATACTTTCACGAGCGCCGGTTCGATACTAACTGCCGTTGAAACTCTCCGACACTCCCACTAACTGAATGTATATATTGTAGGATTAAAATTACAATAGTGTAAGTCATATTAACTTTAACATTCAAATTGTATAGACTTAGAATTGTGACTTGCACCATTATGATTTTATCTCCCCTACTACGTATACGATATACCATCGCCACCAAACAACTCCACGGCATCGGCGTATTTCAACCACAAAATTACCCGCCAACATTACACATTCGTTATAATACGACATAGCCAGTTCGATCAATCTTTTTTTTCTTTTTTTTTTTTTTTTTTGTTCTTTTTCATGTAAAATTTTCTTATGGTGAGTAGAAATTTTCCCAGAGTAAAACATTGAATTATTCCACCTATCTGTGTTCATAATTCTGGGCTACTTGGTGGGGTCAAGACAGGAGCAGTAGCAATAATAGTATTAGTAGTATTGGTAGTAATAGTAGTAGTAGTAGTAGTAGTAGTAGTAGTAGTAGTAGTAGTAGTAGTAGTAGTAGTAGTAGTAGTAATGTATGTGGACTGAGGACAGTCAGAAGTAGGGACATCCCCACCCACTCATCCAGTTAGTTGTTTACATTTCGAAAATGTAGCCTCGAAGGCTGATTATCCCACTTGCACTTTTATTCAGACTCCGTAATTATCTTAGCATACAAAAGTCCATAGACGTGCTAATTTCTCAATTCATATTGTTGAGAATAGCAAAAAAATATTAACTTGACCCACATGTAACAGTTACAGACACATTTTTCTCATACTTATCAAGAATTATTTACATTTTAAATTCATTTATTATATTCACTAATTTTATAATATACGTAGAATACAGTCATTTATTCTTTTCGAATACGAATATATACGTATATGTAAATCTGTATACTTGCATACATAAAAATTAAAGAATTATTAATATTAAAAAATTCAATTCAATTCTTTTCTTTTTTTTTTTTTTTTCTTTCATGACTTATTTAATATAGTGAATTCAATTTGTAATATAACTTCAGCCAATATTTATTGGATATCGTTCTGAATAATTAACAATTGTATTTATAGACTTCAATCTTAGAATTGCATCAACTTGAAGTGCAGTTTCGTCTACTTTGACTTTGATTTTTATTCTAGATGTGTTGATCATTTAATTTTAATATTATATTGTCAGATTGAAAAAATATAAATTAAATAAAGTCAACGAAATGATTAAAGCGACAATAATATACTACAGTGATGGTAATAGTGATGATGATGATGATGATAACGATGATAATGTAAAGCGCATAAATAAAAATAAAAAACTCTACGCTCATCTCATCCGCTAATGTGAATGTCGAAACCACGTGTTACGTCACTTCTATTTATAAACAATTACCTCACATAGACCAAGCGGTTGTTGGTTAATTAATATTCTCTTCTCGCGTTTCTACATACGTGACATATGCAATTACTTCATAAATCGATAACCAACACTCGTGGTATAATATTAATCTACATACATATATACATTTATTTCAATGTATATACAGATATGTATAAATTTTTATTACTGGAGATATTGACTTACCTTGAAGGAAAGCAATTGTAGCTTGATATTCCGCCAATTTTTCATCAATATAATCTTGACTTTGACTAGCAATTATCTCGGCAGTGCTTGGTCCACTGTTATCATTATTATTTTGAGGAGGTTCCAGTGGTACACCAATGTATTCATAGTCATTAGCTTGATATGGAGTGATGAGATATTCAGGTGGATCACAAGGAAGTGGAGAGCCACGATTTATTCCTGATTCTATTCCAGAATTTCCGAATTCCACTGGACTCTGCACACACTTTTTCATACATGATTTATTATTATTATTAATTATTATTATTTATTGCAGGCATGACAGTAATAAATTGGGAATTCATTTTTAATTCATACCTGAGGTATATAAGGTCGAGGTGCAGCATTTCCTGAGGAAATTGGCGATGGCCACCTTGGACGTGGACATTGGATAAATCCAGTTGGTGGGCATCCCAAAACAGGGGACATACCTGGCGAGAGAATGGTCCCAATAGGCACGGGACTTGACGAATGTATCATTCCTTGGTATGCAAGTGGTGATAATGGATGATGAATAGGATTGGGTCCACCGATTCGCGACTGTCCAGATAATTGTGTTGATTGTGGCATGTATGATACGTGTGGTAAATGTGGTGATGTACCAGTCGTGAAAGGGGACGCTGGACGAAATGAACTGTCATTGACAGATTTTTGTGATGGATGTTGCGACATTTTTTACTTCCTTCAACACTTTGTGTTTTGAGAAAAAGTTCCAATTTCACCGTCTCGAAAATTTGCTAACATTACTGTAATATAATTATAATTATATATACATATGGTATGCAGCTAAATTTATAAAAATTAAATTGTACAAAATTGTTATATATTTGTATAAATAATTATTTGCTCATTCATTCTTGCATAATGATGATTTCATTGAACACAATGTGAATTGTACGGTATGTACAATGCAATGTACAATACCTAATTTTATACCTAAATTTATATTTCAATATTGTATCAAATAGTTTATACACATTGCTCATAATGTTTGGTATTTTATACATAAATTATCAGTAGTTTAGAAATGTGTATATACAATATTGTAATGTTTGACTGTATTGACTATTAACAAATCCTATGTTGACTTTTTGATAAATCGAACCATTATAATGCACCCTAATGTTTCAAGACTATTTTTTTGTTTAGCCCATCAACTATTTTAAGAAAGCATTAGCATATATTTTCTATACGGATACGATACAAATGCAACCTAATTATATTTAGAATCGCTTCTATTTTAATATATGCCTCACTTTTACATGTGTCAATGTTCCGCGACACTCATTCACTTTACGTATTTCATTCAATATATCGCTTAATGATATATTATATCAATGTATATATTTTTAATACTTAGTTGACAATAATTTTCTAAATCAAATGCACAATTTATTTCAATAAGAATTAATATTTAAAATTAATTTATGAATGAATATATTTTATATCATCATATGTTTACGTGATCATGAAAATTATAACCTAATAAATTTTCTCCTTTCTACAAATAGTAAAAAATTAATTATTAAATATTTTATAAAATTATATATATCTATATATAAATGAATAAAATGAAGAGAAAAAAAAAAAAAAAATGATAACCAAATAAATATTCGAAAATTGAGGCCGGTAAAAGTTGATGGGCAATCCTAAAAATAAAACTCTACGAATCAAACGGAAATAGTCAGAGCGGGATGTGCGCGGATGTCTGCGACTCAATTAAGTGACCGCGTTTAACATATTTAACGACAATTATCATTTTTTTTATTCAATCTTTTCATATAAAAAAAAATTTATAATAATTAATAAATAAATAAAAAATAAAAAATCGCTTCAATTATTACATAATCAGATTGAATAATTTACTGATTGACTTTTCTCTGAACAAGTTACCGTAACGGATTTTTCACTCAACACACGTATCCGGTCACATGCAAAAACAATTTAATATAAATATTACTGTGTAAGTAAAAAAAAATTTTTTTGATCTCAACAATAAAGTTGCTATAAAATTTCAATCATCATACATAAATTCTTTATATCAATAACAAATTTACCTGTCACACTTATTACAGTGAAGTCAATTATCCGCTTTTTTATCTTGATGTACCTTCTTTCATTGGAATATAATGACAAGAGTTGAATAAAAGTGAGAATGAAAACAAACAGAATTTTTCACTATTACATATATAACAAAGTGGATTGATCAGATGTAACTTTTGATTTAAAATGAAAAGTATAAAAAAAAAACTCACGCACACACACACACCCACGCACACACGTATATATGGATATATAAATTTATATGAATTGAATTATGAAAGAAAGAAAAAAGAAAAAAAAAAAAAAGATAGTGTTGCGAACCGGCGAAATAAAAGAAACTTTTGATTTATTTTGTGAACGATCGATTGTTCTGTATGATGAGAAGATTTTTCACACTGAGAAGCACGAAGAGACTGTTCCCTGGATCATTGGTCCAGGGTTAGCACACGCGCAAGCGTCTGTGGGGACACCATATTTATATTTAACTTTGGCATCACTCGACATTCGACTTGGCATTACCCTCCACCGCACTATTCAAAAACTACTGCTCCTTCTCTCCATTACCATCATCATTACCACTTCAATATAGTCATACAATTTATTATTTTTATTCACACGTGATGACATCATTAGAAAATTTTTATTGCCATATTTAACTTACTTATTCGCATGTTTAGTTAGCATGTGATGTTATGAATACTATTAAATAAAATTCGCTAAACGAATTATTGATTCCACTCCACCAAATACGATTGATGATTTATAACTATCTAATGTCATTACGGCTTTTGGCGCTTCAAAACTACCAACGACCTGAAATTATATAGAATTCTCAGTTGAAAAAAAAAAATCATATATATATTATAGATAGACAATTAATTGAAATAAATCAATGATTATAACTTTTTTTTCTATGAGATTGATAACTTCAACGGCACCAGTGCCTGAACCTCCTACGAGAACGTGATTACCGTAACAATCTCCATCAAAATATTGAACAGCATAAAGAAATTCACCGTCCAAACTAGTTGGTCGATTTTCCGGTAAAACACTGTCAATAAGTTTACCACTTGTCATATCCCAAAGTTGAAGACTCGCTCGCACCACCCACGATCCAGTTATTATTTGTGTTTCCTGTAAATTCAATTTCTCAATTACAATATTTAACAATAGTTTTGTTAAATTCATTATATTTACTTTCAAATCAATAGCATCTCCACAAATGTGCGGACCTTTTATTACAAGTGTAGATCCAGTATCAACTCGTCTATCCCAAACCTAAAGAAAACAATAATTTTATTATTTCTAATTATATATTGGCAATATTGTATTGTAAATAAATACAATACAATAAATTTACCCGGACAGTATCGTCCCAACCACCAGTAATTATTAAATTGGGATAGGACTGATGAAATTTAACAGCAAATATACGCATTCGATGATATCTACCAATTTTATCTTCAATAAAATCCGATTCATTACGTTTATAAATGTGAATTGACTGAAATATAAATGCTCAATCAAATTATTCACGTTGATGTTTCCAATATAAATGAATATAATTCATCACAATATTTGAATTACTTTAGCTGTTTCAGCATCATAGAGACGTAATGCCGCATCTTTACCACCTGAAACAATGTACTCACCACCTACACTTACATCAATAGCATTGATTTCATTACTTGGCTCTAATTATAATAAGAAAATAAAAATTAATATTATAATCATAGGATTAATTGGTATTTATGAAAAAAAAATATAAACTACCCTCTATAAATCGTGAAAATTCATTTGTATCGATGACACACTTGAATATATTTCCACACGCACTTGATGCATAAAATATATTTTCATTTCTTGGATTAAAACGACAGCACATTACTGGCAATGATATATCCAAGCCACTTCGCATTGTCGCTCTTAATTGTCCAGTTTCACTATTTCGTATCTGTGATATATTTATAAAATTAAAATTTCAATCTACATCAGACACGTGATAAAGTTGATGGAAAATTTTGTATTTCAATATTGACCTGGATTGCACCAGATCCAAAACTAGCAACAATAATTTCACCAGTTGGAGAATATTTAGCGCAATATAAACTATTTAAATTATCGGAAAATCGAACTTGATGGCAAATTTTTGCACGATTTCTCGTATTGATATTACTCATTCGTGTTTTTTCAAGCCACATGTGTCTCCTTTTCATTTCTGCCTCAGATAATCTACGATCTATCAAAAAACTCGGTGCTCGAATAGAGGATGTTTTTGATAATGGATAATTCATTGTCAATTGATAATTCGATGATTGACTATCTGCAATATTTATATAAAAATTCATAACCTTATATTAAAAAATTTTTTCTTTATTTAAAATATATAATCTTTACTATTACTTCCTGTTGTAGACATCATTGACGTTTCATTATCATTACTAATTAATGAATTTTCAAATTCCATATCATCAATATACGACATTAAAAGTAATAAATATAATAAATAATAACTTTAATGTTTTTGTGTAATTTATTTATTTTTTTTTTATTTTCGACACATTGATCAGAACAAATTAAATTTATTTTGAACTTCAATAAAGTAGAGATTGTGTTTTATTTTTATTTCTCATTGTGCATAGAGCTCATAAAAATAATCAAGTACACACTTAAACTCGTACAAATATTATATATTACATACACACACTGTATATTAAATTATTATATGCATAAAAATCATTGATCATGAATTTACAGAGAAAACAAAAATTAAATATCCACTAATTTATACTGTATAAAAAAGTATTGATTAAAATTTTCATAAGATTATTGATCTGATATTGATGATGGCTACGTAGTACAATACGAATAAATAACCCTTATCTCCCACTGTGATCATACAGTAATCATAATTTAACGACTCTCGTCATTGTCAGTAACAACTAGACTGTGTTGCTAGTAACACTATAATGTATCACACATCCTTACGATTGAATAGTGCCTTTATCAACTATTTTATTATCCTTGTCTGCTTTAATTGTAATATTATTCAACATATTGAAGCTGGATGTAAGTTAAATAAATAAAAAAATTATTAATATGATAATTTTTATATGTAGAATAATAATTTTTAATTTTAAATGATAATTTTTATAGATGAATTAAAATAATAGTATACGTGAAATTTATATATATCGTGCATGGGGAAAATGCCATGAAAATTCATTGAAATTATTGCTATCACACACACACACACACACTATTTTAATACAACTAAATTTCTATAGACAAAATCCTACTCACACTATGTATATAACTATTTTAGTTACCGTTTATCCACTTTAACTACTGCTATTTGTTCAGCACTCATCGTGGGTACTATATGACATCAAGTGTTACAAATGCATGAGTGTATATATTCCTATATATAATATAATATAATATGCCACTATTTTTTTTTAAATTTTTTATTTATGTGTATACACACATGCACATGTTGTTGACAATATATTTATTTTACAATTACATGATGAATATTTTTTTTTTTTTTTTTTGTTTTTTTACCTTTTTAATTTCAGCTTCTAGCCTTTGGAATGCAACATGGGCTGATTACTTGAAGCGCGATTTACTCCTCAAATATGACAAATTTGCAAGACCAACACAACATTATAATACGACCCGAGTTTATTTTGGCATGACTATTTTTCAAATTTCAGTGGTATGTACGTATAATATTTTATATATACATATTATAATTCATTACTTATAATATTATATTGTAGGATGAATTTAAATCTGCAATAAATATACAGGCATGGGTTAATATGGTGAGTATATTAATACAGACTTATATAGAATAATTAATAACTTTAAATATTTACCTGCTGTTTAATATATCAATTATCAATACAGGTATGGACAGATGAAAAACTCAAGTGGAATTCAAGCGAGTATGGTGGACTTCATAGACTTCAAGTAGGCAATCATGAAGTATGGCAACCTGATATTGTTCTCTACAACAGGTATAGAATAATACATAGATGTTAATGTTTGTTTGCCTTTTTTTTTTATTATTTAAATATATTTTAATATTAGCTTATATAAATGACAATTATTTTTGAATAAAAAATGATAAATTTTTTGAGTGTTACCATGTCGGCGATTGAACATTATGGAGATACTCATTGTTATATATCAGAGGATGGAACAGTAGTTTGGGTACCACCAACGCAATTTCATGCATTATGTAATTTAGATCTTCGTTTATGGCCTTTTGATACTCAAATATGTGCGTTAAAACTCGGTTCTTGGACTCATTCTGGTAATCAAATAGACTTAAAATTGGACAATAGTTCATTAGAAGATGCGGTAGATGTACAAAATTCCGGATGGAACGTTTTGGAATTTACAAGATTACGAAATATCACTACTTACGCATGTTGTCCTGATGAGCCCTATATCACCCTGATATTTTCACTTAAAATAAAACGATATTCGCCATTGTACAGCTCATTATTTCTCACACCTGCAGCTGGTATTTAATTATTTATTTTTTTAATATTTTTATTATATATATTTATATGCACGTATTATCAATTATAAATTGTATATAAAATTTTAATATATATTGCAGCAATTGTTATCATGTGTCTCATTAACTTTTGGTTACCGCCTCAAAGCAAAGATAAGTTAATTTTATGCGGTTGCACCGCAATTATTATCTCAATGTTTCTCATATATTTTGCCCATAAAATACCACCGTATTCTTCCAACCCACCATTAATCGGTAATTATATATATTATATATAATTATTTATTATTATAAACATTAAAATACAAAGATAATTATTCTTAATGATTTCAGTGACATTTTATACTAGTTGCTTGTGTCAAGTCACAATTTCATTAATTATATCAACAATAGTAATAAACTTATGTCAAAATCAAAATTTTCGACCACTACCTCGTACGATAAAAAAAATTCTTATTGGATTACCGGGAAAGTATTTGGGCCTTTCAAATTTTATTTCAATGGTTCGTTTATCGATATGTACACTCATATATTTATATTATTTTTCACATTTTTAAATATTAATATAAATAAAATTATTATTAATATTAGATTCAATCACAATATACAACGTGCGATCAAGAATTGAGAGAGAGTCATGTAACTGATTCATCCATTTATACATCTGAATTATTATCAAACAATATGGAAAATGGTGATCGTGAAAATATTATAAGCCCGACGACAAAAGAAGGAACACAATTAGAATGGATAATGGCAGCAACTGCAATTGATAGAATTGCCTTTCTCTTTATGTGTATTATTTTTACTTTAATAAGTATTACCTGTTTACCTTAAAGAGAATAATTTTTTTTCTCTAAAATTTTGGTAAAAATTAACTTATGTTTATTTTATTGTATAAAAAAATAACATATGTACACATGAATTATTTCAATAATAATAATATACATATATGAATAAAAAATTGGAAATTTTTGAAATATTCATAAAATAAATTATTATAATAGTAATAAATTATTGAAATAGTTGGGTTGATATTAAATATTTTATATTTCAAAAGTTTTATACCATCAAATTATAAAGTTTAATTTAAAAAAAATATATATATATATATATATTAAGTAAACTCATGTATGTATATCTGCATTAAATGAGATTCGTATTTAAAACAAATGCGAATAAGCAAATAAACAATATGGCATATTTTTCGAGTATCGGATACAGAAAAAATATACATTAAAAAAAATACTCCACTTAACGTAGGAGATTGGAAACTTGAAGCTTGACTTGACTTGAAAGGCCGAAATCCGCTCTCGATATATCCACATACTGTTCATCTGCTTAATAACATTAATAATATTAAATGAATCTCATTTAAGCTTTATTATTTATTATCATATTTTTTTCTTTTTAGTATTTGATTTTTCATTTGTTAGAGTTCATAAATAATTCTCAATCTCCGCAACTCATAACAAGCTCATAAAGTACCACATCACCATTTATGTATAAAGTGTCTACTATTGATGGTTTTAATTGATGTTTAAATTCACCAATCATTTTGTTGCCCAACCAAATTATATAGCTATCATATCCACATCGTATTCTAGAAGAAAAATAATATATATAATTTATTGGGAAAATTGAAAAAAGAAGATGAAAAATTATTTTATTATCATACGTTAAGAGAAATTCACGACCAGGACCCCAAGAAAGATCACCTTCGTGTCGTTCTTCACGACTCCACATACCTCCAGTCCAACAATTCATTACAATACACGGCGGCGTACGATTTCCATATTCAAAGCGAGGATTCAAATGCAATGCTATTTCAGGATGAGGATAAAGCAATGGACTTTTTTGAAGATTTATATAGAATCTATAAATCAATTTAATTAATTTTATAATAGAAATATCGAATATATTATTGAATAAAAATAAAACGAATATGATTACGAGTGAGGTAATAGTTTCAGGCGTCCCTTGATAAATATTTTTCCACCATGTAGAAATTCTTGAGCAATAGAGATAGTCAACGGTAATTTCTACAATAAAAATATCATCTGTTAATATATATATGAATAAATATTATTAATAAAAAATATTTACAAGATTATCTGTAAGCGGCTGTTGGTCCAAAAGTTTAAGATTTTGTGGTAGCTTCATTATCTTGGAGTCGGGATATATCCAAAGGGTAGTCTTGCGAATACGTACATCCTCCACGTCTCCGTTATATTCAAAATTTGTGATAGAGTCTAATGGCAGTCGATATGGAAATGTACAAAAATGTTGGCCATTTACCGCAATCTGTATGTGTAAAAATATATTCATTATAATTATTTAATATTTGTAATTAATCACAGTATAAATATATTGTTCTATTTGAAACACAATAGTTTAATAAAACTTACGTAAAATTCTTGCGATGTGCAAAATATTACAAGATGAAAGTAAGAATTTCGTGAAAAAAGATCGTTGGCAGGTGCCGCTGGTGAACATGTTACTTCTTCCGTCCAAGAACCCTTAATTTTTGAATTTCTCACGATATAACCTCTATCTAATCGTGGATTGAAATGAAGCGCTATATTTCCAGTTGAGCGGCATGCCAAATTGATGGAAAATCTGTTATTATTTACGAAATAAATGTATTTGCATCGACTATGAATCACATTTTTTTTTTTTTTTTAATGACAAAATCGTCGAATTTTATTCATGTGTCAAATGTTTTGCATTATTCAATTGTTTATCAATAAAATTTCATCCAATTGCCATAATTATGGCCATTCAATATTAATGAAAATAATTATACGAATATTAAAATTTTTATAATAAAATAAAATAGTTATACCTTGTGGAATGATGTGGAAGATACCCAATGACTATAATAGCTGATGTTGGTTCCAATCCAATAGGTGTCACAGGCTTTAATTCATTCTGCAACATAAATATTAATAACTGAATAAATTATTAAAATGATTCGTCTTCTAGTATCTTTCGCGTATGTATAATAGTTAGTATCTAATAAGAGTTATGTGAAAATGTTCGATATTAAATCATAAAATCCGCGCTCTTTTCCCAACATCAAGATTATGCGCTCTACATGTTGTTTGGAGTTTGCGCATGTAGTTTCACATTAATATATCTATAATAATTAATATAAATTAATAAAAATTTATCATTGATATTTAAATATTTTCAGAAGCAAACTTAATTTTAACTATTTTAATATTACTATTTGGTAACGCAAAAAAATATTAATTCTTACCAAAAATTCATCAGTCGTCATGTCTTGATGTCCAGACAAACAGAAACGTTCAAAAGCATCGTGCTTATCGTCCGACATATTGAGACATTACATTGCAAGTGAGAATATATTTTTATATATGGGTGCACATCATGCATACATATATATATATATATATATATGTACGCATGATTATATTCTAATAAAATAATACAGGCACGAATTATCCATTATGTAATTCCCATTTCTTTATGAAATATCACATAGAATATTTCTCATATAATTACGAAATATAGATAATATATTCTGTAATCAAATTATGCAGATTCATTTGAATGATAGAAAATAATTAATTATATTCAAATTTTTTTTTTTTTGAATATTTAAATATATACACACTTACACACACATATATATATATATATATATATTCATATATATTATTTAAACACATCATTTTGTAACTTTATAACATTTTATAAGGGCAGTACAATTCAAATTATAGATATACAGAAAATATGGCATAACATTGAATAAATATTGTATTCTGTAATATATATAATTCATTTTTTCATCATTATTATTTATGCTAATTCAAATATAATAAGAAGGTACTTTTCCTTTTCTTATTTCTATAAAATATAAAATCAAAATATACATGTGTATAGAACAATACATGCTCTTAAGATTAGGATTTGATATAAAGTTAATATATTTATCCTGTAAGCGATGACAATGGTTAAAATGTAATAATGTCTCGGACGATAATGTAATAATCTCTACTGTCACGGACGGAAATGGTTTTTTTTTGTTGCATATATATAATTAATTAAACAAAAAAAATCAGTTTGAATTTCGATAATGATCAAGCATGTACGTACAAACTTTTGTATTATAATAATAATAAATGTTTTCAATAACATTCAATTAAATTATAATAGATAGTGAGTATAAGTTTATTTTCATTGCACAATAATATAGTGAAATATGATGAGAACGATAAGTATTTACATATCGCGAAGTTCATGAGGATCAGGAAGTGGTTTCCACGATGGTTCAACACCCCAAATTTCACGAGCATACTCTTCAATTGTTCGGTCCGATGAAAATTTACCGGATGAAGCAATATTATGTATTGCCATGGCTGCCCATTTAGATGAATCCTGATAAGTCTGGCTAACTCGATCTTGAGTTTTAATATAATCCTCATAATCAGCTAAAAGATAAAACCTATCCCATTTCATTAAAACATCAACTATGTCGTTGAATTCATTGGGATTATTTGGACTGAAAAAGCCTCCAGATATTTGATCAATGCATTGTTTTGCTTCGGGTAATGCATTATAATAATCCCACGCATTGTATCCCTTTGCTTTTAATTCTTCTACTTGGTCCACTGTCATTCCAAAAATAAATATATTATCATTTCCCATTTCTTCAGCCATCTCTACATTAGCTCCATCTAATGTACCAATCGTCAACGCGCCATTTAACTATAAAAAATTGATTAATTATTTATAAATATGAATATATGAAGATAATCAGTATAGAAATAAATAATGAATAAATAAATACCATAAATTTCATATTGCCAGTGCCAGAAGCTTCTGTACCGGCAGTTGAGATTTGTTCACTCAAATCAGCAGCAGGAATAATTTTTTCCGCCAATGTAACTCGATAATTTTCAAGAAATATGACCTTTAATTTATCACCAACAACGGGATCATTATTAACAACATTTCCTACGCTACATATAAGTTTGATAATTTTTTTCGCAAGCAGATAACCAGGTGCTGCTTTACCACCAATCATAATAGTACGCGGTACAAATGGTGCTGAGGGATTCCTTTTAATTCGATTATAGAGTGTTATAATATGAAGACAATTGAGTAATTGACGTTTATATTCGTGAATACGTTTCACCTGAATATCAAAGATTGACGCGGGATTTACTTCAACGCCATAATCTTTTTGGAGCAATTCAGCGAGTCGCATTTTATTTTCCTGTTTTACTGTAACAACACTACGTTGAAATGATGGATCGTTTGCCCATTTTTTCAATTCCTGCAATTGTTCAAGATGTGAAGTCCATTCACTTCCAATTTTTTCTTCAATGACATCGGATAAATTAGGATTACATAACAACAACCATCTGCGTGGCGTTATACCATTTGTTTTATTTTGAAATTTTTCTGGATGCATTTCATAAAAGTCACGGAAAACACTATTACATAATATTTCAGAATGTATTCTCGCGACACCGTTGATTGCGTGGCTGCCGACAATCGATAAATGAGCCATATTCACTCGCTTTTCGCCATCCTCTTCAATCAATGACATACGTCGAAGACGATCAAAATCACCCGGATATTTTGCGCCAACTTCTTGCAAATGCAAAAAATTTATGTGATAAATAATCTGAAGATGTCGTGGTAAAATACTTTCAAGCATATTAACGGGCCAACGTTCCAATGCCTCTGGTAAAACTGTATGATTTGTATAGGCACATGTACGTTTAGTAATGTCCCATGCTTCATCCCATGATAAACCCTCAACATCAAGAAGAATTCTCATAAGTTCGGGAATCGCTAATGATGGATGGGTATCGTTAAGTTGAATTGCAACTTTGTCTGGAAATTGATCAAAATTTGTTCGAGAAAAGGCGCGTGAACCAAATTTACTCGATTTATATCGACGAATGATATCCTGAAGGGTTGCTGCAACCATAAAATACTCTTGTTTCAATCGCAATTCTTTACCTTCAAAGAAATTGTCATTCGGATAAAGAACTCGAGAAATATTTTCAGCTAAATTTCGATCAAATACAGCCTGAATATAATCACCATCATTGAAAAATTTAAGATCAAATTCAATCGGTGATTTTGCCGACCACAATCTTAGAGTATTAACCGTATTATTTTTATAACCGGGAATTGGATTGTCATATGGCATAGCAAATACTACTTGAGTATTTACCCACTTTTTACCCTCGGGTGTATCTATTACGTGACCGTAAAAATTAACGGGCAACATAAATTCAGGCCTCGCTTTTTCCCACGGATTACCATAACGTAACCAATCATCGGGCTCTTCAATTTGCTCGCCATTCTTTATTTTTTGTGCGAAAATTCCATATTCATAACGAATCCCGTATCCATAAGCCGCCAATCCCAAAGTTGCCATACTGTCTAAGAAACACGCGGCCAAACGACCCAAACCGCCATTTCCTAAGCCAGCATCTTCTTCAAGTTCTTCCAACTCTTCAATATCCAGGCCCATCTATTATTAACAATTGTGTAATTATCATTAATTATCATTGATAATATTAATTAATAAAAAACATTTATAATTTAATATAATATTATTAATTGAACAAATACTCGCCTGATACATTGCTTCATCGCATGCGCCCTGAATTCCCAAGTTGATCATAGTATTTTGGAGTGATCTTCCCATATAATACTCCAGCGATAAATAATATACTCTCTATGAACAATAAAAATTTATAATTTTTAAAAAATTATAATTAACAATACAAAAATATCATAGATATTAATTTTAATATTATTTTTTATAAAAAAATTTTCGTATATTTAATTGTTAACAATAACTAAGAGTTTAAAACAAATATAAAAATTTCTTGGCATTGGTCCGTTTTTATACGTTTCATCTGCCAATTTCACTGAAAGCCAATAAAAAATATTATTATATATAAATTAAATATTTTTCAAAGATTACAATCCAAAAATAGCCTAAAAATGAAATAATTGTATGCGATTACTTCTATAGTTACTATTGGAAGAAAAAAAAAAAAAACAAAAACAAAAAAATTACTTTAATCCTTAAGATGTAAACGCGCATTTATTATTATAACAAGAAAAATTTACTATTTGTAATAAAAAAATATATTATGTGCAATAAATAAATTAAATATGTTATATTATTATCTTTTTTGACCGCATTGAAAACAAGGTCATATGAAATTAAAATTAAAATTAAAATGAAATGAAATGAAATAAAATATTCTCTTTTGTTTAATATTTTATTATTGAACTTACCTTTGGATCTTGTTCATAATAATATTGCTGTGTTCGAATCCATCGTGAAACTAAATTATCTTTAACACTGTGTGCCAATGCAAAAAAATAATCTCGGGATGTCGCGACATTTCGATCCTTTACAAGGGTATAATGAAGATGCCGGTTAAATGTCTTTTTAAAATTTGCAACATTTTCAACATCGACAATACCCCTGACCGAAATCTGTTTCCGTTTTTCGTGATCTACGTCAGCCAATGACATTTTAACAAATTATATTACTTTGTTAATGAAGAATGAATAGTTGAAATTTCAATTGTATTGTCCAAAGACAATCCTCTTCTTATTATAAATGTTACAATCACCAACGAGAAACTGTGAATTACTGTGTTACGATGTCCCCGTGCTCCCAAGTCATCATAAGTGTTTTGAGATGACGGACGGTCACCTTGTACCAAGGTCGCGCATGCGTAGTAATCTATTAAAAGAATTTTTTATAAGGCATAGAGAAAACCACGAATCGACGGGTGGTAAAAACAACATATAGTATTACATTACGAATGTGTATTTTTATTTATATATAAAATTCAAGCCACATCTCCAAAGCCCTTTTCCACAAGTAATAATACTATTATAGGAAATGTTTCATTTAAACAAAAAAAGAACTATTTAATTATATACCTCATGAATTTTATTTTATTTTATTTTATTTTTTTTTTTTTTAATTTTTTTTATTCATATAAATAAATCGTGCTGATGCAGATGCAATAATAAAAACACATTGAGAAGCAGCATGTGTATTACAGTACACAATTTGAAAATTGTCACCGTATCTGTACTCATTAAAAACGTGATTTTAATATATTATATGTATAATAGATTATTTATGATATAATGTAAAGATTGTATTATTTTATGTATTCATTTATTCATTTATTCATTATTATTATTATTATTATTATTGATATTGATATTATTTTTTAAAATGAATGATTCACGCAAGGGCTTCTCTACATTAACATCACTGCTAAGTAAAAAAGAGATTTTTCTTTAGCTTTTCATTATTGTTTTTCTTTATAAATTACTATCTGATTGATTTTACAATATATATTAATTATATAATTACAGTGTAATATAATGATAATAATAATAATTATAATGATGATGATAAAGATATTTTTGCAAATTTTAAACACTTTAAAAGATGTCGGAGTAAATGTAATTTCATTCTATATTCGATTTATTTATTCTTCTATCAGTTTTATCTTTTTTTTTTTTTTTTTTTTTTTTTTTTGTTCATAAATTACAATAATAACAACGAAAGATAAGATATGAAAAATCATCGATTTTTTTTTTGTTGTTACACATCTTAAAAATCTAACGATTAGAAAAATTATTATTATTATTATTATTATTATTAAGCGTGTATACGAAGATATTTTAACGCTTGATTAATTATTTATTTGAAGCTTTAACACATATCATCATGTACTTCATCTTTCTCTCATTTGCTAAATTTCTTTTCTCCATTTGCGACAGAATTCATTTGATTTATTTACCACAATCAATATTTGAAAATTATCAATAATAATAATAATGATAATAATAATAATAATAATAATAATAATAATATGAGCAAAGTCTTTACGTTTGCTTATTCTGATAAAATAAAATTATTCATAAGAATATAAGAACTAAAAAGGTATCAATGCTTAATTTGCATACGCATAGTATGACGATTTATTAAGAGTCGATATTTAAATGAATTTCACTAATACGTATTCATAATTATTTTTGTTAACACATATAGTATCACTATTATTATGCTTTACTGAAGATGCATTTGAAATTGGGTGCAAAAAAGCTTTGAAGTACAATGATAGAAAAAAACATAGGAGAGGTGTGAACAAGGGAGAAAAGAAGAAGGAAAAGGTAAAAAAGGTGAAGGAGGTGACAAAGTGTATAAATATAATTGACGATCGCAAAATAATATTTCAATATTTCGGAGAAAAAAAAAAACGGAAAAAAAGGAAAAAAACGAAGTCATCACATACAAAAAAAAAATATATGTGACCCCACTATACTATTATAAAATCAATATCGATTGATGTTGCACTATCACAATATTGATAATAATGAATAAACAATCAATTAATAACTAACATTATTTGTTTTATTTCATAGGAGAGCAATAGCTATTCATTATCATTTGTATACGCGATTGATATCGGTCAATGCATAATATATTTGTTCATTATGCATAGATGACTGTTGTTTATTCATCGCGCCGAAACACTCATAAAGTATCTCCCAATTCATCTTTACTTTAATTTAATCACCATATATCTGCGTCATTCATAGGTTTTTTAGCTCGTAGATTTGCGTTCCAGTCGCTCAATTATAAATCTCTCCTGGTTTATTCCCAAACTTCAAATTATTATAAATTTTACTCCTCCTTTGTAGGTTCTGCCTTTTTACCCAGAGGAATGGCAGCCTTGACCCTAATTAACAAGGACACATACCCATATCCATATATATATATATATATATATATATTCAAATAGATAAATGTATTATATATTAAATTATTTATCTTTAAAATATGAATAACAAGTAGTGTTTATTATTAAATAAAATAATAAATGGAGTGCAAGGATAATGAGATAGTAGAAAACAAAAACAAAAAAAAAATCTTATATGAACTGAAATCAACGGGATCAAGGTGAATTTATTAATTAATGAATTAATTTTTAATAAATTTTATGATAACTCACTTGGCTGTAAGATCATTGATTTTTCCATGCACCAACGCTAGATTTTGATCAATTTGTGCTTTGTTTGTTTCATACACTTTTGGAAGAGTGAAGAGAGCAACAACTCCTATTGGATAAATTATATATTAACTTATTACTCTTATTGTTACTGTTAAATATAATATTTATATGTATGATATTATGTACCTAAGGTGATGAGTGTCATTCCATTGAACCAGGATCCAACATAAGTTAAACACCACATAAGAACGGTAAATTTGAGCGAATCGACAAAGTCTTCGATAAGGAAAAGTCTTCGGAGTTCGGAAACAGCTGCATTAACATGTGCTACAGCAACATCAGCAAATTCATGTACCTTTTCAGCAGGTAATGTCAAATCAATTTCAAGAATATCTCTGTAATAAATACAATTATTTTAATATCAAAACTCAACCAAACATTTAATATTACTCTACTTTATAATAATTTTATTAAATATTATAAATTACTTGAATGGATGTCCATCTGAAGTTTTTTGAACGGCTTGCATGATGGTTTTATAAATTCGAAAACCCATTGTGAGCATCAATGTTGCAAGAGCAGCATAAGAGAATACACTGATTAAACTGAAACATGCCAGCGACAGGAGAAAACCCACTATCGCTCCAAAAACAATTCCCGTATGTTCAGGGTCTCGCCAATAAATCAGAGCAGCAACTGAAATTTTAAATATAAATTATTCATTACAATACATAATTTTATTAAATATACTCCATTTCGAACTCGTATAAATATCTATATATATATATATATATATATATTCATTTATACAAGTATCAATACAGAGCAATTATTAATAATGATAAATAAAAGCACGAAGATAATGTAGAAAATTAATTAATCAAAATAACAAAATAGTAAACTATTGTATCGATATATAAACAATGATTATCATAAAATAGAAAATTCTATTATCATTTAATTCATAAAAAATAAATTGTAAAATATTATAAAAATTTATTGCATCTCATTATATTCTTTCTCAAAGTGTAAAAATTATTTAAATCGATTAATCATATATACAAATAATTATTTAGTTGAATAATTATTATCCGAGACATGTGTGGCAATTAAAATTAAATAAAATTACACATCATAAATAAATATTGACGATAAATATACACACTGTTCCAGAATCTATAGTCCAAAAAATATGTAAGAAATACCTTGAAATTAAACTAGTGACATTGGGACAATTTTTATATATATATATATGTAATTACATATGTCACATATATATTTGAATGTGAAATATGAATATGTGTTTATAAAATATATGAGAAAAAAAAAATAATAAATAAAATTATAATAGAAATTTTTTACATTAAAAATAAAATATACTATAATATAAAATAAAAACAATTATATTGTTGTTGTTGTTGTTGTTGCAATTATATTGAATTAGGTGAAAATTATCATGTTGATGTAACTCAACCATATGTTAAAATTTTTATATGTATAACATATGAAAGGTAGAGACTCTTATGTATCATATATCCCTATACACATTATATAAAATGAATTTTTTAAAAATTTAAAAAAAAAAATGCCAAATTTTATTCAACTTCAGTAGTTTCAAACTTATCTCACCGGGATTCAATTCAGGCAATTCATCTCCTGTGTTTCTCTTAACCCTATCTTTTCGCACCATTTTTTCCCTATTATTTATTTTTTATTTTTTTTCAACAATATTACACAGGGGAAAATAAAAATATTACTATTGAATTTAATATAACTATATAACACAAATACAGTTATAATGACACGTCAGCTATATCACATCAAACTAATGTGATTAACGTTGAACTTAATACAACTGAGTGATGCTAACTTTCATCACAACTACCACTGTGTTGTAAAATTCACCGTGAACAGAATAATGAATTTATATTTCCAAGTACTGCATACAAGTAAGAAAGAGTGGATGAAAAAGTGGGAGAGAAAAAACAAGTAAAAGGAGTAGACTACGAAAGTATAGCAGAGGGGACAGGAAAGAAAAAAAAGTATCAGTGACACGAAAGCTCCACGTGGAAGTAAAGGAAAAAGAGAAAAAAAAAAAAAAAGAAAAGGAAGTGCGTTCTTTTTACGTATTTTAAACAAGGTAAGAAAACGCGTCGACAAAGTAGTAAAGACAAAAAAAAAAGTTTTTTTTTTTTTTTTTTGGGTTCCATGTTTCAATTGGGAGATATTTCCTCAGCAGCAGTCAAGGTAGCGCCACTTGTTCACAAAACATAAATACATGTATATGTGGATAAAAAATTTTATCATTTTCAAGTGTAATTACGGTTGATATTGGTCGAGAATTATTTTATATTACATATACTGTAATATAACACTCACTACTACACTACGATAATTTTATTATACAATAAAAATCAGTACTCCTACATTACAATGGATATATAAAACTTAATTCATTTTTATAACGTGTGTTTTCAGGATTTCATATTGATATGTATATTTTTTTTTTTTTTTGGAGGAAAAAGTGAAGTCAACAGATCATTCCTATGCGTGTACTATCGAATAATCTGATGGATATTTGTGAGATGAGTGTGTGTTTGAATAACCTTCCATCATGTGAAATTTTTCAATCAGAAAAACGTAAACGAATTTCCCGATGTGAATATACGACTTTTCTCTTTTTTTTTTCTGGCATAAGTCTAGGTCACTTGATGAGATTGAGATAGGAAGAAGACTTGTCTTAACTCACACGATTTGCTGTTTATGTTTTGACTCGGGCTATCCTGTTTGCACTTCTATTTTGATTCTCTAATTGTCTACATGCACGAGTAACGGTGTCAGTATTAATTTAATTAATATTGTTAGAATAGTAAAAAAGTTTATACTTAAATTACGTGTAAAGGTTACGCTCTCACCCACCTTTTCTTTTATCTATATTCACTATTAATCATTGTTTTTTTTTTGTTTCCAGATTTTTACTTCAGTTATCAATCTTATCCCGACTATAAATTAATTTGAATACACACTGCTGGCCAATTAACTCAAGGTGAAAAATATAATTATATCCAATTCATACTTACCCGTATTTATAATACTAACGAATTTAAAATGATGGCTACGTAATGTACATGAATTGGAATATATTTATATACATATTGGTATGTATGTAGAATTTTAAAATTCACATTTACCACATTGAACCATCATGGGCTTAAATAGTTGAAAAAGTTATTAGAAACGGCATGGAATTCAAGGGGGAATTCATCTTACGTAATAGCTTTACCCAATTTTCGTAACCAAAAATAGATGTAGCAAATACTTTTTCTTTAAACAAAATTATATATTCCCGAGCAGGATCGTATGAGTCTAACATTAAATTCAATAACTAAGTTATACTAATTTATATTTAATTATCATTAATTTTTTTTTGTTTTATTATTAATGCACTTTGGACTTGAGTCCAAAAATAATTACCATCAATATTATTTTCAAGTTGTGCCTTGAATTGTACAATAAATCACTATCAAGTAGATTATTTTTAATTCAAAAGAGAATGAGAAATCGCGACCCACTTAAAAGAATGATACTAGGTTCCTAAATCAATGTTAATTTTTTCATTTGAATTCATATTTTAACTTTAAACGTGTGTTATATATTGCAGAATACTATGTTCTACTTGTAAATCTATATCACATGATTATTTGTCAAATTTATCCTAATTTATTTTTCCTTGACTTTGACATTAATTATTCAAATCACAAATTACTCACGCTCTTCTTTATTGAGTTGCATATTTTTCATTTCCATCAATTTTTCCATCAAATTCATAATTATTAATATAATTATACAGATAGATATAAAATTGTGAATGAATATTTCAATATAAATTTTAGATATTCTATGAAAATTTTTATAAAAGTGTTACAGAAGAACACTTGCAAGTTACACAGTTATAGGCACACACGCACATAAAAAAAAAAGGAACAAAATGTGCGCTCCGTAAAATATAAATCTCTCACTTTCGGCACGAATATAATACACAAACTGAATATAAGAGATGGAGGCCCAAACTTTTTTTTTTATTATTTGTTAAACTGTAGATTGTCAGCATTCACTGTCGTTAATGTTGTATTCTCTTGGATTTTCTCAAACAAACAGGAGAACATTGAACGAGCGCTCGACTAAAAACCACGCAATGAACAAAGATCGTTGGCAATCCACCAGCCAACCTGGCCGAGCGTTTATATTTAGTAAACCGACACTAGACAATTGTGATATATACATATGTATTATACATATATATATATATATATATATATATATATATATATATATATATATTAAGCGATATGACTATATTGAAAATTTAACAATAATTGCTACTGCATACAATTCATAAATATATAATAACTATTCACGATAATTACCGGGCACATAAATGACATTTTAATGTTTGTATTTTGAAAAATTAAAAATGCCAAATTACCCGTGCATTCATAGAACTAAACTGATAATTAAGATAAAAATATATCACTCATAATATTCTTACCTGCTGGATTTAGTCTTTCCGGATTAAACCATGCATCTGTAAAGAATAATTACAAATATTAATTTAACCATTTAGTCCAGAGAAAAAAATAATGGATAATAAAATACATAACTGAACTGTAAAATTTATAATTAAATTACTAAATTCATACTCCATATTGGAATAAAAAAATTGTTTAATTGAAAAAAAAGAAAAAAAAACATACTATAGTTAAATTAACTATTTTCTATGTATATATAAATTTTATTTTTCCATTAAATTATATGTGTGTATTTGTTTAAAAAAAATTATAAATAAATCAACGGGCAATAATTGATCAATGATTATATGCAGGATAGGGCATATGCTATTGATATATTTTTTAAGTATAAAATATTGAAACTATTGGATGAAAATTTTTTTATTGAGATATTGAGTATACTCGAGCAATAATTCATCTATTATTCACTCAATTATCGACCTGATGACGCTCCATGAACTGTATAAAACTATAGATATTTTTCCTCAATGAGTACAATCACATAGTTGAGGAAAATTATTAAAGATTGATTCATTTTTCGTAGATTTTTGCTTCTATATTTATATACTGTGTGGAAAATTTTATACAAAAATATGTAGATATAATATAAATGAAGAATAATTGTTACTTTATTCGAAATATCAGGTTGATTATACGTTGAATCGTTGTAATAATACAAATTTCACTTTTAATATTCATCATATGATTCATGAATTACATAACTAATGATAACTTTAGAATAAGCCTTTTGTTATTTATCAAAAACGTAAAATATTAAATCAAAAAAATTAAAAAAAAAAAAAATTATTCATGTATTTAAAATAAAATATATTATCCAACTAAAAAATATAAAAAATCTGAAATATCATTAAATTATAATGTAAAATTGATTATTATCGGATAAAAATTTATAAATTGATTTTTAAATAGTTCACAATTGGTAATGAGACATTTTTCTATATGCAATTTCACTGATAACAATTGTAAAGCATTATAACACTATATGAAAATGAAAATTAACAATCTTACGAGGATCAAAAATATTCCAAAAACAAGGACAATTTTTATCTTTTCTAGATAATGGACATGATATCATCTCGGAATCCATGATTACGTTGATTTATTTTGACACTATTTCAATGAATTAATAGATAAACACAATTTTTTTAAATTATATGTTCCAAATCAACAAATTTAATTATTTGATCGCACTCAATTATTATCAAACAATCAATCACCACCACAATAATTGATTGTCCAATCCAATGTCCACAATGTGTTAAACGTTTCCTATTAATCACGTCACAATAATGAACGAATAAGAGGTAGGGTTATGAGTGAAGTGCAATAATATATTGTTATTCATACGTAATATTATTATAATAATTATTTCTATTCGTTTTATTATTTTTTTTTTTTTTTTCGAATCGTTACTCTAAAATATTTCAACGTTTACGTTTATATAATTTACATATAAAGAAAAAAAATTTGTGTATTATCAAATCGTAGGTGCAACACAATCACTATTAAATCAATAATGATAGTGAATGATGAGCACAAAAGCCCAATAGAAACACGTCAAACTCACAACTGAGTGGTATTATCGACCCGGCACGACGAACTACGGCGAACTTCGGAATTGTCCGCGCATATAATTTACCTCGGAGACACTCGGTCAAATTCGGATTTACTCGTTAAATATAACAACAATAATACTAATTATGATAAAAGTAGTAGTGATAACAAAAAACATGTAAAGATAAAAAAAAAGAAAAATAAATAAATGAGGAAAACTAGTTGTTAAAATCTAATGATTATTGGAATAAAGTAACCGATATAGCTATGAAATTTTAAATTTCATGCATGAGATGAAACGTTTTATATATTTTTCTATACTAAATAATTTCTTTTTTTTTTTTTTTCGTCAAGTATCGATAATATTTAAAATTATTATCACATATGATATGGTATTAATCGCGAAAAGAGTTTGATATAATAAAAATAATGGAATAATTTACAATGTATTGTAATGATAAATTATAATCACGATATATATATATATATATATATATATTTTTTTTTTTCACAAATATATGGAGCTTTTTAAAGTGGAAAAACTAAAAATATAATATTCTAATGTGATTGAAATATATGTATTTATTACATGTAGTTTAGATTTGTTCATTTGTTTTTTTTTTTTTTTTTTCCCCTACTATTTCTTATTCAGACACGCACTACATAAGTCAATATAATATAAATTGAGGATATAGGGAAAAGGCCACTTGACGGTGTGTGGTGTAACGCGTGAAGGCTCGAGGGTGTATCGTTGACGATCGATATACATAGACCATAATCAGATTACCTGCCCTCTTGCATGATATACAAATACTAGAAATAATTGCGATAAAATTACTTTTTTATTGTTTAGTTCTTTGTCTCCCATACTACGAGATATTGATAAAAAATAAATATGACATCTTTTACTCCTACGTATTATTATAAACTTAATATTTTTTCTTAATCAAAATTTGAAATCTAATTCTTCTTATCATTTTTTTTCTCAAAATAAATTATAATATTAAATTATATTAAACTTTCATGTGTAAAATAAATAAAAAAATAATTTTTAATAATAATAATAATAATAATAATAATAATAATAATAATAATAATAATATGGTGATTTGTAATCGTCATATATTTTTTTTTTACTTTATTGGGTCAGGATATAATTTCTAATGATGAATTGCCGATTAAATTGTCATTGTCATAAAAATAATAAGTGATATTGTGATATTGTCTTGACTGTAGTGCGTGCGCACCGGCCAGTCGATGAGTCATAAAAAAATATAAAAATAATCGGATTATCAAAATTGAAAGACACACCTTAACGCATTTTATTCGTTATTATCATTATTTTTTTTCCTTTCAACTATAAAAAAATATCTAAAGTAAGTGAATTATTTATTTTAATAATATATAATAATCCACACTGAAATAGAAAAAAAAGAATTATGATTACTGTTCATTCAATTATTTTCAACTTACCCAGTCCCATATCGGAAAATATTTTTCTTGGTGCAATTTCATCCTCTAATTTTTTTTTCATCAAATGACAATGATTCTCGTTCATTTCATCAGATTGTGCATGTTGTGGAACAGCGGGCTTGATTGTCATTTTTGTTGGAAGTGGCTGAGTTTCATCTTCAAATTTGGACTCACCGGTATTTATAATGTTACCTGGTTTTTGATATATATCTTGAGCTTCATCAATTAATTCTGATGGATTATAACTCATTTTCGAGGGGGTAAATTCATTAAATGATAGAAATTCTTCATCCACCTGTTTA
Source organism: Dinocampus coccinellae (assembly GCA_963920625.1). Taxonomy (NCBI): domain Eukaryota; kingdom Metazoa; phylum Arthropoda; class Insecta; order Hymenoptera; family Braconidae; genus Dinocampus; species Dinocampus coccinellae. Next base: position 7,515,242 of record OY987185.1, on the reverse strand, counting down.
GATTCAAATTCTCTTGGTAATGGTGGTAAAGGTTTTACCGGTGCTGTATTCTCCAATAAATTCCAATCGTCACTAGTACTTTTCTTTACTGCCCCTGCATTTATAATATCATTATCGTTATATGATGTATCATCATTTGAAAAATTTTTTATTAACGGTTCTTGTGGAACAGGAAATACAGCGGTTTTGATTTCACTCAAAACATGATCATGGAAGACTTCATTTTTTCCTTGTGGCTTTTCTTCATTTTCGTATGTCATATCAATTATATTCTTACGATATAAATCATTAGCGGATTCACGTATTTCATCGTGATCTTTCTTCTGAAATGCGACAGTCTCGCTCATCAAATCTGGAGATATTTTTCCCTGCACAGAATCTTCATAAACGTCATTAGTAAAAAGTTTTTTTTCCGCAATATTATCACCAAAATTATCAAATTCACATAAATCTTTTTCCGATTGTAAAGATGATTTCTCACAGGATTCGGGTTTTTTCATTTCAACAAACGCCATTGTCAGAGCTTTCACTGTTTTCACATTTATCCTAAACACCTGATTTTACAATCCACCAAACGGATCCAACGACTGCGCACTGAACGTCATGACATTACCAAACTTTTCAATATCTGCGCAAGGTGGCGGAGGTACAAATATCGGCTGGAGAATGTTCTCATCTGATGACTTTTTAAACAAGTGACCCGCCCACAAGTTGAACGAAGAAAACTCTATTTATATCATTGTTTGAATTTATTCAATCCAATGGCAATTTTTATTAATATCATACTGCATATCATGTGATATAAGTTATTCATTGGTACTTAATTATGCTTCATATTATTCACTGATAAATAGTATGAATTTTTATCTTGATATTTGAATTCATATTTAAATCCAGACTGAACTTTTTTCCTTCTCTATTATTATATTATATTATTTACTCGGCATCTTCAAATCTCAATTATCCTATTTATCCATTTAGCAACTTGTTGATTCACATTTTGCATCGATAAAAAAATTCAATTATTCCTTTATATTTTTATTTTCTATTCTTCACCATTATTGTCACTGATCCTGTGTATCAAGGAAACAAATAAAAAATAAATGAAGCAACGTAATTATTGCGCGTTGAATGTAAAAGCTAAAGTAAAAATAGATGATAATTTTCTGAATAATAAATAGATGGCGAATGTGTGTTCAACCATCTATGTACGGAATTTGTACTAGTTTTCACATGAATGATCGATAATATGTTTAACCTTATTTAATTTGACATTACATAATATTTATAAATTTTCTATAAGTTTCAATTTAAATTTAAATAATCAAAATTTTATTCTCCATTAGATTGTATCACTATGTAATAAAATTAATCAAACTTAGTGAGGGGTCCTCATCTTGCCGTCTTCAGCCCTGTTCGCCCACCTGATATGACGATTTGACAAGAATCATTCCCGCGAAATAATCTGATTGGTTCATCGTTAATAATTCCACTAAAATATATATATATTTATAAAAAGAATTATAAGGGCATTGCCACATGTCCAAGTCGAATGCATATAAATACATATAAATGCTAATCAACAAAAATCACTGTAAATCCATGTTTTTTCAATCAATGACCTACTTGTGAAATAATAAGTGTGTTTCGTCATTGAAACATAAAAAAAAATTCGCTCATTGGATTGTCAATTTTATGTAATATATCGTAAACCAACATAACATAAAAATAAATACGTATAATTTTCTGAAAATCGACAGGTTGGCTACTGCATATCATTCTGTATCACTGTCATGAATTCGACTAAGATTAATGTTACCCATACCTCTAAATCACAAGAAAATAATATAATGAAGAAAAATGGTCTCACTCATAAACAACATATAAGTGATGAAAAAAGTGTTTTAACGTTACAGCCAAAAAACGCTTATCACCAGGTTAGTCGAATCCCAATAACAATAATAGTTATGAATTCAATTTTTCTATATATTCCTGATATTCATATCATGTGTGATTATTGATAGAATTATATATATAAACAATTCTTCAAACTAATAATTTTTAATTGAATTAATAATGCATTAATTTACAATTAAGTTTATTGTGATGTAAATAAAAACTCCTGCACCCCAGTAGACATTTCGATTAATATATACATGATTTGAATGAATGTAGATTATTGAATAACATGGAGTAATATTTTTGAATAATAAATTAATTTACAGTATAATCATTGTCGAGCAAATTATCATGATGTGGAGGATTTGAGTAATTCCAAAGAATCATTTGAGCAAGAATCAATTTTCACATCGGCGCTTACTCATCTTGGCTTCTATATACTTATGTTCTTGGGATTTATTAATCAATTATTGTTTGCTCCAAAAGTAGCGCGAGAGCAAAACAGAAAGGTTGTTATTAATTTATATCATAAAATTTATATATATATATGGTAACTTGATCAATAAGATGGAATTACGAATTCCCATAGGGCTATGCTTCATTATATGAAAGCTTTGACACATTTTATTTGAGATACGTGTACCGTCGAGTTCGTGATTGTTGGAATCGTCCTATATGCTCAGTGCCTGGAGCTACAATAACACTGAAGGATCGAATTACTCGAGACTGCGGTTGGACTTTTGAGTAAGTGATAATATAAATTGTTATCAATAATAACATTTACATAAATAACAATTAACCGGTGTTTGCAATGGTTTGATCAGATTTACTGGTAGCCAAACTAAATGTATAAATTTAGGCTCATATAATTATCTTGGATTTGCCGAATCAGTTGGACGTTGTGCTGAAGAAAGTATTAAAAGTCTTCATAAATATGGATGTGCCAATTCCAGTTCTCGTTTAGAATTAGGTAAATATTCGACAATCCCATAATTATATCTTATATTTTATTCAATTATTTTTTTCATTCAAGTCCTATGTATTAAGTAAGAGGGTATAAATACTATAAATAATATGTTTTTAGGAAATATGGCAATTCATAATGAACTTGAAAAATTAACTGCGAAATTTTTGCAAGTTGAAGATGCAATTGTTTTTGGAATGGGTTTTGCTACGAATTCATTGAATATACCATCACTTATTACTCGTGGCTGTTTAGTTCTCAGTGATGAAAAAAATCATGCGTCATTAATTTTAGGATTACGAATATCTGGTGCTGTAACTAGAGTTTTTCATCACAATGGTTTGTTAACAAATTATTTATTCTCAAAAATAAAGTTATATTATTATCGTATAAAATTAAAATTATATTAATACAATATTTCAGATATAGATCATTTAGAAAAATGTTTAAAAAATGCGATTGCATATGGACAACCTGGTACGGGAGAACCGTGGTCCAAAATATTTATAATTGTTGAGGGTATATATTCTATGGAAGGATCCATTGTACATTTACCTGGAATCATTTCTCTCAAAAATAAATATAAAGCTTATCTGTATTTGGATGAGGCTCACAGTATCGGAGCAACAGGTAAAAGTGGACGAGGAATTTGCGATTATTATGGAATTGATCCCAGTCAAATAGACATACACATGGGAACATTCACGAAAAGTTTCGGTTCAGCAGGTGGTTATTTGGCTGGTACAAAGGTATGCTATTATTCATACGTGAAAATATTTAATAAAATGATTTTTTTAATCATGTATATTAATTACCTGTGTAGGCATTAATAAACTATTTGCGGATCCACAGTCATGCTCATACTTATGCTGTATCAATGTCCCCACCTATTGCTCAACAAATAATTACTTCAATGAAAACAATTATGGGCGAGGATGGAACGGACAATGGAAAATTACGTATTGCACAACTCGCGAGAAATACCAAATATTTTAGACGTAGACTTAACCAAATGGGTGTTATTATTTATGGACATGAAGATTCTCCAGTAATTCCTATGTTAGTATTTCTATTTTCAAAAATTGGTTTGGTCGTTCGTGGTTTGACAACCCGAAATATCGCAACTGTTGGAGTAGGTTTCCCGGCAACACCATTAATGGCATGCCGAATTCGCATATGTTTATCTGCAGCGCATACTAAAGAACAACTTGACTATGTACTGGATAATATAGAAGAAATGGCTGATAAATTAGGTCTTAGATATTCTAGAAAAGTACGCGATCCAAGTCCCATTGAGTATTATTCTGATAATTGACAAAAATATAAGAATTGATTATCATTATATAATTAATAATGATTGATTAAGATGAGTCGTGGCATTTTATAATATTAATGATAATTATACTGCTTAGTCATCACTTGGCCATTACTAATTTTTGATACCTCACTGTTTAGAAAATTTATCTCTTAAATGTTACAAATATAATTTATAATTGCAATGAATAATAGTGTAAAAATTTTCGATCTGCATATACATAATTAAAACTTCAAGTATTTTTTCATCTGACAATCGTCAATTCCAATAAAACAAATAATTGTAAAATACATTTCATTATGAATAAATAATGGAAATTCCACTTTTGCATAATACAGTATTTGAGTAATAAAATTTCTATTAGTAAAAAAATATTCTTTCTTTTAAAATTCATGTGAATTATGTGATAATCTTGTAATAAATAGATAAAATTTATTTAATTCATTATTGCAAACACTTTAAAAAAATACACCATTGATAAATAAAAATATTATATGTGTAATTAAAAATGCTATTGCTATAGTATGCAATGAAATTGGGAGTGGAAATTATTATAGAATAGTTTTAAAAAATAATGAGTATTGCTACATAATTATTTGGGAAAAAATATTTTGTACTCGACTCAAAATAATTGGATTTGTACAAATACAATTTTCTAATTGATACGGTGGCTCAATGTGTAGCATACCTTCAATTTCCAAAATATCATTATTTTCGATAACTGAAAACCGATTATCTACGAATAATTTTTTTATCTTCATTTTTTTCATGTTTAATACAGTTTCAGCCACTTGATCTGATGAAGTCAAGAAGAATTGAGGCAAAGCTATATCGGAATTTGAAATTACCCTAATTTTTTCAATAGAATGACCAACAATTATTTTTCCATGAAATTTTTCATTTTCTCGTTCAATTAGCACAACACTGAAATAACAGAAATAAATTATTAAAATATAATTCAATGTGTACACACTATGATAATTTTTCACATAATAATCATTCGTCAATAAACAAAAAATTTTTTAAAACAATCTACGTGAGGACATTGTTATTTCACGCACATTTGTTTAATACAATGAAACTTAACCTTTCTGATACTGGGTCCACTGTATAAAGAATCCCGTGATAACTACTACTGTCTTTCATAGTTATCTCCACACATTTGTCAATATAACTTTTAAGTAAAATCGGATCATTATTGTAAATCTTATGAGTATATTGTACATCATTTACAGTTGTCATTTCTCGATAAACAATATAAATGTCGAATGTATATAATATAAAATTATATATGTGACGATAACTGCACCCCCTGTATGCATAAGATATAACAATTCCATGAATTTAAAATAAATCAAAAACATCATTGTTTCATATTGCAATTATATACTTTATATATAATTATCAATCCATGAGGCTTTTCAACATAGATAAAAGTTGATGACAATATTTATATTTGCATAATGATATATTAAAATAAAATAAAAAATGCAAGGATTTTAAACTTTATAAAAATGATGTATAAGGGAATGACAATTCACTGAAAATTCACAACGAGTTTTTCACTTTTTTTCTTGTTTTGTTCTATTATCAATCGGCAATTCATTATAAAATGCTATGCTTCACTGTTTTTAACAACAATATACAATTTACCCGCACGCTGTATTACATTCGATATTTAATAAAAAAAAATTTTATAAAATTTTTATTGATTATCAACGATATGAATTGAATTAACATAAAAAAATACTTTGTCGAGGAAAACGGAGCGGGAGATGATGAAGGTTTGCAGTGAATTTTTCATAAATCATTATTGAAATACGATCAATTTTAATTTGCAAAGTGTCAATCGTTATCGACGTGCAAAAATCTTCATCAGTATGAAATATTTATATTACAATACAGCTTCACTCTGATAAAAACACACATCTATTCGTTAATGGATTTTTATCATTTAAGAGCCATTTTTTAAACACACTATTTTTCATCTTATATGCAAATTTATTTCTATTTGTTTATTTATACTATCGCAATTACAAATTTTTTTTTTTATATTTTTTTGTATTATTATTTTTTTTTTTTTTTTTTTTTTCGTTCATGGCCCACACATTTCTACACACAGTGATACTTCGTCGAACAATATATTATCATGGTCATTAAAATAAATTTTAATAATTAATTGCCAGCAAGAAATACCATTAATACCATAAAAGTTGATATTCATAGAAATGATTAAGAATTCAATAAAATGTAATTGCCTCTATATATATAAAGTCTTATTTTCAGACTGTAACTGAAATTAAATTTTATCGACAAGAAATAAACGTATCTTTCCGAATTGTATCAAAATCATTCACAAAAAGCATCAAACACTAGAGCTGCTCCTCTAATTATTTCAATCCCTGTCACAATTACCCTTGGATAATGACATATATTTAAGATCTTTTTCACATTTTCGCATAAAATAATAATAATATTAATAATAATAATAACAGTAGTAGTAGTAATAGCAATAGTAATAATAATAGCAATTACTGTAATAATAATAAGAAGACGAAGAAGAAGAAAAGGAAGAGGGGAAAAAAAAAAAAAAGAAAAAAAAAGTAAAATCGTAGTAGTAGAATAATAGTAACAATAATGCTTACGAAACACCAGAAAATGAGATAAATCAATGACAGCTACAGCTAAAGACGGCGAATCGAAATGGTTTGCAAATGGCTCAACACATTTGATAAAATCATTATGTATAATTTAAATCGATCAATGAAATACATACGTGTCCCATCACAGACATGGCTAGCATTTTGTTACTGTCAACGTAACAGTGAGAACTAGGATTTCAACATGATGTATAATGATATTATATTAGATACATGACAATTGCGTCGTCATGTCAATTTTTAATTCATGCTTGTTTTTAGTTTTGTATTTTTTAATTTTAATTATTATTATTATTGTTTTTTTAAATTATATATATTTCTTTTCTATATATTTTTTTTTTATTTTTTCAATTTTAATTTTTATTATCAAGTACAAAAATTATCTGCCACACATCAATGTTGGACAAAATCAAGCGCATATTGGCAGTAATACACCTGTTTTAATTCTACCTGGTGCTGTTTTTTTATATTTGTTTTCGTCGATACTTTTTTGTTTATCTATCTATCCAAGAGAACTAATTTTTTTTCTATGGAATATAATCTGTCAAACGGCATATCATAGTATTACTCAAAATCAGGCACTCACATTTTAGAAAAAAAAAAATGAAAAAAAAAAAAAGAAAAGAAAAAAATTTTTAATTCCCGTTAAAAATCTTATAACATACAAACAAATAAACATCACCTCATTTAGGTTCACTTCCTCAACAAGGGTAATATTGTGTATCTTATACTTGTTGACATGAGTAAATATATTGCATGAACGTCTTGCATTACAAAGGTGTATATGGATCGAATGTACTATTGAAGATGATTGTAAGTAAAAGGATACGACAGCATCTATATAACAAATTGTCTTTCATTCAAATATTCAGAGGAAAATAATTGAGGTATGTGAGTGGTTCAGTCCTGCATCTCCTCGGGAATCTCATGAGGATTTATTATACCTGGTACAGCCATTTGCTGCCTCCTTTTTTCTTCTTGGGCAAGCCGAAGAGCTGTTTCACGCTCTTCTAAATATAAATCGGAATCATCTTCGCCCGTATATTCCTATTAATTATTATCAATAATTAATTAATATTTATTTCAATTCAATTCGTCAAACTATTAATTGTATATACAAAAAAAAATTTTAACATGTTAATCTTACCCGTATTTGAACCAGGAAATCTCGAAGATGCTCTTTGAACGCCGGGATATCTTGATTTAAATTAAAGAATCCCTGTACCGTTATTTTAATTTGATTATCCGTGAGATGGGGGAATGCAGCTTTGAGCAATCTTGCTACAAAATCTTGTACATAGAGCCTGTTATCAGATACGGAACCAAGAGGCACAAGAATTCTCCCCAATTCAACCAATGTGAACATATATGCCAAAATTGTTGCGTGCATTGTCAATCCTGTAATTTATAAAAATTGAAATTAAAATAATCCATACGTATATACTTATTAATAATATAATTTTTTTTTTAAATTCGTACCGGCTGTGTGTGATGTATCGGTTACAACACTAAATATATGCTGAAGTATATCAGTGAAATATATTTGATAAAAACTCTGAGCAGCTTGTTCATGTTTTTCAATATTTTGCAGCAATTGATATAAAATTGCTAAACCTGTATCCGCAACGATTCTCATAGTGTGTTTGAATGCCCAAATGATTGAGTCTAGAACTAATTTAAATTGCGCCGGTGGAATCGAGAGGAATGCCGGAAAGCAATGGGTATTAACTGCTTGTAATAATAAAAAGAAATTGGTTCTATGCTCAGGAAATACTTCGAAATCTTTGTTTATCATTTCCAGAGTACATTCGAAAACGGCGTCAAATATTTTGGGCACCTCACTAGTAATATGCCCTTCTAATTTATTAACAATAGTAGCCATGGCGCTCAGTACTTCTGGTTCTCTTGCGCATGGAACATTTGTCTTTTGATAATCCAATAATACAGCGTCTAATAAAGGTGGAATAAAGTTGTCTAAAACCTATAAAAACAGACAATAATTAAATAAATATATAAAAAATAAAAAATTACAAACTGAACAAATATTCGTGCAGTTATTTATAATAAATATCATACCATTTGATGATTATTTGATCGGCTCACCCAATCTGATATTAATTTCAATGTTTCTTTTTTCACAACCCTCATACTTTTAATTAATGGTTGGTTCATTACCGTTTCGCCATTCAAAGCAATTGCAGCACTTATATTTTCACTCATTACCTGCAAGAAAAATAGAAAATTACAATAAAACACTTGATGAATTTTTTTTTTTTTTTTTTTCACTTCATTATACAGGAAATAGTGTAAATGTAAGAGAGAGAGAAAGAGAGAGAGAGAGAAAAAAAAGTCGTTTTAATAGAACAATATAGTTAATTACCTTATACACATTCAACATATCTAAATATATTCTCCCCAATTGCATGACATACGGATGTCCAAGAGCTTTACATGCTCGAACATTTGTTTTAAGGATACTGGCAAGCTGTTTAACAGCTTCTTGATCTTTTAGCACATCAACATTTTTTGATGCTTGACTGATAATATCATCCCATACTCTATTAGGCAATTGCATGTAACGTTCAATACGCTCTTTCTGAGCAATGTCATCACCTTGTGCACTTATCATATAACCAACTGCCTCATAAAATGTGTGGACTTGTTGAGTTCGTAAATCACAAATAATAGTGTTAATAGTAGATAATATTTCTTCAATAAATGGCATCGATTCGCTGACTTGAACTGTAACAAAGTGTCGTCGGCATTTTAAGGCTATTTTTATGAAAGTATCGCAAGCCATATCTTGTACACCATCATGAGTTTCATGCATGAATTCGAACAATTTATTGACAACTGTTTTTAAAAATTTCCAATGGGCACGTAAAAATCGGGGATACTGTCCAACGACATACATTATATTACTCGCAATAATTGCTTTATTATCTTTTCCTTTTTTCTGTTCGCACAGACCAAGTAATTCTTTAATAACTGTCACCAGAAAACGTTTTTCATCTTCTTCGTGTAATGCACCAGAAATACTACCTATTGCCCAACATAAGGTATTTAAATTTTTCCAGGACCACTCGGTACCATTCACTTGATTTTGCAACTTATCCGTCATTACTTTTTCAGTATCGGCATAATCAAGATGCGTCAAGTAAACGAGTGTTTCACGCATATTTTTATATAAATTAATAGAATCAGTGTCTTTCAAAAATTCACGTACAACTTCACCATTTTCATTTTCAACAACAAGCACTTCTTCTGGTTTAGCCATCCGGCTAATCATTATATACCGAACTTTTGTTAATACTTGACAATAAAATGCTCTTCTTGGAGGTATTGCCACATTGTTTTTTCCCATAAAAATTGGTATCGTAGGCATAATTGGATTTTCTCTATAAAGATCTGCAGCCAAACTATTCCAGTATTCAAGACATATTTTAAATATTTCAACTTCTTCTACTTCCGAAATGAGCACAAGATAATATAGTGCTTTCAATAGCGTATCATTCAATTGTTTTTTTTCAACTAATGCACCATGCTCTTTCAAGTATGTACAAAGAAACAATGCGAGATTTTGAATAAATTTTTGTTCTTCATCTTGACCATATGCATACGCATCACGAATATTTGTATCTGAAGGTAACATTTGTTCCAATTGCTGCATCGTATTAGCAAAAAGTAATATAAACATATCGTCATAGTTTGTTACAGTGACGGCAGCAATTTCTGTTAGACACTTAAGAGTGACATTCCTGAAAATCGGAACGTTTAAAAATTTGAAAATCAATGTTGTAATTAATTTTGTTTCAAAAATATATCCAAGGGGGATCCAATTTAAAAATCTCAATAATGTTTCTAGTGTGACAGCAACTAATGGTACATTGGGTGAATTTTCCATTACAAATTGACAAAGCTGAAATATTTGAGAAAATTCACTACACATAGTATCTTTAAGATGTTTAGCTTTCGTTTGTGTCAATTGACCGCTCGAAAAATCAAAAACCTCCTCGGATAATAATTTCAATATGGCCATATTGTTTTGACATAGACTTTCATTCGTTTTACTTGCACCAACAATATCACCAATAAATGACTCCCAATTCTTTGGCCATTCACGTTTAAGCACCTGAATAATACATTAATTATCGTATTATATTATTACTTATTTCTAATAATGTATACTTAAAAAATATTAATAAATATAATAAATATAATAATAATAATAATGTCTTACTTGTACAAGAATCATATTGAGTTTATTCAAATAATATTTTGAAGCTTCCATAGTTTTGGGATCACTACTGGTTTTTATAATGAGGCCTACTATATATTTCTTGATACCCTCACACTGATTCCTTGGCAATACTTTCCATCTAGTTTTTATAACTTGCTCCAAAATTTGTAATGCATAATATTTTGTTTCTTGATTCTAAATTTAAAAAAAAAGTTAAATACAAGCACGTAAATAAATACCGTCACACAAATTTATATTCAATTAATTATTTGCAAATTACCTGTGAATATTCTAGAATAGTATCAACCCTTGTCCATGCATCCGGATGTTCTTTGAGAGTAGTGAGAACTTCCTGTGCTATTCTTTGTTGCTCACCTATTCCATCGTACATACATCCAACTATATTGTCCAAAAGGGTTATATCTAATTTCTGATTAAAGTCGAGTAATTTCGATGCCTGCTCCGCTAAAGTTGCCATTATATTTGTTTGATTATATCTTTAAAAATAATCTGAAATGATACAATATAAATTTTCAATATTTCTAATAACTCTTATTAGATTTAAAACTAAATTCAAAATCATATATATATATATATATATATTTATAATTTCAATAAATATTGTAAAAATAGGCATTAATTTATTCGCTGCTGATTTAAGAATATAAAGATACAAAAGGTAATTGGACTCAGCGCATATTTTGAACATATATTATAACAATACTATTACCGCACATGGACACACCATGAACATTAAATTCAAATTGAACACATAAACTATCTCATAGGATCAATTCAATATTACACAATATAAAAATTAATATAAAATACGCGGCGAAAACAAAAAAAAAGTACCAAACAAAACGTGCAAAAGAGAAGGTCACCGCATTACAATCACTTAACATAACCTATATTTGACAATTAAAAACAAGGTTATGTGAAAATCGGCGAGTCCGGTATTAATGAATTTTATATACATTAAATATAAGAATAGTCATTAAACTGAAAAATACCAATTCAAATATATTACTATTAATTGTTTTATTTTGGTATAGAAAAAACGGTTAGAGTGTCGAGCATTTTCGAATCAGTGTCCCTAAAGCATCTAAAAGTACATCTAGATTGCGTCGCTGCGTCGTGCTAAAAACTAAAAAGACAGCAAAGACTCAACCTATTTTATTCTATTAGCTCGACTTACCGTAACTTTAACACCTACACGCTGATTTTTGCCGATTGTGGTAAAAAAACCCACGATCCGCACCAGCAATCACAATTATCCCTGGATAAATCACAAGCACAAAAGGGCCAAACATACAATCGACGGTTCCCGCGCGCAACCAATTCTGCTCCTCATTTCACACACTCACTTGATCGTTCTATCTCTCTCTCATTCTCACCCTCCCCCCCTTACAATATCGTCATATATATATGATGTATATACTCACACACTCACACGTATTTTCATATAATTATATATATATTTATATATCGTTTCGCTTTTACCTTTAGCTCAATCTCCCTACTCTTTTCAACTCAACAAATGTGATCAACATGGTTCATTCTTCGTGTTGTTATGTATAGTACATACTTGTTACATTCGATGTAAATATACACATGGATACCTACCGAACTGTTGTTCCTCGTAATATTTCAATTACAAAATTTTCATACGAATTATCGTCACGTTGTAATCTTTAACTAATTTTTACTTTTATTAATTTATAATTTTTTTTTCTTTTTATTAAATACGATATATAAATACATATGTATAATATAGGAATGCTTGTAAATTCTAGCATTAGGTTTTTCGAAAATAATAAAAAAGATGGCTGAACGTTTATGTGAATAACACTCAGCAGGCTTATGGGATAAGACAGCTAATCTTATTGGTTGAATGTTGATTTTTCGACCAATTGTCATGTGGCTAAGCACAACGTTTCTGACAACTCATCCATACACTACATACACTATACATACATCTGTTGGGTTTAACGTTATTATGTGACGTCATTCATACACGTGCATATACGTCCATTTTGAGTGAAGAAAATTTAATTTATAATGCATATACAGGTATAAATATATAGATATATACATACTTATGTGTTTTCATTGTCGAAATAACAATTTATATGTTCTTTTGATAATAAACTAAAAATATGTATCATAAATATTTATTGAAATGTATTTGACAAAAAGTCATTGTTATTACAAAAAATAATAATGAAATGTTGATTATTAAATATTTATATGTACTAGATATCAATTACGTATGTTAGATATTCTAAATATCAAATATATGAAGAAAAAAAAAAAATGGTACTCAATTTTAACATTATTGTCACATCATTGATTCCAAAATACACTTTATTTATAATAATACTGTCTTTTTAAAAAACATGCGTGTATCGTTTATCAACTTTTCATTATTGTGTACATTTATTATGTATTGATAATCTCTATATATTCTATATACTTTTATATTTACTGATACACGTATATAAATTTCATAACGTGAATCCTAAAAAGTAAAAAATATATATTTATAATACAATACGATTTTTTTATGGTATTTATTGTACGTAACAATATATATAAAAATATTCAATTATTTTAATTGTAAATAAAATTATATAGATGAATAATAATGAAAAAATGGTGCAAAATATTTGTACACCACGAAAAACCAGAATTGAAATTAATATCAACAGGCTTCTTACCCGATGTGAATTACTCGCTAAAGAGGATTCATATGAAAATTGGAGATTGGAAAAGGTAAAGATAAATACTAATTATTTTTATGTATATATATAAGTAGATTTTTTACCATTAATTTTATTTTATCTTTTTTTTTTAATCTTCTTTTTAGTATATCCATGCATTGGAAGATGCCATGACTAAATTACAATTATTGACAGAGTAAAAATTTTTTATTCACTTTATGTAAAATATATTCTTAATTATACATCAATCCATCATGAATTTTATATCTATATATAAAAATAATAAATTTTCAGTAAAAATGTATCGAGAGATGAAATATCTGAGTATATAAAGCGAATAGATTTTTTAAAGGGAATTATTGATACAGAAAAGTTAACGAATCCAATTGAAAGAGTTGTGGCTGTTCAAATGTTACCCAAGATTTCAACATTAAATGCAAACTCAAATGAGCCAAATATTGTAACACAAATTCATCAGAAAACTGCAGCAAAATATAACCGTGAATTGAGATCAGAATTATTGAATACTGCTTCGGGTATTGAAAAATAATAGAACAATTTTTAATATATATTCATATAAATATGTTTGTATCAATAATATTAATAATTGAAATGATTCCAGATGGAACAATAAGACAACGATTAAACGTATCAACCCAAAATGAAGATCTTGATGCATTGTTGAAATACAATAGAAATATGCAAGAGAAAATTGCTGGGAATATGATTTTAATGACAACGAATATGAAAGAACATGCACTTACTGCCAGTGCTATCATAAAAAAGGATATGGTTGCATTAGAAAAATCGGATAAATTAACTGAAGTTAATGCAGCAAAATTAAAAGTAGAATCATTAAAATTAGAAGAACATACGAAATCAAATTGGCGATGTTGGGTTTGGTTAATGGTGGCACTAGTACTTATAATATTTTTCAGTAAGAAATATAAATTATATTTTTATACATTACATTTAATATCACGTATCAATTATACTTATTATTTTTCAGATATGCTATTTTTTATGAAAGTAGCCAGGAAGAAGATGTAGAAGAGAATTATTGAATTGCATTAGTTTGTAAGAAAGTTTAATTAATTTTTATTTAAATTTATGTGTACCCAGTACAATACATATACGTAAAATATATTTTGATTTTTATTCTTATATACACGTACGATTTTACTGTGTAGACAATTTTTTAATTATAATAGTTAATAATACTAATACTTACAAACCTTCAGAAACTGAAAATTATATTTATTTAAAAAATTGCTACTCCATATAAACAAAAGAAAACTATGTCGTCATTTAATTTTTATTGACTACAATGGTGATTGATGATATTTCAAATGTTAAAGATTCATTGATTTCTATTCAAGCCATTTGTTTACTGAACCATCGATTAAAATCGAGTCGTAGAAGTAATTGGGCTAAATGTTTTCCACTTGGCTGTGAACGTACTCTATTTAATGTTTTGATCAATAAGTCCATAACACTGCTTAAAGTGTCAGTTAATGTTTTCAACTCTTCTTTTTCCGTGCTAAGTAGATTTGTGACTTCCCATATTGACGCTTGCAAAATGAAATCATCACAGAGACGTAGGAGCAATCGAATCAAATTATTTACTGGATTTTTGTGATTTATACCAGTAGCTGAGAGAAAGGTTTGTGACATAATATTAGCCAAAAATATCGAATGTGCCGTTTGTACGTCTTCAAAGTTTTTTGTATTTTTCATACTGTTTTCCATCAATGTATATTGACTTTCTAATACATCAACTTGTAAGTAGTATTGCAAATTATCAAGTATAAAAATAAGATTATTACGTAATTGAAGTACTCCAATATCACTGAAACATATCAATAATGATGAAATTCAAACAAATTTTTTTACATAGATTTATGTGTATTGAATAAAATAATATAATCTTACATATTTCTAGCACGCATATGTTCTGTCCACAAATTCCACAAGTTAATTTGAGTCTTTTTTACTCTCAGCAAGAATCGAAATACCGTATTGTAATCAATCAACGCTTTTGGATTGAATAAAAGTTGGAGTGGCCATGTAATTCTATACTGAAGAATAATCGTGCCCCATCCTTGTTTATCTATAAATTAACAAAAATATTTCAACATAATCATTCACAATATATTTGATTTTTTAAATATGAAATTTTTCTGTTTACAAACTCTTCACCTATAGGATCTTCCCGATCTTTTTGAGTGAATTCAACAGCATGTGAATTGCTGTCTGAAGTAACTTGAACGTTTGGTAATGGTACAATGAAATTGAAGTTATCAATAGCATTTTCATCATTCAACATTATCTTTCTCATTGTCATTTGAAATGCTAGATTAATATCTCTCGATGTATGATTTGTTGGTGTTTTATTAAGAATATGCGATGTAAGTTTAATAAAATCTAAAAACAAATCACCACGACCAATGAGATAAAAATCCTTAATTAACTTCAATTGCTGTAGTAAATGTGCATCATCAACAGCAACATGCCACAAGAGTTTTGTTACACATTTTTTTAATTCGTCAATGGTATTTTCGAATTCAGTGACGTTGAAAACAGGTTTCATTTGAAGATTTTGTAATTTTCCAAAATATTCGTGTTCATTATTACCCCATACTGTACTTTGTGATACATCCATCGGACAATATACTATATAACAATACAAATATATATTTTCGTTGGAATCATTGATTTCGTTAAATGAATTACTTAAATTTTCAGGCTTACAAAAAATACAGAAAGCCATAATAATTATTTTATTTTTTACCTTTATCCTGACGAGGATCATTGCCAAATATAATAATAGTTTGACCAATAGAGAGAATCTTAAATGCCAAAGACGATGTGATATAAGAAGGTAACATATCAACTACTAAGTCATAATTCCACATATCATTGCATTTCTTATTATTGCCAGAAGCACATTTACTATCAGCAAATAAGAAACCATCATCCTGTGTATTTTCAACTCGTTGAATAAAAAATTCTTTGTAAACATCTTCTAAATGGCCATACAATAGCCAACTGGTTAACTGTTTATAAAAAACAGCATGGACACATCGTAATATTTTTTGAATAGCTTCTTTTATTTCCGGTATTCCTGTATTCATATACTCATGTAAACATTGTAACAATGCACAGCCATGTAATTTTTGCGTTTTTATCTGAAATAAATCAATGAAAAAATTTATTCACACATATTTATATGCGTCTTAACATGTGGGTACTTATCCGTAGAATGTGTTGATATTGTTCTTACCTGGCGAATAATATTATTGAGGGTTTTGATTAAAAAATGATAATTTTCAATTCTCGAGTATATCATTGTGGTAGGTATATGAACATCATGTAATACCGACTTTTCCAATTCAATGATTTCTATTCTAAATGGTTCTAGAGCTTGTTCCATTCCATCACAAAGTCCGTGAAGATATAAACCTTGACGCAATGTGTCTTCCTCTATAAGAAATGTGAAAAAAAAAAAAAATGATTTACATATTAGCAAAATGTATTCACGTGGATATTTAATAAATGAGATAATGTAATTATTAATTCCTCTGATACCGTTAGTATTCTCAGAATCTTCATGAGTTATTGAATATTTTTTTATGAAGTTTCTTATAATATTACAATCATTCGCAATTTTTAGAATTTTCTTTACCAATACTCTTTCACCGGGATGAAAATATTTATCAAGCAAAATTGACTGTAATTAAATAAAAATATTATCGATTAGAATTTATATGATATATATATACATGAAATGCAATTGATACTTACATTAGTTTCAACAATTTGCGTTAAACTCGTGGGACAACCCCATATTGATAATAAAATTTCGTGTAACATATTTGCAATATTTTTTTGTTTAACAAAACTCCATTAAAAATTCATACTTAATCATTGAAAATTTGTTTGTCTGATGTTGTGCACATATATAAATTGTATGAAACAATCGAAATTTGTTAAGGATCACGTGAAAAACACAATTTTATATGTCACAATAAAAATTTATATTTATGTGTCCTCAGAAAATTAATTCATTTCCCATCATGAAAAATAAAGAAAATAAACACATGGCAACGGAAAATATGTGATGTTTCAAGTTCCAATGGGAATCAATTGTTATTTTTAAGGTATTGTTCATTCACAAAATACCATCACAAAACACTTCAACTGAAACAAGTCACCGGCAATATATCACAAGTGTATAAAAATCCTGATGACAAAATTAATTTTGCAACTTTTTTTTTTCTTATTTTTGTTATTTTTACCTTTAATAATTGTTAATTTTTTATGAATTTAAAATATACTAATGATGAAACTAAATAAATGAAAATGTCTTGGATTTCAAATCTTAACCTTCATTGACGTTCCAAAAAAGTTTACATTGTAAAATATGATGATATTTTAATACTATAAATATACGTTATCAATCAATTATGTTATAACTAATAATGAATTGTAAATATGGATAATCAACAAAAATATTTTCGCCATCTACTGGACACAACATATGTAAAAAATTCTATGAATTTCTTACATGGCCTCTTTTATTGCACATTCGATTGCATGTAAACATATCGAGTATAGTGTCGATCTCCATAGTCTGTGCACATTCCCTACACACATCATACATGATGTGTAATAGCGAAATTCGAAATGGAAAATCCAGTTCTGTTTTATCATCCGCTTTCATCACACATCATTTCTCTCATTTACGAATGATATTCACATTTTTATTTACACATATTTTTTGATTTTATACTATATAATAGATTAATACAATAATAAGCAAAAATAAATTTTTACAATTTAGCGATAACAATTTTTAATTTATTTCAGTTTCTTGATTGCCAAATATATGCGTATATAAACTACTAAATATATTTAATCTGAAAAGAAAAAGAAGAAAGTATAGTATCACCATAATATACTATTAATTTCAAGAATATTTTCTTTCCATTTCATCAATTCAATCCCATTTTTTCTTAATTTTGTAATCATTTACAATTTATTGACTTTGAAACCTAAAAATCTGGATTTTTTTCATAAATGTGTATCTATATGTGTGTGTATATATGAACCTCCGATTGTAGTATAAATCACAATTCAAAACATTATATAAATTTTGGACTATGTAAAATTCACATACACAATGCATTATCCAGTCTGTCAATAATCAATTTCATCGAATTTGATAATTGTGCTATAGACCAACTGCTTGATGATAAATAAGTTGACACAAAAAAATAATTTAACAAAGCCATATTTTTACTCTAATATTTGCATTTTCCTCACTTCCTGTTCTTAATATTAATCTCAATGTATATCATTATTCATCAGGACTGTACTCGGATGATGATTGCAACGTTTCCTGCTGATCACCACGTACTTCATTGGGACTACAATTGAGCATAACTGATAAAGCAAGGCTTTTAATCCAATTGTAAGGTCTGTCATCGTCCAATAAGTTTTTGAGCTTAGCTATTCCCCCTTCAGCCTCCACAAGTGAACAATATTTCGCGGCTACATAAAAATTAAGCGATCAAATAAATAATGGAAAAATACAATCAATTAATTTTTTGAGCGATGTATGACTTACGGTAGACTTTAGTTAAATTGGCGAGTGCCCAAACTGCCCAATGTTGACATTGCGGTGTATGATAGACATCCAACAAGCGTAAAAGAGGTAAGAATGATCGATAATTTATATTGCGATGTGCAGACAAATCCCAACGTTCAATAGCTTTGACCATACGCTCGAGAACTTCATCACGTGTTGGCTGTTTTACTGTCCAAGCTTCTACCCCATCAGATGCCATGTGTGCTAATATACCTGCAGCATTGTATGAGACCTATACGAAACAAAATTGATAAATAAATAGTAATTATTATTGCTCTCTATTCATATAATTTTCACAATAGTTGATACATTTTTCTCAAGGCTTAAAAAAATAATAATAATAATAATAAGTAAGAGATTTACCTCAATGCCATCGCGATTATATCCCAATAAACTAGCAAAAACTGAAACATATTTTTGTTGCATTAAATGTGGACGAAGATAATCAACCTCAGCAACATTGCCAAGCAGACCCATCATATTTCGTAATAATTCTTCTTTCGAAGGATATCGCTTTAAAAATAAACGAACAAATAAGTAAGTACGTGAATTAAATTTTTAAGTTTTTAGGTAGTAAGATATTTGTGAAGAAAAATTTTTATTTAATAAAATATACAAACCTCAACGCACTTTAAAAATAAATTCATTCCCCGTTCATCTAAAAATCTTTGACAATTTATTGGTGTTTCATCAGTCATATTCCACATAGTTGACCATGCAACTTCTAATACATCATCATGTAAATCGCATTCGACTCTATATTGTACTAATTCTAGCATCGTACCAACACATCCTAATTTTCCAAGTAAACATTTTTTCTCTCCCTCAACTTGACATGCTAATGAATTTAATAAATAAATTCCGATTCGCTGTACAAAACCTTCAGATTCAGAATTTTTCGCTGAATGAAGCAGTACTTTAACGAGAGCTTCATAATTCCACATCTGTAAATATAATTTTAAATAAATTAATACTATTATATTATATTATTTTCATATTTTTATTTATTATTTGAATTAACGGAGTATCATACCACATCTTGTGGTATACGGAATTGGCACAGAGCCAAGCAACCATTTCGCATCATTGTCTCTTCGTCCTTATGCGCACTCATACCAGCCAAAAGTGTCCCTATTATTCTTCTCTTCATCTGGGAAACGAGACTGCTTTTTTCTTTTGTTTTTACTATATAGAATAGTGTTGCGCTGTATATGAAGTGATTGAAAGAAATTATATATGAAATATAAATTAAAAAATAAAAATAAAAAATAATAATAATTTACCTTCCGGATATTTGTATATGTTGTTCATTTAAATGTTTTTCCATCGCCTCGAGAACAATAAATAGCGCTTCATCCATACGCTCACAACTTTCATATCTGAATACGTGATACAAATCGTTCAAAACTTTTTGTAATAAATCTTGTTTATTATCCATGCAAACACGTGCAGAAATAAGTATCTGTTCATCATTCGCATCACCTGCGATCTGCAATGATAATTCATGATTATATTATTTTTATTGTATGCAGTTAAATAATAGAAAATGAAAATGAAACTTACCACTTTAGCAGGGATATCATGTCTTCTGCAAGCTCCATCGCGTGTTCCGTATAGTCCTAAAAATTGTAGAGGATTATTTACTCGACATGCTAATCCCTGAATATCACATAATCCATAATTTTTGTTTGGGCCTTCAAATGGACGTTCAGCCACGCCTCTACCCGCCAAATTTGTTCCGCTAATGTCCAATGATATAAGATCAGGCAGACCACTCACCAATTCAGCTAATACTTGATTCGGATTTTTATAGCATCCATAATTATGATTCGCTTGAGACAAATCCAAATGTCTAGAAATATACAGTGAATAATTATGAAAATTGTGAAATAATACTAATGAATTATTATTCATTCAAATAAATTTTTGATATCTCATGTCACCTTAATTTTTTTAATCGTGTTACATTAGCAACAAATGCATGTGGCTCGCCCATTCTTTTAACATTGTACAAACATAATGACACTAAATTTGGAATTGAATCAGCAAATTCAAAATTTCCAATATTTGATGCATTCGACAAATCCAAATGTGTCAAATCCGATAATCCTGAGAGAAGTATTGGATATTGCTCTGGTGCAATTTTAACATATTCAAGTGCAAGATGTCGTAAGTTAGGTGCATTATACACATATCCTCTTTTTATATAATTTGCTGATAACTCAATATCTAAGAGATAATAAAAATATAATTAAACATAATTTAATTAATTTACAATTAGAATTGTAATGAAAGTGAACAGATAATATCTCACTTCTTGTATGATCTACAGGATGAATCTTCGGACATCTTCTGAATGATAAGCTATGTAAATTTTTTGATGCATTATTAATACACTCGATAGAAAATTTGGTGAGATTGCTACAATCGGTAAAAGCCAAATGCGTAACCTGATGATTGGCAATTCTAACAACGGAAGTGTCGGTTATTGTGCTGTGTGATATTTTCACATTTCTCAATCGCGTTGCAAATATATCACTAAATATATGAAAAAAACGATCATCAATTTCATTGGAATCACTTTTCTGGGCGAATTCAATTAATTTGTCACATATTTCATTTGGAAATACATGACCCATCTTCAATGTTCGATAACCATGTTTACTTTTTATCGATATTATATCCAAATTATTGCATATTGTCTTGAAACATAAATCAGCAAGACTTTCAGGACCCACGTATTGCTTGCAATTAAAAGGTACATCGAAGTGCGCCATACTTTTCACACCATATATGAAAAATAATTAATTTATTAACTAACAATTAATCACATGGAGTGTCTCACATAAAATCACTTCACATGTATCTGTTGAATATCAATGTTCAACGCCAACTGTCAAATATGTCAAGTGTATCAGCTGTGAGATTTCGGGCATTATCATCAACTCTTTATTTTCGTATGCACACACATATAGTTCACTTAATCAACTGTGTATTGTCAATAACTTACGGCTATTCTATCGATGAATCGCCAGTCCATCTTCAAATTCTTTACCTTGTCTTGATTCAATATGTATGACGATTACCCGTGAACAAGAAGCGGGTGAGTTTATTTGAGCTATAAACTCCTCTTGTATTGTACTTGCTCGTAGCGTATATTATATTCGTATCCTACACACGCACTCACACGTACAAGTGAATTTATGTACATAAATTTAGTATATACTACAGTATAGAGTGAATGTTACACTATATTTCTTATAATGTACTGGCCACATGAGTTAGCGGCGAGGCATACATATGTCATCAATGAATTTTTGTGATACGCCCCTGCTGGACAAAAAAAAAAAATTTGTTAAATATGTGGACAATGTATTGAGACTATTTTTTATCTTTGTTATGCCTCAGTCCCAATTCTATAAAACTTTATATTTTTTTTTTATTTTAGTCGAATGAATAAAAGAAGAAAAAAAAAATTTAATAAATTCTAATATATTTTTTTTAACAGTGACGTCATTTTGATATGACTCATAATTATACCATAAGCATATATAACTATAAAATTGTGAGAAGGGTAAAATGATGAAAGGCATTTTTTTTTTTTGAATGACATATAATTATTTTATTTCAGTATTCTATTTTACCGGTTATTTCTGAATAATACCGATTGTCGTTAACACACCAATGAAAGCGTGTGCTTGACTCCCTTTATATGTATACAGTGGCATGAAAAGATCCATTTGCTTCTAATATATATCAAAGTTTATAATAATACAAACATCATGAAGCTAGTGAGGTATTGAAATAAAGACATACTTCATAGAGTGTTATCGAATTATTTGGATATAATTCATAAATTTTAATTGTTCAAATTGATTATTTTATTGGTTACATTCAGTGTGTACTTATGCATGTATTTGGTGTTTGACTGCACACTAGCGCATAACCTCTTTCATATTTCGCCCCACAATATTTCAAATTTTTTATAGAAATATACTATTTAATATTTTTTAATTTATTTTTACATTGTAGATTTTTGATGAAGTTGAGCCATGAGACCGTGACAATAGAATTGAAAAATGGAACCCAAGTTCATGGCACAATTACCGGTATGTAAACATAACCTGTAAAACAATTTAATCAAATACTTCTATAATATATGATCCATTTTTTCTGTTTACCATATAGGTGTTGATGTAGCGATGAATACTCATTTGAAAACAGTGAAAATGACAATAAAAAATCGTGATCCGGTTCAACTGGATACATTGAGTTTGAGAGGAAATAATATAAGGTATTATATTCTCCCTGAATCCTTACCATTGGAGACATTATTGATAGATGATACGCCAAAAGCGAAAGCCAAAAAGAAGGAAGCTGCAAGAGGTGCAGCTCGTGGACGTGGTCGTGGTGGACGTGGTGCTCGTGGCGGCCGTGGTGGTCGTGGAAGAGGTCGAGGCCGGCGATAATTTTCTACACAATCTAATACAATTCTATCAATTTATTTCCTTCATATTCATTGTATCATTTAATACATTAAGCCTCAACTTTCTTTCTATTCTGCGTTCTTTATTCTCAATATTCACGAAGAATTCCACTGATATAAAGACCAATTTAATACAACTATACTCAACCTGATTCAATCAAATCGAATGATGCTTGTATGAAATTCGAATTAAATAACATGTGAAATAATTTCTAATTATAATTGTAATGTATTATATTTTACATGCTTCCCAAAAAAATTAATACACTTTTTAAAGATAAATGAAAAATTAAATAATTTACTATAAATAATTCTTTGCTGATTGACTAAAACAAAAATCTGCTATACATTCATAATCATAAAAATGTTGAATCTGGGCTTATTTCAGAAATGCATGTATACATTACCATCATTCATAATATTACCACCAATTTTTAAAACAAACATGGCCTTCTAAATGTGCGACCGGAGACTAAGGGGGAGATATGAAGAGATGAAAAGAATAAAAAAAAAAAGAGAATCATTTAAAAAGGGCACCGATATCGGATATGAAGAAAAGAGAAACAAATAAAAATTAAATCCCTCCTGAAATAGACGAAAATAATGTCAAAATGAACGTTTGAGAACTTTTTTGGCTGTTATAATTGTCGATTATATAGATGCTCTGCCTCACTCACAGGTATCTGCATTTTTACTTCCATGTTGTACCGCTAGGCGTGTCACATCTTTTTCGTTGACGATCATTCCCTGTAAGCATTGCATATCTCTTCTTTGGTCTCTTTGTGTGGCAAAAAAGAATTTATACATTGATAAGATGAAATATCCCCTGATGTTTAATAATATATTTACCACCTAAATAAAATAAATTATCAAATCATAAATTTCTATACTGTATTTTGTTATTGAAAATACCCATTTTTATGCATACTTATACGTAAGAGTGCTTTACTATTGCCTATCTGTCCGTCATTGTTTCATGAAAGATTCCTATTCAAAAATAATTATTTTGTCGTATTTTTTTATATTATTATTTTTTTTTTTTTTATGGTATATGGATCGAGTAACAGGAATAAATAAATATTTGTAATAAACATAGTAAGCGATAAAAAAAAAAAGAATGTGAAATTAAAAATAATCGGGGGCTTTCATTCTTCTTGGTACACCATTGTACAATTTTACGAGCAGCAAACCCATCATGTTCCAATCACACCGATTATTTACACATTGCCGTTTTTTTTTTTTTTTTTCAACTTCATAAAGGAATTTTTTCTGTTTGTGAATATTCGCGATTAAAAGAGTGTAATAACGATCACTTAGTGTGAAGACCATCTTTCGAAATTTTCAATCATTATTAAAAAATTATATATATTATCATACTATTTTGTTCTTCAATATACAACGGTAAGCTCAAGAAGTAAAAAAAAACCTAATGTCGAATTGTCACAACGTCATGATTCAGAAATACGTGTATCCAGTGACCGCAGGAAGATGAGATTTTATATTACTGTTACAAGAAATTATAATAGAACAGAGACATGAGTTGAAGGTAATAACGAAAAAAAAAATAGATAAAAATGAGGAAATCACGAAAACCAATAGTCGATTCTCAGATAACGGATAGTCTTGAACTCATCAGACGTTTATACAGGTTATTATTCAATATTTTATTATATTTGTTTACTCATTTTTCATTTACATCACTGCGTTTAGCAAAATATTCATGAGATTTTCTTAGCTGTATAATAAATTGATTTAGCTTCATTTCAAACATAACCTCGTTATTGTTTCTTTTGGATAATTCAATGGAATATTAATGATGAAATTATTTTGTTTATATAGAGGAACCACTGAAGTTGTAAAACGACTTGATGAACAAAAGTCATCGGCATTAACAATCACCGATATATTAACACCTTCAGGTGAAGTTTTACGTTGCAAACTGAAAGATTACTGCGAGAGATTGATATTCAAGGATCCTCTTGGTCATGCTCGAAAAATTGAAGAATTGTTATGGCGAAAAGCATTTTATGATATTGTATCAGTAGCAAAAAAACTTCGAAAGGTAATAAGTATATATTTAATTTGACATTATTTAACATTAAAATAAAATATATTTTATTATGAGTTTGAATGATTTTTTATTTTAGGGAAATGTATGGAGAGATACTGAGAAGGCATTACTCTCCACTCACTTGGCAGTGGGAGTAGGATTTTATCATCATTTAATTCTTCGATTACAATTAGAATATGGTTTGGATTTGGCTGGTGTTGTTGATTTTGCTTATCAAACTCATAAAAATTGCCTTTCAGATGTAAGTAAGATAAATCATTATATCAAATTAATCATGCAACTAGACATATGAAAAAATGAATTGTTAATTTCATTTTTTTGCTAAAGCAGAAAGAAAAAAACATTTTGCCAAAAAGTCATTCGGATGAAGTGCGACGATGTGTAATGCGAATCGTTCATCGTAGTCTCATATGTCTTGGAGATTTAGCTCGTTATAAATTGGATTTAGAACCAAACTGGGATCCAATGATAGCAGTGCGCTATTACAAAATGGCTATTGTAATTGATCCAAATATTGGTATGCCACATAATCAATTGGGCACTGTGGCGGGAAATAAAAATAATGGTATAGATGCAGTGTATCATTATATGCGATGTATTTTATGTCCTGAATCATTCGAAGGCGCCGAGGGAAATTTAAAACGTATAATTTCTGCACATTTTTACAATGGAAAAGAACAATCACCTGTACAACGGTGCACTGCTAGATTATTTACTTTATTGCAAAAATGGAATAATGACTCTACAAATATCGATCATATAAATGAAGATTGCCAGAATTTATTAATTGACATAGAAAATTGCTTGTGTGTGAAAAAAATGCAACCAAATAAATTTACATACGTGAAGAATTCACATACTATTGAAGAATACTTACAGAATTGTAAGCCTGAGTCGAATCCCTATTTATCAAGTGATATTGTATTTAAAATAATTGCAATAAGTCTTATGTCATTGTCTAAATTACAAACAAAGGATTCACGCCAAATTCAAGGAATTATTGCATTTATATTGTCATTATTATCCCAATTACTCAAAGTAACCATCAATAATATACAAGAATATATTGTGAATTTAACAAAGTCGCCCAATGGTGAAGAATTAAAAAATAATGATGATGATGATGGTGATGATAATAATGATGATGGAGAAAAGTTTGAGGCAAATGAGCAAAAACAGCCAGTGAATATGACAATCGATCAAATTATTCATTGCGCAAAATTAATCAATAATGACGAAAAAATAAATGAAGAAAAGATGAATGGTCACGTGTCAAATGGTCCAACGTCAAAGCCAAAGGATAAGATGAAAAAAAGTCTTTTGACAAAATTACGTCGACCACGTAAGCGTATTAATTCATCAGATTCGGACGAAAGCGATATTGAAGCCGAGCATTTGGATACATCTAGTGAAGAGTTGGATTCCAATATTTCAGAAACTGATGAGGAAAATGAAGAAGAGGACGATGATGTCATGAGTGAATGTGAAGCACCTACTGATGGAGAACCATCCGCTGAGGATTTAACGGAAGATGATGAATTATCAAAGGCGAAAGTAAATGATGTTAAAAATAGCCAGGAAAATATAATCAATGGATGTGGATTAAAGGAACAAAATAATACTGATGAGGAATTAAAGTCCAATAATACAGAATTACATGATAAAAATGAAAAAACTTTCGATGGTCATGGGAGCCAAAGTACCATTGCCATGCAGTCAATAAAAAATTTAGATTCAGCATGTGAAGAAAATAGTGAATCTATTTCATATATAGATCAATTAAAAAAACCAAATTTAGATCCGAATAATTTATTTGAAATACTATCGAAAGAAGAATTATTTTCCTCTATCAAAATCTGTTTTGATTGGTTAAAAGGAAATCCAGATATAATCCGTATGGTCACAACAAGTTCTAGAATATTATTACAGCGTATAATGATTCTAATTAATTTACTTAATATTGATTCTGAGATGATTATAAATAAGTGGGACCGTGATTCGACATTTTTAATAAATAAGGAGAAAGTTTTGGAATATATAAAGATTATACCACTACAAGAAGATTTAGAATTGAAGGGGTTCGAGTTATTACAAAATGCTCATAAAGATATTAATTGGCAAATACTTCGGAATTTCAATGTACGAAAACAAGAAGAAATTCTTTTAAGAATTTTGAAACTTGTCGATTTTGGTAATTATCTTTGCTCAATCGGCGAAGTTGGTATGACCTATGATAAAGTAAAAAATATATACGTTCTGTCTGACCCCAAATCAATAAAACCAGTAAATCATATAAATGATAAAAAGCCAGTGGAGAAACAAACTAATTTAGATCATCCACGTAAAAAATTAATGCGGCATATGGGTAAATTGTGGTTAAAAGCTGAAGTAAGAGCTCTGGAGAGTCGTTTAAAATCCAAATTGATGTCACCGTATCTTGTTCCGGATCATGAAGCGCTGGCTAAACATACACCTGCCTTAAAACGTTTGGTTTATACGAAAAAATTTATTGTTATTATTCCATCTATTGTTATCTCAGCATTGGATGAAATGAAACGAACAAGTGGTCGAGCACGTGAAGCAACACGATGGTTAGAAGGACAGTTACAAAAAGGCTCACGTTTTTTAAGAGCTCAAAGACCTCATGAGAGTTTGGCGCTTCCACTTATCAAAGGACCACGACCTAAAGACAAAGATGCATGGTTATTTTTTCAAATAATTGAATGTTGTCACTATCTTACGCAACAAACAAAAGTTGATCTCAGTGGGGATGCAGAGCCGCCAGTGGTTACGTTATTAACTGGAATCACTAATGAAGAGAGGAAGTTGTCGACCTTCAGCCCAAATGGGCTCGCAAAAAGTGCAGGTAAGTCGTAAGTTAATCTTTAGTTTTTTTTTTTTCTTCAATTTTATGTCTGATTTTTCAGATAAATAATAAGTAATATAACTATCTTTAATATATTCAGGTGTTAACTTGGAACACATCGAGTCATTTCATACAAAATGGAAGACGTCAAGCAAGAGTCACGGTTGAGAATGGATATTTTAAATATATGTGCTCCGATTGCCATTGACTTGAATCAATGAAGAGAAAAAAAAAAAAAAAAAAAAAAAAATAATCGAAGAAAAAAAAAAATAAGGAAACAATTAACCGACGTGCCCGTAGTAGAACATGGAAGGTTATTCTGCACACTTACGAACGCATACATACACGGGTTTAGTGGGTTGGAAACCCAAGAAATTGAGAAATCTTTATATTTATTTAAATATAAAAATGTCTGTCGTTTTGCGAAAAATTGCAACAATTTCAAAATTGATTCCTATGATAAAATAAAATATTAACTTATTTAAATTTATTATTTATTTTTCGTGAATAATATTTCCATAATTAATCGTTGATTTGATGCCATTAGAAAACTATGAGGTGTTGTAATTACAGTACATCATATAAAATGAGTGAATAATATAAATGACTCATTTATTATAGAGAAACTTATGATAATTACATTTTTATAACTACATTGGGATATAATCGTTATCTTTAATGGAAAATTTTCAAATTATTATTGTTCGACGTAGTGCTAGACTGTTGTCATTAATGCTTGACACGATGTTACAATATACATAGCCTTGAAGTTGCGTGTGGATAACGTTATTCATGTACACTAAAATTATATATACTCACTCAGACTTCTAGTGAATACTAAATTCGAAACACTCTCATACGTGAAATTTTACGGTAGTGTTTCTTTGCGTTCCGTCAACAGTCGTTCCCAATATAAAAGCAGTCATTCAAATTGATTCGTAGCTTGTATCCCACGTGCTAGTTTGGACGATGGATCGATTAAATTTTATTCTGGGTATTTTTTACCTATATCTGACACTGTTGTCAATTTCTGCAGATGATAGTGAGTTTTAATCTATTAATGAATATTGTTTTTATATGTCAACTGATTATTTTAATTTCCATGGGAGAAAAATAATTTATTATAATCTATTGCAAGTACATTATGATAAACTGTTTTTAGCCTTAGCGTGTGATAAAAAAAAATGTCCGGGACCAACGGTATATTATGAAGATCTTCAATGCCAACCACTTTACAAGGATCCAGATGATTGTTGTCCGTTCAGGTATAATTGCGATCATCTGAAAATGAGATCACCGGATAAATGTTATGCTAATGGTCATGTATATTCTATTGGTGACTTATTAAGAGAAGAAGATTCCAATCCCTGTGACATTGCATGTGTTTGTAGAAAACAGCACGACGTGTTAGTATGAAAATGATAAATATTTACTTTTCGTTGTACAAATATTTAAGGATCACTTAACATTCTTGTTTTTTTTCTTTATATTTTTTAGTGCGCAGTTTAGTTGTGCTGTCGTGGATTGCCCTTCCTATAATTTACCAAATGTGAATTGTTATTTGGCCCAAAATGTTTCTGAATGCTGTCCAGGGCCGATAATTTGTCGTGAGTATTCGGAAAAAAAATTAATTAAATGTTTCTGAATGTATAATAGATACAATCGAGCTGTCAATGAAAAACAATATATGTATTCTAGCTGAAAAGCCAGAAGATCGCGCTACATGTGAAGTTGATGGTAAAATTTACAGAGACGGTGAATCATTTGTATCTGAATTAGAGCCAAATAAATCATGTGTCTGCGGTCCTGGATATACAGGTAAGAATTGGTTTGCCATTGATAGTAAATAATTTTGTATAATTAATCAATTAATATTTCAACTTTTAGGTGAGAACGTCGCACCATTTTGTCGTGATATACTCTCAATTTCTCCATGTCGAATTGAATCATTTCATGCTAACAGTATTCAAAATAATACATGTGTTCCAACATACTACCATGATCAATCACCACAAAAAGATTGTAATGTGGCATTTAGATGTCGTAAGTATTATTTCAAGATATCAGTAGGTCACAAAATAATTGTCGCTCTATTCTATTTTGATATGAAATTACTCAATGTTTCTATTACTTGGCAGAAAATGATAAGGATGAAGTTATCAGGAGGAATAGAATCGCCCCTATTTCTCAACATGGTGAGTGTGTTTTTAGAATTTCTGGAAAAAAATCAATAATGAAATAAACGTAATAATTTTCATTTGCTATATATTATTAGATGATGAAATGACTTGTCAATTTGGTACGCTGGTAATGGGCCATGGCGATGAACTTAATAATGCCACGGACTATAGTTCTGTTTGCGTACGATGCGTGTGTGAAGTTGGACCTATTCCCACGTGTATAGGTTTGTCCGATGAGGAATGTGATATTACAAAGCATCCAGAATTTTATAATTTTGACGAGTAACTTAATCATGCAATCATTTTCAATTATATTTTCATATAAAGTATTTGGCCATGAAATCATATTTTATCAATTATGAAATCATATTTTAGGTATTCAGAAGTGATTAGTAAATGTCGCAACTTATCTAAATTATTATAAAAATTTAAATAAAAAATAATATATAAGAGATATTTTTCATGACAAATAATCGGGAGCTTTACATTGTATTGAATCATTATTACAAATGAAGTAATATGATAATCTATAAAATGTTAAATAAATATATATTATAATTATATATATATATATATATATATATATTCGAGCAATTATGTATTTTATTGTAATAATTATAATACTATCTGGGTAATTACTGTAAAGACAGTAAGCGCCTAAGGGTAATTACTTCGTATTCAGATAGTATTATAATTATTACAATGAAAATACACAACTGCTCAAAAAAAAAAAAAAAAAAAAAAATGTAATCATAAAATTAGTATAAATTTTGACCGTCGATAGTTGAAATTCATTTACCATCTGCTGGCTTTGTATTAAACATATCTGAAGATAGCTCACTGACTACCATTTTATTTTGTTTACTGGCTACTTTTTGAAAATTGTATTTTTTTTTGTATTTTATTGTAATTTACAATAAAGATAATTTTTTGTTAAAAAAAAATCAATTTCTTCCTGAAATTTTATATCTATACACGAAAAATTAAATATATAAGAATTAAAAGTCAAATGAAAATAAATACATGAAATATTTTTTAGTTTAATATCATTCATCACTAGTCAAATTAATTTCTATTGATTTAAATGTATTCTTTAACTTTTTTAATTTTTTATATGAAATTTTAATATTATTAAAATTATATTGAAAATTAACTATATTATTCAACATTTTCGTAGAAATATTATTGACGCTTACTCTATATTGAATTTTATATAATTATGATGAATTCTCTAAAAATTATTAGATGGAAACTTATTTGAATTTGGTTCATTTTTATCGGAATACCTCAACCACACTGAATGGCGCCACTATGCTGATACGATCCACTTACTCGCTCGTGATGGAATGATGGTAACATGTTATCAAATATCAGCAGTGATTTAACTACAACTTTAGACAAATCAAGTGAACTGCTGTCACTAGAATTTTGTTTTTTATTCTGAATTATATTTTCCAATAGTACTGAATTTACTTATATAATCCCAGTATTTCGTCGAAAATCATCCTCAAATTCACTACCACTTGCCTTGTATATTATTAATTACATGATGGTATCAGAATCTGCCAAAAAATTGGCTGAGGCTCGACGTGAATTTCAGTTAAAGCATGAAAATAAACCACCAGACCGGTCCCAACTTAGAATGTATGATTTTATTCATTACAACCCTTCGACTAATCCGATGAAAAAAAAGCCAAGTAGTACAAATGCAGTTGAAACTATAGTCGAAACACCAATAAAAACGTAAGTTACAATTTTATTTATTTTATTCTGATATTTATTTCATTATCAGCAATTGTTTTCATTTTATTTTTTCAGATCAATAAATCTAACGGCTGAAGAGGACGTTGATGATCCGAAACCAAGTGCAATGCCCGTGCCACAAGTTAAAGTTGGTCCTGATGGACAATTAATATTAGATGAACAGAGTCTTGTTATTGAAAACACTGGATTAAAAGAAAGTCGAGAAGCCATAGCAAATAAAGCTGTAGTAATTGATGATAATGATTTTGGTAATGGATTTTATAAACGTCGAAAGAAAACCAAGGAATGGCCTGAATGGGAAACAATAAAATTTTATAAAGCTCTCAATACAGTAGGTACAGATTTTTTACTCATGCAAAGTTTATTTCCGAAACGTGCTCGACAAGAATTGAAAATTAAATTTAAAAAAGAAGAAAAATTGAATCGTGTACTCGTGGAAAAGGCGTTGAAATATAGTCAAGAATTTGACATTGATTTATTGAAAAAAGAACTTGAATCTTTCGAAAATCCAGAAGAAGAAGCTCCGAAACTTCAATCTAAAAAGAAATCATCGAAAAATGCACCGAAACAAACACGTAAACGTAAAGCTTCACGTAGAATTGCAGCTATGAGTATTTGTGAAGAAGATGCCGATGAAGAGACAGTGCGTGATAATGTTGATGAACCAAGTAGCAAGAATGAGCAAGACTGTGGCAAATGCTAATAGCAACAAATGTCAAGTCGAATTGTTGACTTTTGTGAAAATTAGACTGATACATTCAATTTTTTTTTTTTATCGTGTTGAATAAATCATTATCCAATATTTATTCCAAAAAATTATTTATACAGATTTTATATTTACAATGAAATAACTTGTAATTTTATTTTAATAATTTTTTAAGTTTTATGAATTGATTGTATTATTTCACTCTTTATCCATAGCTACTTCTGAAACAAAAAAGTTGATTGTTTTTAATTATAATAATGAATAATGATGAAATTTGTATGGCGTTGAAATTATTATTACCTGAATACATGAATCGATCTGTAATCCGTGACCCATAAACATGCCAAGCAGCATATATCATAATAAGAATACTGAGTAATGTGAGAAGAAATATTTTCACTAACAGTATTTGAAATTGATCAAAATACAAAAAACCAAGTAATTGTGTGTAAAAATCAACAAAACTTAGTCCTATATTATCAGTTGGTTTCGGAATATTGTTAGTTGGATCAGATATCTTATCAGGTGTGACCCCAACAGCATCAAACATAAAATTAACCATTATAGACAACAAATCCTGGAGGTGTTCGATAAAAATACCAATATATAATTCTGCAGTTTCTACAAGAGTTTTCATTTTTATTAGTAACAATAATTATCGTATACAGCTGATTAAAACAAATACTTCAATCTTAATTTCTTTATATAGTGAAATATATAAATGGTGGGAGAAAAAATATATAAATCAATAAATTCAACTGTGACTCACTTCACAAAATTTCATTCGCGAGGTTATGTTTATCAAAGAATCACTCATCACATGAGTTGTCAAGAGGCGTAAATAACAATCATGAAATATAATGAAAAAGAATTAATTGATGCTAGCCGTGGCCTTGGACAATTAGAAGGACGATTAAATCATAAGCGATCCCACAAGTCAGGTGAGTTTCCATATTTTTACATCAAGTATAGTTGAAGCTTCTTACTTTAATAAATAGTAACTTCTTTTTTTTTTTTATATAGTGTTTAAAGAACGGTGGTTCAAATTAAAAAGTAATTTACTTTTTTATTTCAATATCACTGAATTCGGAAAAATTGATGAAAAGCAACCAGCTGGAATAATTATTTTGGAGAATTATAATATTAATACTGACGTGGCGTCTGAAGGAGCTTTTGCATTCAGCATTGTATTTAGGGATGAATTAGAGAAACGTCATATTTTAACAGGGCGATCTGAAAATCAAGTTGAACAATGGGTAACGGCATTGCGACAAGCAAGTTACGAGCATTGGCGCTCAAAGCTCATAATGCTACAAGACGATTTATGTAAAAAAACTGGTAATGATCCACTGTTAATGTTCCCACGAAATCGTGGTGTTGTAAGAGATGAAGCATGGATATCTGGTTCAACATTTCGTTCTCATATAAAATCTCTCACATCTTCATCACCGGCATTATCAACAGGAATAAGTAATAAAGAAACAAATCTCATAGAATTATCATAGCAACTATTACTTCAAATAAAATATAATCGTGAGTTTGAACCAAATAAATTTATTTTAATTACAATATTAACATGAATTCATTCTCATAAAGTAATTGTGCTGATTGTACAACCATAACGTGCTACGTAAAGTCATTTCGGTCCATAATACAACATTTATGCACAAATTTTTGGACCTGTGAGCTGGTATGTAGCTTTTTTAATTGACAATAAATTTCTATACACAGAAATTAAATGCCTAAAATTGGAATAATCAACTACGAATATTTTTCATAGAACCTTCTGAAATATATCTTCATTTTAGTTTATAATTACAGGAAATTAATTCATTCATTTGTTAGTTGTTTTCATTTACATATCTTCACTATGACGCTGGTCAGCATGGTCATTGAAAAACCCTTTTAAATTCGGTTTTAGTACGGAAAACATTTTTTCCGTAGATGAGGGATGCATACTTTTTCGTAATTCAGTGAGTGATTCTTCCGTCTATCATAAAAGATCGATTATAATATAATAAAGAGTGTGAAGAAAAATGAAAAATATGTGAAAATTCGATAAAAATATCATACTTGTCTGAGTAGTTGTACAGCTGTATGCAAAACTCTTTGCCATTTACGCATTTCAACATTATGAAGACTCTCTTGCTGCTGCAACAAATTAATCCAATCTTCTTCAGACTTTGGTGTGCTTTTTAATACGTGTAAATCCATAACAGTATAGGCTGCCGCGTCTTCCAATCCCCACAATTTATAATAAAGTAGACCATTAATAATCATCAAGCACAGTATGGCAATTAATAAAAACCAATTCATAACGCTTATTGAATCTTCTCGAGTTTTCAAAACTATATAATTGGAAAAACAAACAAAAAAATATATTAATATATTATAATTATTATTAAATAGAGTAATTATTGCCATTAATAATATGTTTCATACTGCCACTGATGACATGTGGTGGGTCTATAGTTGCTGAAGATAAAGTTGAAGGCAGTAGAATGTCAGAAGCATGAGATTGTAAAGAAGCTCCCACTCCTACAATGCGCCTCCTTCGTCTAGCTTTTCTTTTCAATCCATTTCCACCTGCTGTTACTTCACACTCAACACTCAAGGCTTTTGTCAAGCTGCTAAAATATTCTTCTAATCCAGCCCAGACATTTTTTTCAATCATACTTTTCATCACTGACCACACGTGCTTTTTAAATTTTATCTGGCAATATACTGATAAAGTAGTTTCGTTTTCCGCTACAGCGGACATACAGAAATGATTTTGAACACAAAATGAATCAGCGTAAGGGATCCCTGCATTGGAAGTTTCAACATCAATACAATATCTATAACCTGGCCTACTGCAAGGAAGCATTATCTATAAATGAAATAAAGAATAATAATTTTCATATTACAGTCAAACTAGATGGTGATATTTTCATCTCAGAATATTTAAGTTCACCTGGGTTTCTGTAACTTGAGATGTTCTTGGTCCAACTGCTTGTGTTAAATATATTGTTAAAGAAACATTCCTCATTTTTTGACATGAATGAGGATCTTGTGTCCACGCAGATTGTATCAAATCTAGAAAAAAATTACAGTAAATATTTATATACCACAATGATAATTACTACTGAAAAATAAAATATAAATATTTACTCGTAGTTTTTCGAGCTGTGTGAAAATCCAAGAAAAATTTTGAATTCGTGAACAACAATGTAAATAATTGATCAATATGGATGGGTAATGTTATTGCAGCAATTTTCCGTCCTTCGTGTAATGAGGTGCATACCGTATTGCCCTTAATACCTATTCTCACTGAAAAATAATAAATGAAATTGTCTTCCAATGTAATAGTGAGGAAATTATTATAATAAACTCACAAGCTTGTTTTTCAGCATCACTTTCAGTCGTATCACTCATATCGGTCAAATCTATATTTACATCTGACTTTGATTCAGTTATCTTATTGTCGATAGAACCTACAGTAATGTGCTCAACAGGTGATAATGGCACATTTTCCACTGGTGACGGCAACACCTCCGCCTTTCATACAATTTAAGTTTTTCATATATATATATATATTATTTTTTATTTACATAGCAGTTGAGTAAATGGATTAATATTGAACAGATGTACATGATTACATCAAAAAATGTGATGATTATGTAAACATACCTCTGAAAACGATTCTATAGATAGCCGTGATGGTAATTTTTCTTCTTCAGCAACAGCTAATGGTGGGGGAACGTAGTCTTCGTCATCAGATGTTAATCCTAATTCTTCTCCGTAAAAAGCATGCACAAGCTGCCACATTTCAGTATTGCTCATTGGCTAAAATTCAAACTTATGTGTATGCTGTTTTTTTTTAAAATTAAAAGTCATAATTTTGTAAAGTAAGTATCCACATATATTTCTAAAATCAACTTTTTGTTTTTCTATATTTAATTAAATAATTATATTAATTAATTGACAAAATACCTGGCCAATAAGAGCATTCTGCCATACTCGAAAGAGCATAAGATAAGTTTTATCTCTCGCACCAAATGTTGTTAAAAAAAATTTATCCTTTTTGGTGCATATTGAGATGGCATTTGGTATTACAAGAGCTGTCTTTTCT
Source organism: Dinocampus coccinellae (assembly GCA_963920625.1). Taxonomy (NCBI): domain Eukaryota; kingdom Metazoa; phylum Arthropoda; class Insecta; order Hymenoptera; family Braconidae; genus Dinocampus; species Dinocampus coccinellae. The sequence goes on along the minus strand of OY987185.1, from coordinate 7,477,607 downwards.
TTGGTAATTGATGCAACATCTTTCCATCTTAATGATACCAGGGTTTCCCACATAAAGATATTGGCATAAAAACAAACATAATTTTGTGAGACATATAGACGTCCATGAACTAATATTTCCCTTTGTAAGGCACACGAATAGTCTGTAAATTAAAAAATATTATCAAAACACTAGTAATGAATAAAATTTTCAGGGGTATTTGAGAATATAATTATTAAAGACCACATACCCACTATCAATCGCTCATCATCCGGAACGTCTTTAAAAATTCTTTTGAAATCTTCTGACCGTGATTTATAAGTTGGATAAAGGACATTATACCATGATGATTTTTTTTTTCGTGCAGCTGATCTTCCTTCTTTATTTCGAATTTCTACGGTTGAACTTCGACAAGCCTCAGTAGAATCAGATGAACGATTTGTCGGATCCTACAATCAATATCAATACATTGTACTTTAATTCTTATCTAAAATTAATGAATATCAATAATTTGGTTACCAACCAGTGATTGATCATCGGCTTTCGATAAGTTTTCATTTTCTGGTGGCGATGAAATTAATGATCCTGCGCCATTCTTCCAATAATCACGTCTATTATGTGTTTTTGGGCTTGGTTGAGGTGATGAATTTGGACTTTGTAAATGATTACGTTCCAATTCATTTTTTCCACATCCAAGATCGTAACTATCCTCTGATTGATATTCACTTCCTGATTTCGAATTCACCACATTACCCAATGAAGATGAGCTTATTGAAGAGAGTACTTCATGGCTTGAGAATAATAAATTTTCAACTGATTTGTTCCTGTATAACAATATTGTTGAAGAATATAATGAAATTTACAATCTATTTTAAAATTTCAATTTTATTTTATGGGCTTACACATTTGATGTTGGCCGATCAGAAAATGTTTCTTTTTCATAAAGCATTTTTCTGCGCTCATTCGATTCCAGAACATAATTACTGTTCTCTATAATAATTAAGATAATTATGTACAATTGATGAATTATGTACAATCGGATTCAAACAGTGGTGACTTTCAAAAAACCGACACTCACTATTATTTCATATCTATTTATTATCATGCATCGTATAATTAACTGGTCAACAATGAACTTTAAACCATCAGCTTACATTATATATAACTCGTAATTCCATAAACAAGATTATTGAATAATATTCACAATTACCACTTACCGAATATTGGAATATTTCGTAGCTACCTTTACAAATTTATTGACAAATCTAAATGTTTCTTCACATATCCAACTGCACAAACGTTAATAATCCATTGTTAAATTTCAGTGTGATATTAATAATTGTTCAAGCATAGCAGGTGATAACCACTCCATATCTACAAGCGTCACGATAATAAAGCTTTAGCAGTGCAGTCAACTTGCCGAAGGCGCCAATTATTATTAGTTGGTCAACCTGTTCTTAGGCTATCAATCTGAGTTCTTATCTAAACAGAATATTATCATAAAATATTGTAATGGTTTTTTCAAATACCGCCATAATTTTTTCTATCATGATATTATTTTATAAATCAGTGCACAAAATTCAAATACATATTGGAAAAAAAAGGATGCCAGAGTCCTTGAATAATGAGAAGAAAAAAATTATTTAATGTAAAAAATTACCAAATATGCATTTTGAAACAAGTAGTAATTCCAAATATCAATGGTAAAAAAAAATATTCGCCATCTATGCTTGTCAATTGTACTAGAACTTCTTCTCTATTCTTTCATGGTCTCTTAATTGCGAATTATTGAATATCACTAATTTTTTTTTGTACCTAGGCTAGATCGTTACCACCTGAACGTACAATAATTGGGTACGTGAATTTATATATCATTGATGGTTTCTTTTACATAATAATTGATTCTTATTATTTTTTATTTTTCATTACTTAGATTATTACAAAATGGCATATTTATCAAGATGTCAAATAGCTAGGAAAATACCATCATTGTCAAGTAAGCCAATGCAAATATAATTTTATCATGAAATAATATTTCTTTAATATTTATCATCATGAATTTTAGGAATAGTAGGATCTGGAAATTCTCCTATTTCTAAAAATAATTTATTACCAATCACTGCCAAAGCTTATTCATCTACATTTTCGTTTGCAAAAAATTTAACACGAGTGTCTATACCACAATTTAAGAAGGTTAGCACAATGATGTAAAATGTGTCAATATTGAATAAAAATTCACTCATATTCATCATTCACAAATTGAAATATTGAATTATTTAGATTGCAGGACCACTTACACTGTCGGTCAATCAAATTCGTGCATCCAGCACTAGTGGAGATCATGTACGTTTGTGGCAATTAGAAAGAATTGTATCAGCTGCGTTTATTGTTCTTTTCCCTGCGTGTATTATTTTGAATAATGCGATTGTCGACGTAGCCTTTTCAATTTTAACTGTGATACATGCTCATTGGTATGTCATATTTTTAAATATATCATATACTTATATATTTTTATAATTAAATGTCATGATATTACAGGGGTTTGGAAGCATTAATTGTGGATTACGCCCGACCCGCTGTTGTAGGCACAATTTTACCAAAAGTAGCATTTGCCACATTGTATTTGATATCTGTTGCTACTCTTGCTGGATTAATGGCACTTATTTACAATGGACCAGGTGTTGGTGGGACTATTAAAAAAATGTGGGCTATTGGAAAATCATAAATACATTTTTTCAATAATAGATAATCGAGCTAATAACGCAATTCGATTTGTTTATTGCGTACGTATTGTTTATAAATAGATTAGCAATAAAATTAATATAATTTTCATCATGACAGTTGCTTTATCATGCGTCCTGTCTCACTGAGTACTCCTTAAAGTAAAGTAACAAATAAAGTAACATAATTAAAAAAACACTTAGATACCTATTATACAGTTAATAATTGCTACAATTGAAATATTTCATCTTGTTGCTGTTGCAATTTTTGAAGAGATGTTCGTAGTTTTTTCCCATGCGTCATGACAACTGCCGATGGGAGATCATGAACATTATCATCTGATGAAGATTTTACTGGCCCTACATGAGATGTATTTTCTGTCGTTTGATGACTTGACATTGATGATGATTGAGGATGAGAGTGTCGCAATCTACTGTTGCCCACTCTTCGTTGTACAAATAAATCATCTTCTGGATTAAATCTGTAAATAAATTTATCATAAATTACCGATATACATTGTGACAGAATATTTTTAAAAATTCATACAGGGAGATGCGAAAAATAAAATAAAAATACTTACGCACTGTTCCCTTGAGTTTTCTGTATATCTCTTTTCACCGTAGCTATCGATGAATCCATTTTAGCTAAAAAATTATCAATTGTACTATCATCGTGCGTTGAAGAAGGCACTGTTGCAGCACTAGGAATTTGACAATTGTCAATTTCATCTGAGCTATGAGCAGTTCCATCATTTTCATATGAATTTATTGCTACATCTTTCACTACAGGAACCATCAAATATTGACGTAAAAATAAACTATCAGTGGCCCATAATCGATTTATCCTCCTTATTTGTTCTGTCTATAATAAAGAGGAATTCAATTAAAAATTATATTTAATTAAGTAAGTCAAACTTATTTTAGTACCATAATTTTTTATAGATAAAATTCTTCATAATATAAATTTTTTTTATCCACGTACCGTAACTCCATATTTCAATGCTATTCCTGGGAGTGTATCTGTTTTGCTAATAATATGTTTTATTAAATTGTCAGCACGAATTATATGCCTTGAGGTGCTGCCGTATTTTTTTAATTTTCTACTTGTGTCACGGATTGACCTTCGTTCATCCATTTCCCTGTATGCACTTTGATCCATAATAGACTCAATTACTACAACGATTATAACGTTGTATACAGAGAATTACTTGCAATAATAGCTGATTTAATAAAATCATTCAAGGCAAAAGATATAACAGAACAATTCACTATTTGCCTGCATGTGACCACTCTCCAACGAATAAGGCACGTTTTCATGTTCTTTCCGCTAGGATCAACCAATGATATTACAGATTTGATTCAAACAATTTGAGAGGTTAGGATATTTGTTGATATGATTATGAGCGCGAAAAAATTACGAATGCATTTAAAAACAGGAATCAGGATAATTATTTTTCATTGTTATGTAATACGAACGGGTTTTTGTATAGTAATTATTTATCATTCTTTATAATTCATTGATAAAATAAATAAATGAATAATGCATAAGTGTGTTTTATAAAAATAATATATTTTAACAAGAAATTGTACACAAAAAATATTACACGATTGATTTTATGCATTTTGATGATGCATTTCATACCATTCCGCTCGTAATTATTGATCGTTGCATTTTTTATACGGTTATTTGATCACGAATAAAGTGTATGACATTCTTTTTATTTTTGTTTTTAATGAGCGAATACCTTAAAGGTGATTTTTCTTCTTTAAAAACTCGTGTTTTTCTTTTTATCTTTCATTACTTATGCTTCGGTTGAGCATTCACCATATGCACATAATTCAAGCGACATTTTGCTGTTCAGGCAACGAAAAAAAAGAAAAAAAAAAAAAAACATTTCAACTCGATCATACACGATTTTTCAAAATTCCCGTGTGTGCATCAATTATTATATATCGCAACCTGAACTTTTTATTTTTTATTATTATTATTTTCTTTTCACATATTGGTAAATAAATGCGTGCTATAGATTTTATGCGATAAGGCCACTTTTCTAGATGATTACGTTTGTGGTGAAGTGTTTTTCATTACTTCTAAACATGACTTATTTCTATTAGAAAATTCGGAAACTATTATTGGTATAAAATGAAAAACATAAAAAATAATTATGTTATGGCAATACAATTCTGAATATTTCATGAAAAAAATTGCAGGATGAGGGTGGGACTGAGTGGTGTAAATTGCACACGGGGGTTAGATCCAGATACTTTGAGTTGAAAAAAATTGATCACAAATTCCTTGAGAGGAACTGAAATACATTTTTTTGCTGTTCGGGTTTTTTTTTTTTTTTTTTTTTTTTTTTTTTCAATGTAGAAGTTCATGGAATAGACCGTTGGATACTCTATATACATCTTATTGTGATTTTTGTTTTTGTTTGTTTTTTAACAATTGCTCTTACTCATGGCATTCGCCTAATATACATTTTATTGAACAAACAATGAATTTGATTTAATTAATCGGAGCTATTGTAGATGAATTTGCTTTTATGTGCTACTCTATAGTAAGTGCAGATAATAATCAGCACAATTATTGTACAATTCACACATTCATGGATATTTTACATGCATGCTCTCTCGCACACATAATATATTACAATATTGAAATGGAATTGTTTTTTATAGCTCTTCATCATCATGATTGGCTTTATTATACAGTTGCGCTTTCTTTATATTTCCAATATCTAAACACGCCGTCATGTGTTGGAGATCATGTTAAATGTATATACAATGCTAAACTGTCAAACATTTACGCACTTGAAGAAAAAAAAAAAAATAAAAAAAAAAAAAAAAAACAAAGACAAAGAAAGAATAGAAGTTCGAGATCAACATAGATATTACTGATTTACAAATATTTATATGTACGGATGAACATTTTTCAGTTAAAAAATCATGATTACTCAATAATCTTATAAAAAATTTTATCGATGTATTTTTATTTTTTGTAATTAATTGCCTCGAATAAAAAAAAAAAATATATATATATATATATATATATTTTTTTTTCCTTTCATCTACGAGTCCCACTACAATTTCATCCTACAAATATACTATCAAAATCCAACGTCATTTAACGAGACTCGTACGCCTACTTATCACATGTTTTTTTTTCTTTTTTTTTTTTTTTTGACATAAACTGAGCAAAAATAATTCAATAACAAAAAGTGTTACACAAAATATAGTATCAATGCCACAACATTGATAAAAAGCGTGGCTGAAAATCAAATTGTTTATCACAATTCATTCACGCGTGTCGACTTTTCACTTAAAATTCTATATAGATGAAAAAGAGAAAAAAAAAAAAAACATTCATAATAACGGTCATTTCCTATACAAAAAACGAGGTAGAAACAATTAAATTTAATATCAGATATATGTATAAAATTATCACTTAAATAATTATCGCACCCATACGAAGATTTATTGAAATCTCCCATCATACTATCATTATATAGTATAAAATGCCTTACATTTACAATGGCTATATTCGTTTATGTTCGCCAAACCACGTTGTTATTTTATTTATTTCTTTCATTTACAAATTCATCTATAAAAGAGGCCAAATGCAATATAAAATAATGATAAATCAATTAAGTAACAACCGATTAGACTGCATTATCTTTCAGCAGCAAAGAGAATAAAAGAGAAGAAAAAAAACAATAATAATAATAATGATAATAATAATAATAATAATAATAATAATAATAATAATAGTGCCATAAGGCAGAAAGATTGAAAATCAATTGTGCTTCACTATACAAATTGTAGTACAATAAAAAATAAAAAAATCGACGACGACCCTATCTCACTTTTTGCATACTTCAATTGAATTCTATAATATACTTATATTATAATCCGTAACAATTTTATGCCATATATAATTGTCATGCAAAATTTACGCTTACTGAGGATCTCAATTTTTCACTATCCACTATACATGTTTTTTTTTTGTTTTTACCTCATTGACATCACAGAAACGTAAGAGAATTAACTGAAATACAATAGAAACATGTTCACCAGTTTAAAGATAAATATATGGTGAAAATATATATAATATTCAGATCCAAAGTGTGAAAATAAGCCACGCATTCTGAATGTAATTTATTTAATAATATAATGATAGGGCTAAATAACAAAAACAAAAAAAAAAACAGGAATTGGTATTTTAACATTGAAAACATTTTGAAAATACTAATTGAGGATTAGCGTGCTCATCACCGCACATGCCATAAGCCCAAATTTAACGTACTAAGTTGGGGTAATTTCATAATTTTTTCTAAACCACTTGTTGTTATTCGAGTACATCCATATAAGTCAATGCACTTTAAATTTTTCATACTCTCGGCAACAGTGTACAGTCCTTTATCAGTTAATCTACTGCACTGTCCAATATTAAGTGTTTCTAATTCATGTAATGTTTTAGCTATTTTACATATACCCTCATCGCTCACTTGGCACGCTGACAATGACAATGATTTTAAATTAAAAAGACCTTGTGATATATATACAAGCGCTTGATCGCCAATTTTGTCACAAAACGATACATCAAGTGATGATACTCTACTACCACCTTCTGCTAAAAATGCCATACCAATATCCGATATATTATCACATGATCGTAAATTTAATTCTCTTAAACTTGACATTTTAGCTAAATGTTTCAATCCTGAATCAGTAATTGATACGCAAAATGACAAATTAATTGATTTTAAAGTTGATAATCCAGCCGATACGTGTCTCAATGCTTCATCACTTAGCCTTTGACAATCTTGAAGGCCAAGGTGTTCCAGTGCCAAATTTCCACCAGCAGATTCACGATTTAAACCAGCAAGATGGGATATACCCAAATCCGATACGTGCCAACAACTTCGTAAATCCAACCTCTTTAATTTTTTCAATCCCCAAGCAATTAATATTAATCCTGTATTGGAAATATTACAGCATCCACCCAACTCTAATGACTCAAGATTTCTAAGATGTTGAGCTATTTTTCCAAGTGATCCGTCAGTGACTTGTTTGCAAAGCGACAGGTTGAGTTGAGTGAGCGAGGGGTATTCTCTGCAGAGGGCACTACTAAGGCCCGCATCAGTTATATTATAGCAGCCAGAAAGATTGAGGGCCTCAAGATTTTCGACACCCTTAACGACTTCGCCAAGGCCTCGTTTCAATGAGAGTACCTGCACTCTCCTCACCCCTCGTCTCGTCAGACTGGAGAATACCACAGGGCCCTGTTTCCTCAGGTGCAAGCGGGCTTCCACCCCTCTCCAAACAGAACGGTGGTAGGCGGCATCTCGCCATGCTACGCATACCTGTGCTGACCGGCCTTTGTCCCTCACGCTCAAATAACGAAATATAAGAGCCAAAATTTCGGGATAAAGACACGAAATGTGGGCGCTCGTTGATTCATTGTCATCCTTTCGTTTATCCGTCAGATACCGGGTTGTACCCTGTACATGAGTACACAATTTTTTTGCACCATTGACATAATTTGGTGCGCGCGCACAATTATATCGTGATGGATTTTGGGGTGCTGAAATAGCCAGGTGTGGTTGATGCAGGTGATAATAATGCCCGGACCTGTGGAGTAATGTACTACCACGCGTTGTACCCGTCGTTAACGCTGGTAGTTCGGTCATCAACAGCTGACTTTCCTCCATATTGCGCCGTTGCGCAGCGCCCACTTCACTTATTATCACACACACACACACTAGAACAGCCTTTTTTTTTATTGCCAAATAAATCAACGCTCAGCATAATAAATCGTCTTTCAGACAATTTTTATATATAATTATCTTATTAACATTTATTAAAACTATTTTTTTTTATTATTATCAATTATACCGAATTTTATTTAATTATTTTTATATGTCTGTTGAGTTTATTCTATCGAACGGATGCGAGCACAACTCACACGGTCGCACACTACCCACTACACAGTATTCTTCACGGGCCATCCAACACCGTCGTACACGATGCGGGTTGAGCTTTAGAATTCGTACCCTTTTCTTCTCGTCTAAGTTCGATCTGATCTTTCGACTCTTCTCATTTTATTAATCCACCTATTTATTATGTTTGACTGCATTTTATTTATTCGTTAAACAAAAAAATAACAAAAATAACCAAAAAAAAAATGACAATCCACCTTTCTGTATCCAAAGCTTCTCACGCCAATCAAAATGGTGAAACTGTATAAATATTTTTCACTTATTCATACTACATTTTATTTTGTTCTTATTTCATATTTAAATATATATTTGACAGAACAAATTAATCTTATTGTATATATTTTATTCTGTGGGAGGTCATGTGCCTCAGTACGTAATATAACAACAAACTTATTACCACATTAAATTAAGTGAACTGGCGCGCATCCAGTCACAAACTGCCTAACACCCAACATGGAAGTCACTTTAGACAATCTTTTTATTATCCTCACTGTGTTACTCTAGTTCCACTGTATCACGTTACATACTCCGAAGAGCTGTGCACACTCGCTAAACCAATCACCGCATTCACTCCACTCCGACATTACTATTTTTCCAGTGTAAAATACTCTTTGGTTGGCGTACTGATCCCGCGACAATACAAATGTTAGGGCGTTGCTAGGCACTCACTTCGTTTACTTCGCCATCTATAATAACTTTTCAATATCACCTTTTTATTTTTTATTTTTTATGTTGTTGTGGTCCCATTGGCTCTGCTCTCCATTTAGTCAATTCTTCTCACCACAAACACGACACATTAGCAAATTGAATTCAGTTCTATTCAAAGTTTCATCTGTTTTATATAAAAAGTACATAATATTCAAGGTATATACATTATAATTATATTTATAGAGTTTTTACTCAAATTATTAGCACGTGTAATTTTTACATTTATTTAAATGCATGAATGCAACAATTAATTGTGATTGAAATAACAATATTATTTAATAATTCATGTGATTTTTATTTAATGTCAAATACTTCTTCTCTATAACAACAATAATCGTACATTTACTTGGGGAATATTTTAAAATTAAATCGTAAAATCTGCTTATGAAAATGTTAGATCAGCTTAATATTTTCGAGGTTATACATATGTTTATGTAACCAGTGTAATCGATACTTAACAAATAAATGTGCAATATAAATATTATTGTTATCACTTGCAGACATTTAATAAATAAATAAAATATACAATACTGATACTCTGTTATTAACAGTAATCGGAGTCAATATTTCAGAATATGGTTTGGTTGCACAGGTATCGAAATTTCCGAAAACGATGGGTGTATAAATGCCGTGTTATTGGTTTAAATTATTAATTGTTATAATTTCAAAATGAATTTTTCCAATAAAAATTTTGTCACAGGACTAATATAAGATATAAAATTTAGACAATGTGTAAATCTCTACATTTCCTTCGCTTAAGTAAATTGTCATGAATATGCTTGTAAACGTTGAAAATATTCTCTACTTCTTGAAGAATTTAAATGCTGATAAGTTTAATTTGTATGTTTTCGAAATTCATTCATAATAGCATGTCGGTAAAAACATATATGCAGATTCGGAGAAAGGAGACTCTTTTCTACAGTCCGAAGCTAGCTGAGGTGTATTACCCCCTCCATTTTTATTGTATGCTGCCGGCGTTTCATTTTAAATATCACAGTGATTTGGTCACATTGCAATGGGTCCATTAGCAAATTCAATTTAATTCTATTAAAAGTTTAATCCGTTTTCCATAAAAAGTACATTATATTCAAGGTATATATATATTATAATTATATTTATAGGGTTTTTAGACAATTATTAGCACTTGTAGTTTTTATGTTTGCTTATGAAAATGTTTGGTTAGCTTAATATATTTGAGGTTATACATATGTTTATTTTATCAGTGCAATCGATATTTGAAAAATAAAGATGCAATATAATTGTAATTGTTGTCACTTGCAAACATATAATAAATAAATAAATATATAATAATGATACACTATTGTTGATTAATGAAATTTTAACTCTATGTCAGTATTAAAATTTGGATTGACGTAAATTAATCTAATGACACTTCCTTGATAGCCAAAAATACACAAATACCAAAAAATTCGTGAAATTTATTTTTGATATTATTTCACTGATTTTATTTTTATTTACAGGTTTATATTGGAAAAGGAATATTGAATAAAAAACAACAATGCCACAGAACGAATACATTGAACGCCATCGTAAATTATACGGGCGAAGATTGGATTATGAAGAAAGAAAACGTAAACGTGAAGCTAGAGCACCGCACAAACTTGCCGAGAAGGCAAGGAGCCTTCGTGGAATAAAAGCAAAAATATTTAATAAGGAGCGACGAAATGAGAAGATTCAAATGAAAAAGAAAATTAAGGCGCACGAAGAAAAGAAAGTAAAGCAAACGACGGAAAATACACCAGAAGGCGCATTACCAGTTTATCTATTAGATCGTGATGTATCTCAACGGTCCAAAGTACTTTCAAATATGATAAAACAGAAAAGAAAAGAAAAGGCTGGAAAATGGGATGTACCAATACCAAAAGTTAGAGCACAATCAGAGTCTGAAGTATTTAAAGTTGTGCGAACAGGGAAATCAAAGAGAAAATCGTGGAAGAGAATGGTCACAAAAGTTACTTATGTCGGTGAAAATTTCACACGTAAGCCACCGAAATTTGAGAGATTTATCCGGCCAATGGCTCTCAGATTCCGAAAAGCTCATGTTACTCATCCAGAATTGAAAGCTACATTTTATTTACCAATTATTGGAGTAAAAAGAAATCCCAGCTCCGCCATGTATACGACTCTGGGAGTTATAACAAAAGGAACAGTAATCGAAGTCAATATTTCTGAGCTTGGTTTGGTTACACAGTCTGGTAAAGTAGTTTGGGGAAAATACGCACAGGTAACGAATAATCCTGAAAACGATGGGTGTATAAATGCCGTGCTATTAGTTTAAATTATTAATTGTTGTAATTTCAAAATGCATTTCTCCAATAAAAATTTTTATCACTGGTTATTATAAGAAATTTGTTTTTAATCATTTCATATTCAAATAATGGTCATTATTGTTTTAATTTTATCTTGTATCCTATTATTTATATAGTGAAGAAGTGTTTTCTTTATTATAATTTTGTATTAAAGTTTCATCATTCACAGACAACTATTCAATTTTACCGCTATTTTTCACCAAATATTAGTGACATCTGCGGTAGTATTTATAAATTATCCATCTTACCTATATAGTTTCGTTTACAGTCGTTTATAGTGTGGTTCGCGTCGATCTTTTCTTTGCCGCATGGCGTAGATGAAGGTACTGATTTTGCTTATATGTGGAATTTTTGTAAGCTTTATACATTTATAAAATATTATCATAAGATTTGTAAATATATTCAAGATTTTAATATTAGTTAACGAATTTATAATATACATGTGAATTACTATTCACACCTATTGGTGTGATTTATAAGTGTGCATAATCAAATTTCACCACCCCCAATAACTTTGATTCTTTTTACGACATGTTGCCACGTTTTTTCCCTTATTTAATTGCATATAATTCGGTATAAATACTATTCATATTTCTATAATTTCACACTTAAAAATAATACGTAATTTTTACTCATGGATATATTTACTAAATTATTATGAAATTATAACTTACAGTAGGAATCTTTCGCGAATTCAAATATCCAACCATTGAGGTTATACGCATCTTGCTGACATCGAAAAATATAACGACATTAGAAGAGTGATTTTCATCAAAAACAATAGAATAGATACACAATCATTCATTAATTTTTATTTCTGATCAATTTATGTTATATTACTTGAATAATTTTCATGGCGATAATCAATATGTTTGATTTATGAGTTTTTTATTTTCACAAATTATTACCGAGTTTTCATATAATTAAATCAATTTTTATTTCAATTTATTAATTGTCAACTAATAAATGATAATTTTAGTTTTTCAGACTATATCATTGATACCAAGTGGTCCATCATGCAGATATTCGTGAAAACTCTTACGGGGAAGACTATCACCCTTGAGGTGGAGCCTTCTGATGCTATTGAAAATGTAAAAGCAAAAATTCAAGATAAAGAAGGTAAAAATATATTAGTATATTTTATATTTAATATTTGTTAATTTTTGAGATTTCAATGCTATAACAATGTGATTTGTTTATCAGGAATTCCACCAGACCAACAGAGGTTAATCTTTGCTGGAAAACAACTTGAAGATGCCCGCACTCTATCGGATTATAATATCCAAAAAGAATCAACTCTGCATCTTGTATTGAGGCTGCGTGGAGGTGCCAAAAAAAGGAAGAAGAAGAACTATTCGACACCGAAAAAAATAAAGCACAAGAAAAAGAAGGTGAAGCTAGCAGTTCTTAAATACTACAAGGTTTGTACATACTATTTATTTTCTTTAGAATTTCATATTCTTTAATTGTTTTTGTTCTTGATTTTTTTTTTTTTTCTTTTGGTTTATTTATTTATTATTATGTATTTTAAAGGTGGATGAAAATGGTAAGATTCATCGTTTACGTCGCGAGTGTCCATCTGATCAGTGTGGTGCTGGTGTATTCATGGCAGCAATGGAAGATCGGCATTACTGCGGTAAATGTGGATACACATTAGTTTTCAACAAGCCCGAAGACAAGTGAATATAAATTCTTATCACGAAATTATTGTACACTATTATAAAGTACACTGATTAAATTTGAAAATTAAAAAAAAAATTAAAAGTCAAGAAATTTTCGAAAATTAAAATTATTTTATAACATATTATTTTATATAAGGGTAGTCATAGTCATAGTACATTTATTTTGTACATAATATTAATTTCGAATGTGCATATCGAATTGTGTTAATTATGTCTCATGAAAAATAATATCGAGTTCTCCAACGGTGACTGCACGGGCAATAGGATTACCGGGAAAACTAATTGCTGTTGATCGACGATCGACAGCAATTCTTGTGTCATATAAACTTGGCGCTTGTAGTATTATTCCAGCAGTGCCACCAATACACGCGAAAGTAAACACCCACAAAAAAAATCTGTCTAGAACCATTGCAACGTATTTCCAATCCTCAATTACCTACAACCAAATAAGTTAAATCAATGAAATTATTAATATGTAATACATATATTATCTCTTCTTACTTCGTTGTCTTTATCTGCGTCTTTTATATGCTGAGCAATAAATCGAACGCTTTTTATCGCTGAGATTACGTCTGGTGATGGATGTCTCAACAGAACGTGATCGCTATCGTGATTTGATCCATGAGGTACATGTCCATCATCGTCTTCCATATTTTTGTAGGCCAAAGTGACTCCATCAAATTCATCAGGATTTTCCTTTAAGTCAGTTGTGTAATCACTCACACTATCACCGTAACTACAAAATTTTCATTTAAAATCAATGAAATTTCTGGTAGAGGAATATGTAAAATAATTGAATGATTTTACCTGTAATCAATTTCATTAGCATATCCAGTTTCTGTGTACATGTCGCTATATTCTGGTGTTGCATAAGGCGTTCGACGCATCATCAAAATACGAGGCATCCAATTTAAAAAAACTTGACGTACCCAATTTGACATCTTATGAGTTGACGGTGACCTTAAATACAGAATTGAATTATGAAATTTTTTTTTTGTTCTTTTTTTTTTTCGTACAAGTGTTGGATAATTTTAGCATGTAAAATACAAACCGAAAATGTACGTTAAGAACAACAACGGTTATCCAAATTGACAGTGTCACCAATATCATTGTAAATAGTAGATATTTTCCGAGCAATGGAATAGCTAATGATGTTGGTGGAATAATTTCAGCCAATAAAAGGAAAAACACTGTTAATGATAGTAGAATGGATGAGCACAATGAAACCTAAAATTAAAAATTTTTGAGTTGAGTTTCTGCAATTGTAATTTATTATTTCAATTATTTATACCTTTTCTCCCGAATCACTTGGTAAATAAAATACTAAAACTGTTAAGAATGTAATTCCCACGCATGGAATTATAAGATTTACAGTGTAAAATAATGTTTTTCGTCGCATTGTGATATTAAACGTAATATCTGAATATGGTTCTGTACAACATGGATAATATTCTTCATTGCGTGCAGCAGGAACTTCAAGAATATCCCATTCTACAGATAGATAAAAGTCACTCAAATCAATTCCTGTTTCTACTAAATTGCTACCGGGGGTTTGCAGCATGTGTTTTAGATCCACCTGCAGTAAAACAAAATTAGATTAAACAGTAAAATAAATGTTTTGATTTTTGAATTACCTGTGCTCCATTATATGTCCAAGAACCAAATTTCATTAAACAAGATTGCTCATCAAATGGAAAATATTCAACATTAATTTCACAGGATGATTTATAAATAGCTGGAGGTTTCCATGACACTTCACCAGTATATTTTAATGTTGCTTTGGTCATTAGCGTTACTTCATAATTTCCATCAGCGCTATAAAAAAAAATTATATTAATATTTGCACAAGAATTTATCATGATTTATTATAAATTTTACTCACTTATTGTAAAGGACAATATCGGGTAGCCAAATATTTTCTGAAGGAACGTAAAGCATTTCTACACCACCATATTCATCAGGATCCCATTGTAACTTATAATCGAACCATTTCTACATTGATTATAAAAATTATATCCAATTAATTAATAAATTTTTTATTTTTTAATTCTTAAAAAAAATAAATAAATGCTTACTTGCTCCACCCAGACATTTGTAGTCATGACTTGATTCTTCAAATTCATTTCAATAAGTTGAGAAAGTTTTAATCCTAATAAAACTGTCAGTGTTTCGGAATTATTAACAACAGGTCGTATAAGTCGATTGTAATTTGAAAGTAAATCATCATAAAGACGTTTTGTATCAGGATTTGCTTCATAAATTCTTGGTCCTGGTAGTATACCTAAAATTTATAAATATTTCAATTCATAATATTTAAGAATTTGCGTAAAAATAAAAACCATAAGTGATAAATATTTAATTGATAGTCACCATGTGCCTCAATTATTGGAAGAAAGATGAATAAAAATATAAACAATTTTTTTACTTCATAATCCATTTTATATAGTTAGAGAAATGTGGATTCTTCAAATATTCAAGTTTAGTAAATTAACGACTCAAAAAAATATGATAATAGAGATAAGGAGAGTATCCACGATCGTATTCTACTGCTGCAACTCTTTTTCCGTGAGTGTGCGCGCTCCAGCATCCCTCTTTGGAAAATCGATAAGAAAACCCGCCACTCTGTGATACATAAATTGAATTTTACTTCAGGGATGATAGCGAAAGAGATACGTTTCAAAAGAGGTCACCAATTCTCCGTGGAATCAACTGAGCCACACCCCGAAAAAAAATATAAATAAATGAAAAAAAAATTTTTTTTCAATGGGAAAATGATTATATTTGTAATCGTCTCACTGCATATTGAATTTTTTATTATAAACATATTTTTCATGAAAAATCCTTTAAATATTCCTACAGACGCATGAATAAATCAATTTCTGTAAGGTTTCTTCTTTCAGAATGAGGAGAAAGGAGATTTCTCTTTTATTTTTTCAAGGTCATCATGTTCTATCCAAGTATTATAAAGAAATGGTGAGACTTCACCTTTTAGTTAATTATACAACGTTGAAAATGTATCATATACGTACTTTAAGTATGAGATTGAATGTATAAAATAATTTTTAATAATAATAATAATCATCATCATAATTATTGTTACTTATATAGTTTTGATTTTGTAATTTTATATAGATTATTGTGTGAAATCAAGAGGATTCGTTAATCCAAATTATTTTAGTACATTCCCAGATATATTACAATTACAATTGGATAACATAAAAAATGCTGGGACTTGGAAGAATGAGAGAATTATTGTGTCTGCACAAAATACAAATATTTCATTGAAAAGTGGACAGAAAGTGTTGAATTTCTGTGCGAATAATTATCTAGGATTATCAGTAATTTTATTCCATATGTTATTTAGTCAAGCACATGTTATAATGTGTTTTATCATATTAATCATTTTTTAATTTTATTACTGGTAGGATAATGAAGGATTGATTGTTGCTGCAAAAAATGCTTTGGACAAATATGGAGCGGGATTGAGTTCAGTGCGATTTATTTGTGGCACACAAGATATTCATCGGCAGTTAGAATCTAAAATTGCTGAATTTCATGGTCGTGAAGATGCAATTGCTTATGTATCATGTTTCGATGCGAATGCAGGACTCTTTGAAATAATATCTACCCCAGAAGATGCAGTCATTAGTGATGAATTAAATCATGCCTCGATAATTGATGGAATTCGATTGTGTAAAGCTCAAAAATTTCGTTACAGACATCGAAATATGACAGATTTAGCAGCAAAACTTGAGGAATCAAAATCATGTCGACTGCGTTTTATTGTCACTGATGGTGTATTTTCTATGGATGGAAATTTTGCACCGTTGCCACACATAATTGATTTAGCAAAGCAATACAATGCAATTACGTTCGTTGATGATTGTCATGCGACAGGATTTATAGGAAAAACTGGACGGTATAGAATTAAAATTATATAATTATAGAGATATTTTGACTCTGTACAAAATTTTTTTGTTTTGCTTTTTTTTTTTGCAATTCTAGCGGGACTGAAGAATATTTTGATAGATTGGGACAAGTTGACATTATAAATTCAACGTTAGGAAAAGCGTTGGGTGGTGCCGCTGGTGGATATACCACTGGTTCGAAGAAATTAATTGATTTATTAAGACAAAGAAGTAGACCATATTTATTTTCTAATGCCATACCACCAGCAGTTATTGCGATTGGAATGAAGGTAGTTAAAATAATAATATAGTTAAAAGGACACTTTTTAGGAGAAACGATTTTTATATAAATATGTGCAGGCACTGGATTTAGTAATGAGTGACTCATCAGTGATGAATCGATTGGAAGAAAATACACAACGTTTTAGACGTTCAATGACCGCTGCTGGTTTCATAATTGGTGGTGACAATCATCCAATAGCTCCAGTGATGCTCGGAGATGCGAAGTTGGCAACTCAATTTTCTGACAAAATGTTGGAGAGAGGTATATATGTCATAGGATTTAGTTATCCAGTGGTGCCAAAAGGAAAAGCTAGAATTCGCGTCCAATTGAGTGCTGTTCATACATCAGAAGATATTGATCGGACAGTTGATGCTTTCATTGAAATAGGCAAGGAGCTTAATGTGATATAATGAAAATCTAATCAAAACTTTTTGGGATAATAAAAAATATATACACATATATATGTACACTTTTATAGTAAAAGCGAAAATCATATTATCATCTGTTTGTTTCTATTATTTTTGTTCGTTCTTGATTCGAAAAAATCTAGTCTGACTTTATCTCAGAAATTTTCACAAGTAATTGATCCTTTTCGACAATACTGCCAACAGAGCATAAAATGTCCTCGACAGTCCCACACGTTGATGCTCTGAGAACGTGCTAAATAAAATAAATAAGTGCTTAATAATTTTTTCGGAAAAACAAACAGAAATCATAATATTGAGTAATATATATACCTCCATTTTCATTGCAACAACAATTACTAGAGGATCCCCTTTTTGCACATTACTGGAACGTGAAATTAATATTTTATCTACTAAGCCAGGCATTGGACTCACAATATTTCCAGTTAAATTCAACTTCTCATTATATTTCGATACATAATCATGTTGGGGTATTGTCAGTTTCCATTCACGATCATTTGTAAAAATGTGAAGTACATCATTGATTTTTACAACGTTAGATATTGTTTTTTTCCCTTCTATTTCTGCATTCAACTCAAGACCATTATTGAGCTGAGTCAATGTACCACTCACTCTACGCCACGGTCCAATTTGGTTAATTCTCATTGAAAAAACTTCTGGTTCAATGTATTGTACGTTTATTGTATGTTTTTCACCATTGAATATGAATTGAATATTTTTGGATAATGTGTGATTTACTCGAAATCCAAGTTCTGTTTTAAATGGACTAAATGGATCTTTTGTTGTAATAGCAACTTTTAAATTAATCAAATCTTCACACAATATCACAGCGAGTGCACCTTGACTTAAAATATTGCTTGGAACTTGAAGCTTCGGAAATAATGAAGTTTTATACTCATTTATAAAGCCTGTGTGTACATCACCAGCTTCAAATTTTGGATGGCGACACAGATCTTTCAAAAATTCTATATTTGTTTCAATACCAGCTATCTGAAATATAAAATTATTTGTATCTAAAAAATATAGTATTATATATATCGTATATTTCGATAAAAAAATACTTCACATTGTACTCCGATAGTTT
Organism: Dinocampus coccinellae; assembly: GCA_963920625.1. Lineage (NCBI taxonomy): Eukaryota > Metazoa > Arthropoda > Insecta > Hymenoptera > Braconidae > Dinocampus > Dinocampus coccinellae. The sequence goes on along the minus strand of OY987185.1, from coordinate 7,458,489 downwards.
GACTTTTAATATGTTTAATGCTTCACTTCGATTATTACCCCAAACAACTAATTTGGCAATCATTGGATCATAATGTATCGATACTTCATCGCCTTGTCTCACACCAGTTTCTACTCTTACATTTTCAGTTACGTTTGGTGCAGTAATGTACAAAAGGGAACCAGACCCTGGTAAAAATCCGACACGAGGATTCTGTCGATAATAATATTATCAATTAATTAATTAACAGAAAAATAAATAACTCCCATACCTCAGCATATATTCTGGCTTCGAATGCATGTCCCTTCATATTGATTTCATCCTGTTTGAGTGGAAGTTTTTCACCTGCTGCAACATTCAACTGCCATTCGACAAGATCCAATCCAGTTATTGCCTCAGTTATCGGATGTTCCACTTGCAATCTAGTATTCATTTCCATGAAATAAAAACTACGATTGTTTTTGTCCATGATAAATTCAACAGTACCTGCGCCAACGTATCCTACTGCTTTAGCAGCTCTTACTGCTGCTTCACCTAATTGAATACGTTCTTCAGTTGTCAATCCTGGCTACATTATACAATTTAGTTACGTATGTATTTTTTTTTTTTACGATTATAATAATAAATTTATAATAATTTAATTACCGCTGGTGCTTCTTCAATAATTTTTTGGTGACGCCTTTGAACTGAACAATCTCGTTCAAATAAATATACAAAATTATTATGTTTGTCCGCGAAAATTTGTACTTCAACATGTCGTGGATCACTGATATATTTTTCCAGTATCACATCAGAGTTACCAAATGATTTTTGTGATTCTGTCCGAGCAGATTCTAATGCTTCTAAAAAATTTTTTTTATCAGTGGCAATCCGCATACCTTTGCCACCACCACCACGGATTGCTTTAATCATTATTGGAAATCCAATTTTATTTGCTTCTTCCTCGAGAGTTTTATTCGATTGATCCGTCGAATGATATCCTGAATATATATATATATATATATATATATATATATACATGTATATAATAATTTTTCATACGTGAAATCATGATTTATTGATTTTAAAGTTACTTAAAAAATAATTACCTTCTATAATTGGTACACCCGCCTTGCTCATTATGGCTTTTGATGTACTCTTAATCCCCATATCTCTAATAGCCGTAGCAGGTGGACCAATAAATATAATATTTTCATTTTGACATAGTTGAGCGAATTCCATATTTTCTGATAAAAATCCATAACCAGGATGTATCCCTTGACATTTTGCTTTTTTTGAGACAGTTATGATTTTGTCCTGTCTAAGATAGCTTTGAATTGATGGTGAAGGTCCAATGTAATACGCTTCATCAGCTAATTCAGCATGCATGGAATTCCGATCAGAATCACTGTAAACAGCAACTGTTTTCACACCTAATTTTTTAGCAGTTCTGATGATTCTGCATGCAATTTCTCCTCTATTCGCAATAAGTATCTGTAAAAAAAAAAGGAAAAAATTGATTATAATATATTATTTACATTAATGAACGATCTAGCATAGTTCAATGTATTACCTTATCAATTTTTCCATTTAATATGATACTCGATGAAATTTTGCGGTTCACAAATAAGGTAAAATTATTCCTGCAATAAAAGATAAGAAAATATTGATAATTTTGTATTACAGTATTATGAGTATAAATAAATGTTAAAACCAAATTCACCTGTGATTAAAAATTTTTTGAATACGATGCATTATTTTTTAGAATATTAACAGCAAAAAAAAAAAAATTGTCACCTATATTATACGAAGTATATGATGTGATATTGTAGTATTTAACGTGTTGAATATAAATGGCGTCAATATTCCGATTGTACATCTCATCTTTATTCAGTAAAGGTGATAAAAATTTATTTTTGATAAGTTATTTTCTTTGCAGTATCAAATAGAGCCAATCGACAGTTGTTTACATTTGGAGTAATCAGGCAAGATATATTGCGAAACTAAAAACCACGTCTCTGTGAAAATAACCACTTATATTCAGCATATGGATTGAAAAAAATTTTTTCTCATGAGCATGTTAAGAATTTAAGATTAAATTATATACCTATCAGTAAACACATAAATTATTTTTAAAATTGGCGCCATTTGCCATTTTGATAGCCACAATAGAACATATATTATTCAATCTTGTGCAGTTTATTTATCATGATGAAATAAAATATTTGAATATGCAAAAGTATTTATATTTGAATATATTAAAGTTACTCTGACATCATAAAAAATTCATGATGAAGTAATTCGTTAAATATTGAGAGGTCCATTATATATTTTTAACAAGGTGTTTTTATTACTACGAGAATCGAAACATTTGGATTCGACAACGCGGACCAATCATATTATTGAGCCGATAGTACTGAACCAATGAGACATTGCCACACGAGAGATCAAAAGATAATCCATGTTGCCGGCACGACTTCGACAGTTACTTCAGATCTGTTTAATGACGGACGATTTTTTTTCGTATTAGAATAATGTGTCTTGGTTATGCCACGTGCATTTAATCTCAACTTTTCTTTGTTGGAAGAAAATTCCATGTCATTAATTATTTGATGGCAGCTTGAATAATTCATGTATTGCGGATAATCTTCACAATACGTTTGATTGAACATAAACTTTGACAACTCTATTTTGCGTATCATCAAATTGTGAATAATTTCCATAACTTAATATTACAAATTGAATAAATATAAACAAAAAAATTTGATCACAATGATTTCTTCAATGCTGACTGGTTTATTAACTGCATTAGTTGCGCTGACCTGTATTGTTGAATATACTAATGGTGTTGCCGTTATGAGTATTGACATAGGTAGTGAATGGATGAAAGTCGCAATTGTTTCTGTGAGTATCAATAAAAATCAAATGTATACAGCTTTTACTACTACTTTTATTTATTCACTTCATGTTGCAATTCTTAATGAACATTCCAGCCTGGTGTACCCATGGAGATCGCGTTGAACAAGGAATCAAAACGGAAAACACCAGCAATCATTGCATTTAGAAACGATGAAAGATTATTTGGTGAAGATGCTCAGACCGTTGGTGTAAGATTTCCCCAAAATAGTTTTTCTTATATATTAGATTTGCTTGGGAAATCAATTGATAATCCAATCGTTAAAGTGTATCGTGAAAGATTTCCGTTTTATGATATAATTACTGATGAGGAGAGAAATACAATTGCCTTTAAAGTAAATAAAGATACAATATATACGCCTGAAGAGTTGATTGCTCAAATTTTACATAAAGCAAAAGAATTCGCTGAAAATTCTGCAAGACAAAAAATTAATGAAGTTGTTATAACTGTTCCGGGTTTCTTTAATCAAGCAGAAAGGCGGGCAATGTTAATAGCAGCTGAACTTGCTGGCTTAAAGGTTTTACAATTAATAAATGATTATACAGCAGTTGCATTAAATTATGGAATTTTCCATCGGAAAGACATCAATGATAGTGCGCACTATATTATATTTTATGATATGGGCGCGAGTTCCACTACTGCAACAGTTGTGAGCTATCAAAATATTAAATTAAAAGATCGTGGTGTGATGGAAATGACTCCGCAAATTAGTATATTGGGAGTAGGTTATGATAGAACTTTAGGTGGTTTAGAAGTACAAATTAGATTGCAGAAATATTTGGCTAAAGAATTTGATAAACTGAAGAAAACATCAACTTCTGTATTCACAAACGCTAGAGCAATGGCAAAATTATTTAAAGAAGCTGGTCGTGTGAAAAACGTTCTCAGTGCCAATGTTGATCATTATGCACAAATTGAAGGATTACTCGATGATATAGACTTCCGTCTCCAAGTTACAAGAGAAAAATTAGAGGAGTTATGTTCTGATATGTTTGACCGAGTAACGAATCCCATTGAAATGGCATTCAGTACTTCAGGTATATCATGTTTACATTGAATTATTTTATGTAGATAAGTATTAATTCAGATAACGATAATTTGATAAATTATTGTCGGTACAGGATTGACAAAGGATGTAATTTCACAAGTGGTATTAGTTGGCGCTGGAACTAGAATGCCAAAAGTTCAAGAATTGTTGGCTAAATATGTTGGTAGTGAACTATCGAAAAATCTAAATGCAGATGAGGCTGCTGTTTTTGGCGCCGTATATAAAGCAGCAGATTTAAGTCAAGGTTTTAAAGTAAAAAAATATATTATAAAAGATGGTGTTTTGTTCCCAATTCAAATTGTTTTTGACAAGTCTACCGAGGACAAATCTAAACAGGTTTGTTATATTAATTAACACTTTTCCCATTCATTCATTAATCAACAGTGCTGATAATGTATTTTTTTTCTAAATCAAATAATTTTGAAGGTTCGACGTACACTATTTGGCAAAATGAATGCTTATCCCCAGAAAAAAATAATTACATTTAACAAACGCAAAAACGATTTTTCATTTGCTGTCAATTACGCAGATATAGATTATTTACCAAGCCATGAAATACTGTATGTACATTTTATATGTATGAATTAATATTTAAGCAATCCACTAATAAATAAATTTTTGTTATAGTGCACTTGGAAATCTTAATCTATCCACGGTTGCACTGACTGGTGTGGCTGAAGCATGGGAAAAGCACGAAAAAGAAGGAGCAGAAAACAAAGGAATCAAAGCACATTTCCAGTTAGATGACAGTGGTTTACTCAATTTGATGAATGTTGAGTTAGTTGGAGAAAAATCGAGTTCAGACATCAAAGATGAGGGTACATTGTCTAAATTGGGTTCTACAATAAGCCAATTTTTTTCAGGTTTGATAGATAATATTTTTATTAATAGATCATCATTATTGTTATTGATTTATTTTATTTTTATTATTAGGTTCAGATGAAGGTGACGTTGTTGAAAAGGTTGATAGTCCCCTCAAGGATGATATGAAACCGGTACACGAAGAACCAGAACAAGTAGTAAAACCCGTAACTGAAGGAGAAACGCCAAAGGTTGACAATGAAACTAAGCCAATTCTCGATGACACTAAATCGACTAATCAAACAGACAGCAATTCTAATAAAAAAGTAACTGTGACTATGTTAAAAGAACCAATTCAATCAGTAGAAATAAAATATGGGCCACAAGTATTATCAGGTGAAAAATTGGCTGCCTCACATGAAAAGTATGAATAAGTATTTTTTTTCTCTTACTTTACGTTATGCCACATGTTAGTATAAATAATTGAATTAACAACCATATTTTGATTACTTCAGAATACAGGCATTAGAATTGCGCGATTTGGAAAAAACTAAACGTGAAACTGCTTTAAATAATCTAGAGTCATTTGTGATTAATTCACAGCAAAAATTATTGACGGATGAGTATAAACAGGCGGCTGGAACCAAAGAAATTGACGAAATAAATGAAGCATGTCAAAAAACGTCAGATTGGTTATATGAAGAAGGATTTGATGCAACTGCAGATATTTATGAAGAAAAGTTAAATAATCTTAAAAAGTTAACTAATGATCTTTACGAACGTGTATACGAACACAGGGAACGTCCCGAAGTTTTAAAAGGGATGTTATCATTGTTAAATGCTAGCGCATTATTTTTGAATAATATGAAAAATATGAATACAGTCGATCAAATTTTTACTGTAGTAGAATTAGAAACATTGGAAAAAACGATCAATGACACACAGGTAATTATAGAAAAAATAATGAATATATTGTCATTTTTATCTTTAAACTTAATCTTATTGTGTGATGATGCATATTTTAGGAATATCATGTGACGGTTCTCAAAGTTACTGCTGAAACACCATTGCACGAAAATGTAAAATACAAAGTTCGGGATATTGCAAATAAAATGGCATTGCTTGATCGTGAAGTAAAATATCTTGTAAATAAAGCAAAAATTTGGAAACCAAAACAAGATGTTAATGCGACACAAAGTGACAAGGTGGTAAATGAAACAGCGAAAGAAAGTCAGAACGATACCGAATCAGCTAATACCACTACTCATGATACAGAAAATGTAATATTGGAAGCATCTGAAGACAAGACAAGTGAAACTGTTAATCTTACAGAAGAAACACCAGATGCAGCTACAGATACAACTGAAGAGGCACATGAAGAATTACATGAAGAACTTTAAAATGCGTGAAGATTAGGAGAAAATATGCATATTTAATGGTTATTAAATACTTCTTTTCTTCCTATACTTGGTGCATTAGCTTAATGGAGAGAAAAATATCTTATTAATTGTTCAAAAATGTTCCAATTACATCGTATACAATATGCGGCAATATGATGATTTCATTTTACCCATGTAAACGATTAAAGCATGCACAATTTGTTCTTAAGCAAATTATGTACAGTATTCGACCAAGAAAAAAATTATAACTAACAGATTTTTCATTGAGAGGCCTGCACAAATTTATAACAACTTTCCCATCTGTATGTTAGTAATATTTACTTTTAGATTAAATTGATTTTGTACATGGAATAATATTATGAACTCTTCCTCAGTGAATTTGTATACTTATGTTTGAAGCCGTATAAAAAAAAAGTTGTGTGACATGTTTATTTTAATTGGTTTAATCACTTATTGAAGCCTTGAAAAACGACAGGAAAAAGTGAATGGATTTTAATTATTATACGTTTTAATTAGAAAATTCGTGATAGTACAATTTTCGATGATTTTTATTTATTAAAAGGGATTTTATAGGGACATATAATAAAGTCGTATATAATTGGTGATAAATTCTTGTCTATAACAAACATTTTATTTTAGCGACCTTTTGTGGTGTCCGATATAAGTGAAGGGGTTTTTTTTTAAATTTGTAAATACTTAAATATGCTAAATCAAATTTTACTAGGTTTTGTGGTATAGATATACAGATAAAAGTGAATGCGAGATTTTTTTGTTTGTTTTCGTTTTCTTTGATATTTCAACTGTATTTGCTTCTCTTCTTGGCCAGTTTTGCAATGAACTGTATTATCATTTATGATCATACAGAAAATAAAAACGGCATTATATCCATGTAAGTAACAGATGCAGGAACATTGCTATCAATATCGCGAGATGAACGAATAATATAGATGAAGTGCTGTTGACTCTGAGACGTATGGCAATTCACCTAAACAATTGTGAATGCGGTTGATGGAAATGAAAAAAAAAAAAAAAAAAGAAAAAAAAAATTAATCAATATTTCTGTATTCATGAGTGTCCATTTTAGTACAAAATATTATAGAATCAATTGAGTATATCATAATTTTTTTTTTTTTTTTCCATTTCTTCCATTAAATCCCCGAAAAACTATTTTCAATAATTGATACAATGACATATTTCAGTCTTAATGAGAAAAAAAAAAAAAAAAAAAAACAAACAACAAAAAAAAACAATAATAAATATATCAATGCCGTAGAATTTATAAACCGGAATGCCGTTAATTCAGAAGTATTTGTTTGTTGATGGTACAATGAATTCATTTATAGGTGTGTACTGAAGTTGTTTGGATGTTTCTTTCATTAATTTTTTTTTCTTTTTTTTTTCGTCTTTGACTAATATTGAACCTTTGAGAGCTGCGATATCGGCTGAATTGGAGAAAGCTCATCTAAGAGGCCCATGCCAGCGGCTACTCCACTTGTATTTTTTTTCCCAGCCGATCCAGAAGCTGATGAGGAGTTTAGTGTCTCGCTATGGGCACCTAAAATTATTTATTCTAAATTATTGGTCTTTTTTTTTTGTTTTTCTTTGCAGTAACATCGATTTTGAAATGGTAAAATTATGGTGAAATTACCTGAGTCGCTATTCACCTACAGGCAATGAGCCTGCTTTGGGAGTAGGTGAAGACGAGACCATTGCTAGTTGACCCTGGTCTTTTACTATCGGATCTGCGAAAAATTATAGAGAATTTTTTTTTTTCTGAAGACTATTAACTAATTTCAGTACTCAATTGTAATATATAATTTAATCTTACAAAAGTATGGATGGTCCATCGCTTGTCGAGCAGTTAATCTTTCAAAGTGATCGTAGCGTAATAACTTGTCAAGAAAATCAAGACTTTCGGGCGATACGAGATGTTGATTTTCTGAATGAACAAAGCGTTCCCAACGTTTGCGTGAATGACGCCCTAAGATGTCATTGAATCGTGGATCGAGCTCAATGTGGTATTTGTCAAGGTATTCAAATAATTCTTCAGTGCCCAATACTTTGGCAATTCTTACCAATTGATCATAATTGTCATGCCCGTGAAAAAACGGTTCTTTCCTAAAAATCATGCTTGCTAACATGCAACCTAATGACCACATGTCAAGAGAGTAATCATACATCTGTAATATTTACAAAATATTAATTTAACCACGTAAAATAATTATATGATAATAATTATATTGCAATGAATTTATATTGTCAACCTGATAGTCAACAAGTAACTCTGGTCCTTTAAAATATCGCGACGCAACACGAACATTGTATTCTTGGCCTGGATGATAAAATTCAGCTAATCCCCAATCGATCAAGCGCAATTTACGTTTTTCATGATCAATCATGACATTGTGCGGCTTAACGTCTCTGTGCATAATGCCCATACTATGGCAGTAATCCAATGCCTAGATAATAATAATAATAATAATAATTTAATGCATATTATCTAAAATATAATTGAGAAAAAATCAAAATAATTATTGTTATACATACTTTGAGAAGCTCATAAAGATAATATCTAATATCGCAATCTGTTAATGTTTGATAAAGTGATTTAAAATCTGTATTGTTAACATATTCAAATATGAGTGCAGGTGTCCTCGAAACAGGATCTTTGACAACGGCCTGTAATGTTATTATGTTGGTACCTCCTCGTAAATTTTCCAATATTTTTATTTCTCGTTTTATCTTCTTCTTCTTTACAGGCTATAATAATTGTGAAATTAAAGGGATTTTTTTTTTTTTTTTTTTTTTTTTTTTCAAATATATGTGTATATATATATTCATGTATGTTTGATTCATGAGAAGCATGATTTGTTTTTATCCATTGGTGATGAAATTTACCTTCAATATTTTCACAACACATTTTTCATTGTTTGTGACGTTAACGGCTTCAAACACTTCACTATATTTTCCTCTTCCCAGTTTTCGTACTAACTGATAATCGTCTTGTTGTCTGTAGATTCAAAATCACGAACAAAATTAATTACATGACTATTGAGGCGATATTGAGTGGCTCATTCATTTAGATATATAAAATTATTATTAAAAAGTGGAATTCAATAAGATTATAATATCCACACTTACCCCCAGTCAACTACGTATGATTCGTAATCCCAATATTCTCGTGGTTTAAATGTATTCACGTCAGCATATGAACGTGCTCTACTTGGCAATGCCATCCTGTCGTATGTATCAGAAAAGATATTATTAGTGTTATTAACACTATTTATCAAGAGACCTTCCTTTCGTCGAGGTATTGGAAACATACGACAAATACTTATACTAACATAGCCGTACACCCAACGACCAACAATAGGCGATACAATTCTGAAAAATGAAAATCCAATACTTTAGTAGATAATAATAGAGGAATTTGAATTGGATATTTCTTCAAAATGCATTGTAAGAGAATCAATCAAATAGAGTTTCGAAAATTTGATATACAAGAATTTTTTCAAATGCATTGTTGCTTGGAAATTCTAACCTGATCATCAACATCAGTTTAAATGATATTGTAGCACATTGCTACATGTATAATAAATAAATTGATAAAATTAAAAATAAATGTATTGGAATGAAGTAATTTAACTTGTTTCAAAGGTGAATAGATAGAAAAAATATTGAACAGTATGCATTTATCTCCATTTATATGACTACACCCACATCAGCATGAGACAAAAATCACAGATTTATATGGTGGTGGAGTAGATGTTGCGTGGTACTGTGGGTCTTACCTAAAGCATACCTTACACCAATCTTGTTTATTTGTATATTGGGAAAATGCAAAAAATTGAGGAAAAGTCGGGACACTTTTTTATAGACGTATTAAAATGCACAGTCCACGTAACTCGAATAATTCGCGAGCACCCGGCTTCTCAAACGAACATTATCCAAGATGGAAGCCGGGAGCTCGCCGCATGCGGTGAAAACTAACCCTACATTTCCGTAAGTTACTTTCCACATGAGCCAATGTCGATATAGCGTGAAGTTAGCCGCAATGAAAAATCACAAATGTTGATTGGCTTATACTGTCAATGATAAATACGTATCATTGGCGCTGTGTTTATTGAAAATTTCGTGTTTGTACCTTTGGAGAGAAGACATTCCATGAGAAGGTAGCCATATCAACATATGCAGCCAGCCATTCGTACTATTCATGGAATAACGATAGTTATTTATATGAATTGGTGGGATAGTTTTTCCATTGGTCGTGTTGACATTCTTCGAAAAAAATACATATTCAACTATTTAAACACATTTACATAATTATACATATTATTATTTAATAATTTAAAGTTATATCAAATAATTTTGATGTACAAAAAATCGGAGTTTATATGAATCTTCGATAATATAATTATATAGTCAGTGTGATCAGAGAAAATCTGAGTCAAACTGAAGTGAGAAAACTGCAATGACGCGTGAATTACGATTTATTTGTTTAATACGCTCTATAATCGACTGGTCAGCTACGAGTTGTCATTCATTATTGGATTTTAGCTACAATTATTAATTAACCGTACGTATACATATTCACGAAATATTCATATATATATACACACATACATATATATATTTATATATATATATATATATATATATATATATATAACTTGTACTCATAATACTTACATATATATAGCTACATCTTCAAAGTATTTGGTGTTCTATTTTTTGATATTTCTATTTTTTCTACATAAACTACTTTTCCAGATATATATATTAGAGAAAAAGTATGGCCATCAGAATAACCCTGGAATGTGGGCATACATCTGTGTTGAGAGTTCGTGCCACTCCTGAAGGATACACTCACGATTGGGAAGTATTTGTCCGAGGTGTTGATAATGCAGATATAAGCCAATATATCGAGAAAGGTAAAAATATATATACATAAAATACGCAAGCTACTATTATATTAAGTTTCATTTATATTCAAGTTATTATTTATTTGATTTTGTTTTTGCAGTTGTTTTTCAATTGCATGAGACTTTTCCGAAGCCAAAACGTATTTTAAAAGAGCCACCTTATGTTGTGAAAGAATCTGGATATGCTGGATTTGTCATACCAATATACATATGTTTCAAGAATAAAGATGAACCAAAAAGAATTCAAATACTTTATGATTTACAATTGCAACAAAGTGGCCCAGCCATTAATAATTTTGTTCGTCAATCCGAAATATTTACAAATCCCGCTGATGATTTCCGAAGAAAATTACTAAAAGGCGGCGGTGTAAGTATTTCATTTTTTACATTTGATGTAGAAATTATGAATATATTATTATTTCACGTAGTTTTTATATGAAAAATGTACTGGTAGGTCATTGTATCGAATCCAGATGAAGGTCCAGATAAAAATGAATCAAAGATAGCGGTACCAATGGTTGGGAAGCCAAAATTAAGTGGGAGTGATGGGAAAAGGCATCGAGTGATTGAGCCCAAAACTACAAATGCATTTGCAGATTTATTTGGTACACCAATAAAGACAGCGAAAGTATCACCTGAAAATAAAAAATTAGCAATTGATAAAACATCATATCACAAAATTTCACCTGATAAACCGGAAAAATCGGAAAAATTGGGTAAAACGAAGCACAGTCCACACAAGGACGGTAAACGCGAGAAAAATAGTGAGGAGAAGAAAGAAAAAAGAGATAAAGATCAATCAAAGGATAAAGAACGGTCTAAAGAGAAAAGTAAAAGGCCGCCCAGTCCACCGAACAAAAATAGTTATCAAAGCCCGAGCAATAAACGACCGCACTCACCAGTGGTTATAAAAAAACAATCGAGTCCATTGAATATTTTGAGTACACGAAAATCTGCATCCCCTAAAATTCGAGATAAAGATCACAAGAAAATATTAGTTGAACGTGAAAAAGATAAAGAAAAAACAAAAGATAGCTCTACCAAAATCGTACCAGATGAATTAAAAAATGATAAAAAAAAGAGAAAACACAAAGATGAAAAAGAGATAGAGCGAAAAGAAAAAGTTCGGGAAAAGGAACGTGAAAAAATTAAGGAATTGAAAAGTTCGGAGAAAAAAAATTTAGAAAAATTGGTAAAACATGATAAGCCTGAGAAGGAAAAAACTCAAGAAAATAAATCGTCTAAAGATATAAAAAAATCGCCAAAATTATCGAAAGAGAATGAACGTAGTAATTCCAAAATACGAAGTGAGAAGCCTGAAGTCACGGAAAAAGTGAAGGATAGTGGACGAAATGATAGTGAACGACAGAAACATAAGCATCGGAAGAAAGAGAAAAAGGAGCGTTCTGATGAAAACAAAGATAGGGATAAACGTGATAAGCGTGATAAACAAGTGAATAGCTATGAAAAAGATAGTGCTACGAGCGCTCCACCCACGTCAAATCCTCTGTCCACACTTTTAGCGGAAGCACATGAGCGTGATACCAGTGATTCAGCTAATTCAGCTGATGAGGAGAATTCAAAGATATTAACAAGCTGTAAAGCTGAACAGGAACCAGTGAGGAATGCCGCTTCCGATAGTCGTTTATCAAAGCCATTGTCTCCCTCAGGATCTGAACACGTGAAAAGGGAGAGGCCGGAAAAAGTAAAAAAAGATAAATTGAAGCCCCTTCGAAGTGAAGAGCGGGACAGCAATAAAAAACGAAAAAAGAGGAGCGACAGTAAAGGTGTTGATGATGAAACTCCGGCAAAACGTGCAAAGGATTCGGGATTCTCACCACCACTAGAACCAGTATCGTCCAGTCAATCGCCTGTTACTGTTGAAATGGCCGCGGGCTATACTGCTAAAGAGCCTGAAGACGTTGAACATCACGTAGTAAAGCAGCAAAATTTTGAGACTGAACCAGAACAAATTGCACCCGATTCTACTAATAATATTTTAGTTGAATCTGAGAGTGATGAACCGCTTGTATTTTCAGAAGACTATGTCTCACAATTAAAAGATTTACAGCAAAAAATAATGACCTTGCAAGATAATCAAGAATTACAAAGAGTTGTGCAAGTGATTGCAGCAACGGGTCAATATGAAATAACGAGAAAAACGTTTGACTTTGACCTTTGTGCGTTAGATCGAAGGACAGTACAACGTTTACAACAATTTTTCTCGGCATCTTGACAATTGAATAATTAAATTTTTGTCACGTGATACATATGTATAAATTATATACATTTGAGAATCATTATTATTATAATTATAATTATTATTATTATTATTAAGTAGATTAAATTGAATAATGTAAATGTTGAATTTTCTGTACATCACACTGCGCCAAACAAAGTACCCTAGTGAATATATATATGAGTATATATATCTTCATTCTGTCATTTTACTAGCCCCATTGCCAAATAGTTCATGTTTTTTATTTTTCATTGAATATTTAACATATTAACTAACAAATGATTGTCGGGACTATTTTTTACATGGTATATAGTGAATTATCAATTGTTAAATTCATAATGAATTACCCAAATAAAATAAGGGTAGAATAAAATATGATTTTCAAGTCAATCGTCGTATTGCATAATAAAAGTGGACTAGTGGCACAGCAACAATTATAAATTAATATTATTTACACGTTGTAAACGAATCGATTTTTCTTTTGTTTTTTTTTTTTTTTTTTTTTTATTTATATAATATTTAATGGAATTGGATAAATTTTCGGAGCTAAATAAAAAAAAAAAATAAATAAATAGAGTTATCTAATGGAAAATGATGTATTCACTAAAAGTGAAAAACAAAATTATATTTTTCGACAATAGTTATGAGAAATGTAAACTGTATAATTGTGAATACAGTCATGTGTTTAATACCATTTATTAAAAAAAAAACTTGAAAAAAATTTAAAAAAAAACTGAAAGAATGAAAGAGCCTGAAGAAATTATTAAATTTCATCTATATTTTATCGGAAAATAAAAATTGAATTTAGGTGTGATTTCCATATATTCATTGAGCTTAAGGAAGCCCACTATTTATGAATTATAGTGAGAAAATAAAAAATAAAAAAATAAATAATAATAATAATAATAATAAATTAATTATTAAGCGAGAATTTTTATGAAACAGAATAAAAAAAAATCGTGAAAATACAAATATAATGTATGTGTTGAAATAAATAACAAAATGCATTAAAAATTGTTTTCCTAAATAATTGAAAAAAAAAAAAAAAAAAAAAAAATTTAAATACATATATTATCTATTAGATATATTAGCCCCTATCTGCATTATCAGCATAAATTTATATATATTCATCCACTGACATAGTATTCAAACGAGTGTGGTATCATGATAATGGTAACATTTTATCATGATCATTTACACATGCACAACGATTTCGTGTATGCACCAATGAATTTTAATATTTGCATACAACGATTGTCTGTTAAATCCCCATTATATATATATATATCACATATGTTTACTCACACATCAAGTAGCATAAGTCAACCAATTTAAGTAGCCTCACGCGCACGTCACGCAACACATTTTACACTGCATATCCTTGGCTGTTATCATTCAACTTTGAGTACAAACTTCAGTAAATTTTAAAGCAACAAAACAATTAATTCCTTCAAAGGATAAATGAGAGAAATATACCTGGCATTTTGCCTTGACCTCCGTGTGAATAAAAAAAAATAAAAAAAAAAAATTAAATTGTAAAAGAGGTTGGCAAGGTCATGCAAATTTCAATCTCATCGTAATGATAAATATAACTCAAATATTATAAACACATATAAAATAAGTATATAATATATTTTGTTACATAATTCATCTTTATATATCATTATTTCGAGTGCATTCTGTTAAAGAAATTGTTCAACAGTATAATGATAAAGATCGCGAAAATCGTGCATATATATATATATATATCAAACAGGTCAGGCAAGAGCGTGACGACGATCTTATTTTGCATATATCACGACCGTGAACTTTTCGGGCCCGCATTTCTATCACGATAGATTCACTATTGTGGAATAAAAGGGTACAAAGACGAAAGGGGAATGAAAGATTTGGGGCAATTCCGCTTTTACTATTCTCTATATGTGATGACAGTTAAGTAGAGATAGAGAGAGAGAGATTGAGAGAGAAACATGAGTGACGTAGGGGGATAGTTACCGCCGCATTGAACATGCATATACGATTAAAGGTGCAATGAGCGGAAAGCAAAGCTCTTGCAGCTTTATGAATTTTATTAGTAAATACTTTTACAATATATCATACACATAAAGTATTATATGTTTCATTGCTCTTCACAATTTTTCCTTCCCCAATCACATTATTTCTGGCCAAGCTGAAAAAATATTTGCATAGGCAAAATAAAAATTATAATAGTAAGAAAAAAAAAAAAGTAATAATAAATAATAATAATAAATAATAATAAAATAAATAAATAAATAAATGAAATAAAAAAAAGAATAAAAATAATGTACCCATGAAAATTTTTATATGTCAATTCAAGTGGTTATTTTAATTTCAATTTAATATTATTTTTCTGAATCTTTTTTTTTTGTTGTATTTTTTTTTTTTTTTTTTTTTTCCTCCTCTCTTTTTTCCTGAAGTGTCTGACACTTTAGCACACAACCTTGCGCCATTAGAATAAATGGTAATTATGTGATTTTAGCGGTGGAATACATGAAGAAATATTGGAGATGAAGAAGTGGTGTGGGAAACGAGAATGTTGGCAAAGGGGTTGGGTATGAGTATAAAGTGAAAGAGGATAATATATATAGAAAAAGAGAGAGAGATAGATAGATAGGTGGATAGATGGAGAGATAGATGGGAGAAGAAAAGTCGCAAGTGTAGTGTAGAGATAGATCGTTTAGTAGCACGAAGCTTGGACGATGTAGTATAAACGAATATATAGGAGTATTTGGGACAGACGGAGAAGGAAACGATAACGACCACGTTCGGCCAATTGTGTGATGGTGATATGGTTTATGTGGTAGTGGTAGTGAAAGAGACGACAATGTTGAAAGTAGTAGTAAAGTAGTGGATGGCAAGTGAAGAGGGATGAAGAGATAGAGAGAAGGAATTGGCTATAGAATAGAAAGAAAATGATACGCGAGAGAGGCAGTTGCCGAGTTGAAGAAATGTCGAGAGATGGATAAAAACGCAAAATGAGGTAAAGCACAACGATACATATACGTATATTGTGTATGTATATATATCTGTAGGGTGAAGAAATGAAATGAAAAAAAAAAAAAATAAAAATAATAATAATAATAATAAAAAATGAAGGGAAAAAGAGAGAAGACGAGAGTGGGTGGAATGGATATACAGCGGTTATATAGGTGCGTACATAACGTGCGATAGAGTACCAACGATGTCGACGTTGGAGTGAAATAGGGATGGAGTTATTGTGGGGGTTGGTGAATTGAGGGAGTCGGTGGTGTAAAAGGAAAGAGAGAAGGAAAAAGGATAGAGGGCGTTGAGATAATGCAAGAGGGAATGAGATGGTGTTGATGGTGTGAGTGAAGGAGCAAGAGAAGGACAGAATAGATGGATGGATAGCGGTGGAGGAAGTGGGGTAGAGTGGGATAGTGGAGAAGGGAGGGGTAGTAGCAGCAGCAGCAGCAGCAGCAGCAGCACCAGGAGGCCGAGGCTGCGGCGTACCCTCAGTGTCGGCGCAGTGGCCGGGCCAACGTGTCGTATGTCCGGATCCCGTGATCACACGCGGGATTCGATCGAGCTTTTCTTTTTGCCCTTTCATATAATATACGTGAGAACATTGCAATATATCATTTGACAAGTGCATCATTAACGTAGTATAATATTAATGGGTGATGTGAAAATATATTTTTTACGTATTTAATTTCAATTAATTTTTTTGTATAATTTAATTTTTATTCATTTATTCATAAATAATATATTAAATAATATATTACTGTTTATATGTAATATATATAATTTTCTTTTATTACTCACCCTATTTTGTTGAGGATACTCTTCAATGTTGGTCGTCATGTTTTTCAGTCATCGTGATAATCCAACGTGATCTTTCAGCATTATTATATATGAAAGAGGGGATTGTGCACAAGTGCTGCAGACAATTTGTGGTGATATTATTTGGTATAGATATATTTATGTTTATGTATTGAACACGACGATATAAAGGAATAAATGAATAAAATAAAAGTGCTTTCACAGGGGATTTTCAGATTTATAATTTTTCCATTTGGACATAATAAATAATCAAGATATCAATCAATTTATCATAAAAAATATATGAAATAAAATAATAAATAATAATAATAAAATTAATTGTTCAATTAAATTTAAATATATATTTATTTATAAAATATTATTTCATTAATATTGAATATATATATATATAAAAAAAAAATAAAATAAAATAAAATAAAAATAAATGAAAAAAATTCTATGAAATAATTAATTATTGTCACTTAAAAGTGAAAATTTTCATCGTCTATATTTACTCGTGCGTGTATAATTAAATATGTTTATGTATGCATTTAGGTGCGTACGTTAATGTTACTTGTGTGTGGGTGATTGCAAGTGTAGTGTTGAACAGTGGGATCAAGTGAAAACGGAAAGGATAAGGTCGGACATACACGCGAGCACGCCAGCCAACGGGTGGATTTAGTAAAAGAAGGAAGTCATGCCGCCCGGGCGAGAGCTTGCCTCAATTCCCCCAGGATCATTGCGCCCGTTTCGAGTCTTCGTCACAGGCTAATGTCAAATCATCGTCTTAACTAAGAAAAAAAAGTAAAAAAAAAAAAAATGAAATAATAATAATAATAATAATAATAATAATAAATAAAGATAACTAAATAATGAGTAAATAAAATGAATGAATGTAAAAAAATGACATATTCTATTCATATATTACTTTTATTCACGTTTAACACTCGTATCGTTACACATTAGTGTATACACACATAAATATATAGATATATATTTATGTAAATGCAAATATGAACATGATTATCTGTACAGTTGGATGATGTATAACGTGTATTTGCGACTATGCGCAATAAATGAAACAGAGCGCGCGCGTGCACGTTTTTTTTTTTTTTTTTTTTTTTTTTTTCTCTCTATTTTCATGAAAAGGTTTTCAAAGGATTTCTGCCAGTGGCCAGAGAGAGAGACAGTTTTTTTTTTTTTTTTTATCACTGATTTTATAGGCTACAGTATAGACACACACGGCAAATGGGAAAAAAAAAAAAACTCATTTTATCATAGAAACGAATGGGAGGCGGGAGAAATATTACTTTTTTTTTTTTATTTTTTTTTTCTAATTTCTCGTTGAGCTTATCTCATTCATTCAAAAATTTTCCATTACAATTTATTATTTTTTTATTTTTTTTCTTAGTAAAATTTGATGGGAATTTTTGTATGTAGGAACAATTTGAAATAATTTTTTCACCTATTTGTCTCTCTTTCCTTCACTCTATTACATACTCGTATTAAATTAAATGTGCAAATGGGCTTTATATACTCAAATATAATATGATTGTGGGATGTGTCGCAAAATTCTATTCTCTGGACGATTTGAGAGTAACCTTTTTTTTTTTCACTTTCTAATTTTACATCTCCCTATCTATCTACAACTTGCAATCTACATAGTTCTCTCAGTACATTTAATATTATATAGTGATAACGAACTTGTTATCGTGGAAGCTGTGAAATTTGCCGGCTGCATTGTCTCATTCTACCGCAGAGAATTATTATTTATTCAATGTATATAACTTAGTTTCATTTGTTATCATTTTTTCATGTTATATATATTTACAGTTAATTTATTGAAGGAATTAAAAATAAAAAAAAATTAATTAAAATGATAGAATTATTATTTTTCATAGACCGTTGGAAATTAATTCTACTATATATTCATCAATAATAATTTTCTTATCGCCGTTTCAATATTATCTCAACCAATGAATACTTGAAAAGTTTTTAATTTTTGAGGGGGAAAAAAAAAAAAATGAAAAAAAACTACAATACTTTTATCACAGATTTAATTTGTTAAGTTAATTTAAAAGTATAATCAAATGATTATATTTATTATTTTAAACTATTATGGTGATATAAAATTGTGTAATTTTATAGAATAATTCAAAGAAATATATAATTATAATATTAATGTTTGAATATAAATATATATATAAATATATAAAATGTCACACCTGTTGTGTGGTTTTACATTCGTTTCAATGATTTACGATCGTGTCACACTTCATGCACTCGATGCAAAATTATATATAAGTTGACACATAGGACGTTGAGGGAAATGGATATAAATGACGCGTTATATTCTGCGTAGGTATGCAACTATCTATTTTAGTTTTAGACACTCGCCAGTTGTGATGATTCAGCTTCTAACTTTGTCGTCAAACTTTTTTTGTTATGTACACACTCGACATAGAAAGTTCTACACAAATAAATATATATAAAAATAATCTGTTGATTTTATCTGTATAAATAATGAAATAGAAAATAATAAAAATAATTCTTGTTTTTTTTTTACTGATTTTTTGAAAAAAAAATTCTTAAAATTCAAATCTATTGCATGGAATAATTTTTAATTTTTAAAAAATTTTTTTTACAGATAAGAAAAAAAAAAAATTAGGGAGAGCTCTAGAGTGAATTGAGTGGGTCGAAGCTGGACATTAATACACGTGTCAAAGCTGCTTTGAGTGGCTGTAGAGGGTGGTGGAGAAACCCGATATGAACGCCAGCGTTAACGTTGAGAGAAACTCCTGGCGGCTGCCACCCGACGAGACCGTCCAGGTTGCCGATCCACGGACTAAGTCAGAGGTGATACATATAAATAATTGAAATAGAATTAAAAAAAAAATGTTTCTACACTCTATTTCTATAATTTTCAATAATATTTGTGGTATTATTTTCACTTGAAGGATATTTATGGAGACAGTGGTCACAATTGGCGAAGTATAATTTTTTCATTACTCGTTATTGGATTTGTCATTGCTGGCATCGTCACAGCCATTTATCTTCTTGGGTAAGACACATATATTAATCACTTAAATCTCAATTATCACATAATTAAATAATCAATTCATAATATTTATACTGAATAATGGCAATGATTTATTGGCGCATACAAATATATATACATAGATATGTCGATGAGCTTTTATATTGGAGCGGTAATCGTCTAACGTTGGATGAGTGCCTTGGCGAGGATCTCTCACCTCATCGTTTACCACCAACTTGGGTTACTCCAGACAAATTCGTTTATCAAGCTGATGATGGTTCATTAGCACTTCTTGACACTTCAAATAATTCCGTGGCACTTTTAGTGTCGAATCATACTTTGGTATGTTATATTGATTTAATTAATGTGAATATTGTCGACAAATTTTTTTACTCATCAAAAAAAATAATACTCACAAAAAAAAAAAAAAAAAAAAATCACCAAAAACAAAAAAATTTTATTTTTTTATATTATCTTTATTCAATCTTTTTTTAGAGACAACTAAATGTTCAGGGCTACCAATGCAGTACCAATTTACGTTATGTACTTTTCAAACATGATGTCAAACCTGTAAGTGAATAAAAAAGAGATGGCTATAAAATTTTTATGCAACTTGAAATGGATATTTGATGTAATTGTTATATATATATATATATTTTTTTTTCTTATTTTATATATAATACTAGGTATTCCGACATACTTTCACAGCACTTTACACAGTTTATGATGTTACAAACGAGTAAGTATATTATTTCAAATTTTTTTATAAATATTGAAATAAAAATCCATCTAGACAATTATTGATGAGGTGAGAATAATTTTTTTTTTTTCATAATTTTTCATTTACAAGTCATCATACGCCACTTCGTCTTTATGCATCGTCTCGAGTACAACCAACACGTTTGCAATATGCCACATGGTGTGGTAATACCACATCATTATTGATGATATCTGATAACAATATAATATTAAGAATGTCGCCATCGGCATTAAATGATAAGAGACTGACTGATATTGGAGTGCCTGGAATTATTTACAACGGTGTACCGGATTGGTTGTATCAAGAGGAGGTATTACCAAAACCTGAGGCATTATGGCCAAGTCCGGATGGAAAGCAATTGCTATATGCTACATTTAATGATACAAAAGTAAAAATGTTTTATCCAATCTTAAATAGAACTATTTAATAATTCTATTAATTATTATCGTTGTCTGTCTAGGTTACGTCACTTGAATTTCCCTGGTTTGGAAATCAAATGGGTCACGATGGATCTGGCTCAAATCCGTCTGGTATATCGAAAAAAGGTTCTTTTCCACGATCAAAATCTGTACGATATCCTACACCAGGTTCACCCAATCCCGAAGTCAATCTTTGGATGTTAGACCTTACAAATATCAGTGATACAACAGATGAAATGGAAAACTCAAGTATTAGTAGAATTCATGTGAAACCACCGCCAATACTCGATGGACAGTAAGCGAGAAAAAAAAAATTTATATAATAACTTTTTGTGAATTAAAAAAAATAATAATAATAATAAATAAAAAAATTAAATTAAAATTTGTTTCTTATTTTTTTATTTTTTTTCTATTTTTTTTATCTTAGGGAATATTATTTAATTTCGGCCGGTTGGGTGGGCGATAATTCTGATCATATAAGTGTCGTGTGGATGACAAGATCCCAAAATTTATCAGTAATATCAGCTTGTCGTGCACCCAAATGGGATTGTGAGGAAACCCACTCGGAACGTGCACCTGAAGAACAGTGGCTAGATGCACAACCACATCCACTATTTTCACCAGATGGTGACAGTTTTCTTTTACTTGCGGCAGTGCAAGAAGGTGGCCAGGAGCACTTTACTCATATTAAACACGTGACATTGACACAACAAAGAATTGCCGTACTGTCCCATGGACGATATGAGGTCAGTGAAATACTTGCTTGGGACAATAGAGCACATTTGGTTTATTATCTTGGTACGAGAGAACGTAAACCAGGACAAAAACATCTATACGTTGTTCGTGATCCAACAACTGATGATCCACGACGACTAGAACCACTGTGCATTACTTGTGATCTTGGTGATGTTCTTTGGAGTAGTCGGTAAGTTGATATGGATGAAAAAACAATCAATATTGCGAAAAAAAAAACAAAAAAAAAAAATAATATCATCTACGTATTCTTTTGTCTTTATTAATTTAGATTTTATTACACCAACTGTACACATTTTGGAGCATCAGTTAGTTCATCAACAGACACCCGACAAGGATATTATGTTCTCCATTGTGAAGGACCCGGATTACCATTGGCAGGAGTTCATTCAGTGACAACTCACAAGATGATTCGTGTTTTATATGACACGAGAATTCAACGTGGTGAGAGATTAGCTGAATGGGCACTGCCAACTCGTAAAAGTTTTGAGGTAGAATAAATACATTATTATTACATCGTTAAATAAAAATATCATGAATAATAATAAATAAAATAAATGGGTATTTAGGTACCATTGCCACAAGGTTGGCGTGCACAAGTCCAATTACAATTACCACCATCGTGGCGTGAAGAATTGCGAGACGCAGCATTTCCTGTATTGGTTGAAGTAAACGGTCGTCCCGGTAGTGAAGCTGTAACTGATAAATTTCGAATTGACTGGGGAACGTATATGTCAAGTCGTAATGATGTTGTCTATGTCAGATTGGATGTTCGTGGGGCACGGGGACAGGGAAAACGAGCATTATTCCGTCGTATCGGCGGTGTTGAGGTGCAAGATCAATTGACTGTACTGCAGTATCTATTGGAAACATTGAAATACTTGGATGAATCGAGAGTGGGTGTTTGGGGATGGGGATACGGTGGATATGTCACAGCCATGGTATTAGGTAGTCAACAAAATGTTTTCAAGTGTGGCATCGCAGTTAATCCAATTGCCGACTGGTTATATTACAGTGAGTTCCTTTCATATATTGATAAATATAACACAAAAAAATATATAATAATAATAATAATAATTGATTATAATTGGGAATTAAATTGAAATAGATTCCGCATTCACGGAACGAGTATTGGGCGCTCCAGTTGATAATTATAAAGGATATGTTGAGGCAGATTTGACTCAACGTGCGAGATTAGTGCCAAGCCACAGTCTCTATCTTGTTCACGGTCTTGCTGACCTCACAGCGCCTTATACACACGGAATAGCCTTTGCTAAAGCTCTGTCTGAAGCTGGAGTTATCTTCAGGTATCAGGTAAGATAAAAAAAAAATTTATATAATCCGTATATTTTATATAATTTAGTGGGATAGAGAGACAGAAATATAATTTAAATGATGAAATATTTTATAATTGGAATTTACGCTGAATAATATGTATTTTTTTATGAAGAGCTATGCGGATGAGGATCACGCTTTGTCAGGCGTGATTGAGCACGCTTATCGTTCCATGGAGGACTTCTTTACCGAGTGCCTCTCTCTGGATGCCACCTAGTGCCTCAAGACGATTTCTTGCTCGTCGTTGATACTGCGTTTTCGGCTTTTATTTGTATATTTGTTAATTAGAGCGTGAAAGTGTGCGTGAATAAAGGGAAGAAACAAGTGCTCGAGGATGAACGAGAAAGAATGCGTGATAGGCTTGGAAAGAAATTATTGAAAAATGCACTATCGCATTGGGAAAAAAAAAAAAAAAAAAAAAAAAAAATCACATCGTTTTTTGAGGATTTGTATAAAAATAAAATAAATAAATAATATTAAATCTCATTTTGAGGATACGCAAGAACGCATAAATTGCTCAATGACTGATTTATAAAATTATGTGAAAAAGTGCACGAATAAATACACAAAGAAAAAAAAAAAACAATTAATAAATAGATTAATAATGAGCTATAAAATTAATAAATATAGAATAAATGTATTATTGATTGATATCATTGAGCGCAGCGATGATAAATATTAATTTTTACACCATGATGAATAGAAGAAAATAAAAAATAATAATAATAATAAATTCATCGAATGCAAAAAACAAAAATGAAAAAACAATTAATTAATATAAAGTAAAGAAAAATTATGCGCATTTTGATTAGCAATATCTCTGTATATAAATAATGTGCAATATAATATTATAAGTATACAGTCATGATTAAAATATCCTCGTGATCAAACATCATAAAATAATAATAATAATAATTAAAAATTAAAGAAAATTATGTGGAAATATTGATACACAGTGTTGAGCCGTTGCAGCAAAACATTTTTCGGATTGCAAGAAAAGTTTTAGTGAATGAAAAAAAAAAAAAAAAAAAGATAAAAAAAAATACCAAAGATATGCCCTGCTTATTTCTAACTTATATCGACATTATCCCTAATAAGATGAGGGTGATCAAATATCATAACTTTCAGTCCCCGTAAACAAAAAAAAACGATAGTCACGAATCGCTGAATGTACACGATTATGTGGAATGTGGACGCCACATTGAGAGATTAAAGTCTCTTCTTCCGATCAAATCCCGTCCCCCAGCGTTTAAAATATTCGTAATATATATACATAGATAACGTAATAAAATAAAAATAAAAAACAATATATATATATATATATATATATATATTGTATAGCTTATGGCGCCTAGTTGTTTGTACATTCGTTCGTAAACAATAACAGCGAGGAGGACATTTAAATCAATGTTTCTCTGTCGCTCACGCAATTTATTGTAAATACCGAAAAGGAAAAAAAACAAAAATATTAAAATTAATATTAATAATAATAATAATAATAATCTGATTGTGTTATACATTTGGACGTAATATTCAAATATAATTACGTGCAACGTTGGATTAATAATGATGAACGAGCTTCGAGGCTGATATATAAACTCTACATTTTGTATTGTGTATACCCCCCCCCCCCCCCCCCCCCCCCTCAACATCAAATCCCCCCATCGACCCAACCAGCAGCTCGCGCATATTTGTATGGCTGTTTTAAATGGGCCAATATAATTATAATATGTTGGCTGCATAGAGGATATTTTTATAAATTCGGGATTCCTCGATTTTTCTTATAAGACAACATTAAAACTTCCATGTTATAAAGATGCAATTGACTATGATAACAATGATGCAGATAATCATTATGATAATAGTGATGGTAAATGAAGTGAAAAAAAAAAACAAAAAAAAAAAACTTAAAAAACCAAAAAAAAAAATGGTTGATCTCTTTTTACAATTTAATCTGATGAAAAAAAAAAAAAAAAAAAAAAAAAAAAAAGAAAGGTAAAAATATTAATAAACTAAAAATATTTTATTGTTGAATATTTTTAATTATTCAAATTGAATTTGCATATTGTTCTTCAATTTAAAAAAAAAAAAAAAAAAAAAAAAAAATGAAAAGTGAGGTAAAAAAAAAAAACGTTCGTATGTGTGTATGTGTTATGTGAGACTGGGTATGTGCTAATATTCATCATGAAGAATTAGGCCTAATTGTTTTACTTCAGATTTAGTCAATATTTTTAATCTGTTATATATTGCCAATATTATAAATAATATCTCTTGAATTCAAGTATACAAAAATATTGGATGAGAAGCTATGGTGAAATAGAATAATAGAATGTCAAGGCACTCATATTAAACGTAACGATATATACATATATATATATTTAAAAATCTACGGTCTAAAATATTTCATTTTCACGCTCTTTTTCATCTTATACTATCTCCACCCTGCACTCGACAAATCATGTAGCTACGTGCTATAGTTACGCTTTCAGTCAATTGTGATTAATAATAATAATAATAATAATAATAATAATAATAATAATAATAATAATAATAATAATAAAATAAGAAAAAAAAGATAAGATAAGGAGAGAAAAAATGATGAAAAAAAATAATAAAAATAAATGCCTACCAGTGTTTATGATAATTATAAATGTTATTATAATTTATTAAGTTATTGTAATTATTATTAATATTATTATGTAAAAGAGTATATAATATAAGTTATTTATAATTGTAAACAATTACATTTTATTTACGTTATAGCGGAGATCCCGTACGAGCTGCGGAAAAAAAATCGTGTTTGTAAATAAATTTAATGTGACATTAAAAAAATACACTGAGTTACACACATTCACACACACATATATATATATATATACGAATACACATGTTCATAAATATAAATGAGTATATATATGTATAAATACGACGATCTAGGTCGTTGAAAGTAAATAAGGAGTGGATCAATGGAAAAATAATAAAATCAAAATTACAATTGAGTCATATGAGTGTGTGTGTGTGTGGGTGTATGTGCGTGTGATGAATGAATGAAATGATGATGAAAAAGAATAAAAGAAAAACAGTAACAAAAAAATTATTGTAAGACGAGCTGCCGATTGAATTAGCCGAGTGCATTCTCCCATGAGGGTCCTATATATCTTTGACAGTTATTTATAAATTTATTGAAAGACTCGTGGGACAATTCAGTGTGAAAATGCTTCCTCAAAGACATACATATTATACGTATATATACACTATTGTTAAGTAAGAATACAAATATTAAAAAAAAAAAGGTCATTTCTTTGTATATTGCACCTGCGTGATGAATCTGCTCACTGATTATATTGATACCGTATCAAAACTCTTCCTATTATGGATTATAAAAAATTCAGATTGATAAGTTTTTTGAAGAAAATTGAAATGTCGTAATTGTACACGTATAATGCCTTCAAAATTTTCTGATACTACACTACGGATTATTAATTACAGTCTATCACTAGAATTGAAAATGAAAATTTTTTTTTTTTTGTATTTTAGATATTTATTCATTCATTTATCTATTGATCTATCTATTGATTTTTTTTTCTTTTTTTTTTTGCTGGCAATTATATTTTTTTTACTTTGTATTTACGTAATTTAAGACTAAGTGCTTCTTCATACCAGAGTCAATTGCATAGCTTTAAATTTTACACACAATTACACTTCATTGAAAAACAAAAAGAAAAAAACAAAAAAATAAAAAACAAAAGGAAAAATAAAATAAAAAAATAATTAATAATTAATAATAGTCGCATGAAATAATTAATTGATAAGTTAACTAGGCCTACACACGTGAACGCTCGTCGTTTAGTGATAGCATAATTTTACATACTTTATTATAATTATACACAATAATTCAGATAATATATATATTACCGTGTATCAGTATGAAAATATAAAATATTTAGAATTTCAATTTTCGCCGACAAAAAAAAATAAATAAATAAATAAATAAAAAATAAATAATCATTCCCGCTTTGTAATTGCGGTGACACTTGCAATTATACGTGACATCAATTCTCAAAATTTGTGTTTCATCATTCACGTGTAATGTGTGGACAAAAGAGAGAAACAAAAAAAACAAAAAACAAAAAAAGGGGAGAAAAACGAAAGTTGTTCGAAATGAATTTCTAGTGTGTGCTACAATAAAAAAAATGAAAAAATAAGAAATATGAAGTAAAGAAAATAAACTGAAAAAAAAAAAAGAATAAATAAATAAATAAATTTACAATCATATACGAACATTTTTGTAATATTTAAATAAATTTTTTGTATTTCAAGTAGTTTTAATCGTGTGATAGAGACAAATCGGGGGCAAAGGAAAAAAAAATCACTTTGCATTATCGCCATCAGCTCAGGAATAATTGATTAAAGAAAAAAAAAAATGAGAAAAAAAGAAACAAAATAATGAAGAAGAAAAAAATTACAAATATGATAATAAACAAATAATCTTTTTTTTTCTTTTTCTCTTTTTGTTTTTTTTTTTTTTTTGTTGCACATGATTATGTCTTTCAACTATGCACAAGCAAAAAACAAATAAAGAAAATAAAATATGTTTATATATGTACTGTGCTCTGTAAGCCTTTTATCTATTTAGCTTCACTATAATACTATTAATATATTTGATAATGTTGCGTATGCGATTGTACAATAATATCTACCATTGACAAATCTGTATTATTAAGCAATAAGGCTGTTAAAAAAAAATGACAACGGTACTTTTCATAATTATAAGTAATTATCAAGCATAAATTAATATAATATAAAAATAAAATTAATCATGAAAAAAAAAAAAAAAAAAAAAAAAGTTAAAGGGTAAATATTCAGATTTGAAAAATTTATCTCTTCCCCGTATATAAAGATATACTCTAAAATATATCTTTTCAATCTCAACATCCATCACATCGATTAGTCTCTATATTTACTTCGCACTTGCTTTCAGTTATATGAAAAATGGATGAGCGTATGCAATTAATTTCATCTTCATCTATAGAATTGGTGAGAATAAAACGAAAAAAACAAAAAAAAAAAAAAAAAGACGAAATGAAAAAATTATGCAGTGTGAAATGCTAAAGTCTTGTGTAATGCTGAGTAATATTCTATTCAAGATCTATGAATACATTATTACAATTGCTATAGGGCCTTTAAATAAAAGTCGGTCATCTGTAATATAAAATAAAGATGAGAAAGCTGCAGACACTCACTTTATCAAGTGTTAATGTCTTCGTGTTTATATTCTCTACTATACGAGTGTACTGACAATGTCATGAGAACATATATATTAATTGTAAAATTATGCTTGCTATACATTCAGGAAAGAAAATGTTAAGTGTGTGTTAGGAAAAGAATGTTCTAAATATAATAATAATAATATAATGATAATAATAATGATGATGATGATGATGATGTAAAGAAAAAAATAATAATTGATGATTATCGAAAATTGCCAAATTTAATCATCATAACAAAATGGCAATTTTATGAATAGAACAAATTACTTTTCACACAAAGTGTAGAAAAAATTTTGTAAATTGTATCTAGAAATTTATTTATTCGTATTTTTTTTTCTTTTTTTTTTTTTTTTTTCGTACATTTTTTTTAGTTTGTTAATTTGAGATGACTCGGTAGATGGATCAGCTGCTTATTTATTATGTAAATGTAAGGGATGTATCACATCATGCAAGTCAATATGTGACAATAAAGTATATGTATCGAAATATCGATGATAATGCATAAGAAAATAAAATTTGGGTGTTGATAAAATGAATAAAAAAATGTTTATTTGTTTGTTTGTTTTGTTTTTGGATAATTGTATAATTATTTTATATGTGAGTCTTCATATTCTATGGATAATCGCGTGTGAATATTGAAAAATGAGACGTTGATAGATATAAAATTTTGAAATATTCGTATATCCGTACAGTAAAATAAAAAAAAAAAATAATAATAATAAAAAGAAAACTGGGAATGAAAGTGTAAAAGAGACAGAATGAACAAGTGGTCAGGAGGTAGGGAAAGAAAAAAAATGAAAAAACAAAATAGAAAACAGGCATAAATTAATTGTAATGATTGATGTACCTAATATGTATGTTTTTCTGAATAAAAAAAAAAAGAAGGGATTGTCCCTTGTTGTTGTTGTTGTTGTTGAACGAAAAAATTTTCTTTAACGTAATAGGATAAAACAAATATTAATCAATTGAGAGAATAAATGAAAAAACAAAAAAAAATATCATTTCTCCATTAGGTATAATTTCAATGTCGATTATATTTGGTAAAACATTTACAAGGTAATAAGTTTATCATACTTTTTTTTTTGTTTTTTTGTTTTTTTTTTTCATGTTTTTTGTTTTGTTTGTCATTCAACGCGTCATTACATTTACAGGCAAGGCATACTCAAAGACTGTACATCAACTCTACAGTTATTTAAATGTAAATATGCGACTTATACGAAAAAAATATGTATCATTAAATAATTTTAATTATTATTTATTAATATTTATTATTATAATAATAATTATTATTACTATTATTGTTACTGGTATCATTATTATAATTACTAAAATTAATTTTTTTTTTTTTTTTTCAGGAACAAATACATATTTATGTTGTTTTCATTGATTTAAAATTGATATACATCAATTCATGGTATATGAACCGTAGAGCTGCAATAATCCGTATGGATTGGAAAAAAAAAAAAAAACAAAAAAAAAATAACGGACACTTTCAAAAGTTATTTCAATTATTTTTCTCGATTTTTTATAATTTAACACAAGACATCTCGTACCTTCTCGATTATTCATTTATTTATTTATTTATTTATTTATTTTTTTCATAACAATTTCTTATTTTGTCAATATTACACGCGCTAATTCTTATTTTTTATTTTCTTAAATACGAATAGTGTCACATTTCACTCCGTTTTCAAGTCACTATGACTATATTTCATGTTGATTTATATATATATATATATATATATATATATTTATTTTATAATTTTCCAATTTAATTTCAATTCATGAATTATTTTTCATATATATATATGGACAAACTGATATATGAAGTAAAAAAAAAAAGAATGAAAATATTTTCATGGCACAAATAAAGGGAATATAAATTGAAACTCAAGAAATATTTTTATTAATTTTTTTTTAAATGAAGCAATATTATTTGCAATAATATATTATTATATTTATTATTTGACTATAGTCTAATCCTCCATATATATTTTCGAGAAACCAAAAACCCGTGCGTATTTAATTTGTAGAAATTTCGACGATTTAAGTCTCAATGTGAATAAAGTGTTTTCTTTTTTCTCTTTTTTTTTTCATTTATCACAGAGGAATCGACACTTTAGTCGCTAAAACCTCTTGGCAACTAAAATAAAAAGTGGAAAAGATAAAAAATTGGATTGTTATAATCTACATCAAATGTCATGGACAATAGCGTCATCAGAAGTAAAGATTGTGAGGAAAAAAAAAAATAATAAAAAAAATAATAACAAATATATTATGTGCAAGTGACTATATGTTATTTTATCGGCTTAAAATGTATTAACTATTGGGGTCGATACAGTTTGTGTAATTATTCCAATAAACTAGAGAATATTGCGGCATAAAAAGACATATGTTTTCGAATATGAGAATAATAAAGACATTTGTGTATAGGTAATTCGTATTATTTGCGTGTATACATTTATTTCGTTCAATCCCATTCATTTATCGTTTATTATTACTATTTTTGTTTTATTGTATTATTTGAATGGTGTGCTAATTTGAATGTAATATTAATATACAGTATGAAATGTAGAATGGAAGATAATAAAAAAAATGCCATTTAAAAATTTTCATAGATTGAAAATTACAATTGGGAAATAAATCAATCAATGAAATTTCATGAATATATATAATAATGATTTACTATAAAAATCATTGAATAATAATTACTATATAAAACAATCAGACGTTGAATTGCGAGGTACAGCAATATATATGAACAAATATATAAAAATTATTTTAAACAAATGAATAAAAAGTAATAAAAAGTACACTCGCGTATTGATGTGCACGGGTTTTTTTTTTGTTTTGTTTTTTTTTTTTGGGAACATTTAAAATTCGTCACTTCATATCTACATTCCTTTATTAATTTTTTTTTTTCCTCTCTCATTTCATGTGGAATGTGTATTTATTGACGATAATATATATTCTCTCACATTATTCTTGGGCTTACACATCGCATTTTACCACACTTTCATTTTTCAAGAGCAATTCATTAGTCACATTTAAACACATTGCCTGTATATAATCAATATATATGCTATATATATGCACTCCTCCATTATATAAACTATGTACAAAATAACGACAGAATAAAACTAACGTATTTATGCGGATGAAACCAATTCCATTTGCTTTGATGGCATTTATTCATATACGAGTTGATTTTATTTTTAATTTCATTTTTCCTTTATCTCGATAATATCTCATAAAGATTATACAAGTAGATTTGAATTGAATCCATTCTCCATTCCGCATATCTAACTTTCAATAAAAAATGACTTTAGCAAAAGTTCACAAAAAAACATTTAAAAAAAAATTAAAAAAAAAAAAAAACCGTAAATTAACGTCTAAGTTCAACGATCTACTTTCTACATCTACTTTTACTTTTTTTTTGTTTTTTTTTTTCTTTTTTTATATATATTTTCCCTTGTTTTCATTTTTCACTATTTTTTCTCTCTCTATTTTTTTCAACCAGTTACTCATCAATTTTTTGTGTTCTTTGGTAGCACGGTGGTGTATATGGTTTTCAGTAAACCGTATACTTTTATCCGCGTATTGTCCGATCGTGACAAGATGGTCCCAACCGCCAAATATAATTCGTTTTTATTATTTTTATATTTATATTTATATTTTTTTTTATATATGTCGATTAAATTTAAATACATTGAATTATCTCTCTTCTGTCATTAACATCATCTGATTTAAACGTGAGTGATCCACAGGTTTTATAGCGTTTACTCATATTTATATCCTATTTATGAACAATTAATCAATCAGTGTATCACTGATAAGACAAGTGTATCTAGATTTTTTATATATATGAATAATAGGATTTTTTATCCCACAAAAAAAAAAAAAATTAGAAATAAAAAATAAGAAGTACGTAAACCGATTGATTATTATTATAACTAATAATCCAAGATTTTTCATCTCAAAATAAACAATTTTTTTTTTTTTTTTTTTTTTCCTTACTGTTTAATTACGTTTATATATTCTTTACGTATATATAGACGCGCACGCATTGAAGCATACGTGTATTTATATTATTCAAATGTATATTATATGGTCAAATAATTATCATCGTTTTTTTTATTTTCTTTTTTTTTTTCTTACATCTTAACGATAATTAAGTAAATATCCGTAATTCTTTTGTATATACACCCTGTTTTTTTTTCTTCTCTTTTTTTTTTTTTTTTTTTTTTTTTTTTTTTTTTTTTTTCCTAATAATTCTTCTTAATTTGTAAATCGTCTATTATTAATTATAATTCTCGGTGTATCTTTAATATGATGTTGGCTTTTCATTTACATTCACGCAATTACATTCATTTATCTCATTATATTATATATATCGAAGCTTCAAATGGTAAAGGAAATAAAAGAAAGGGTAAAAGTGAGAGGAGTATTATGCAGTAATAGATACATAAATAGATGATGTAGGAAGAAGACAGGGTACAATTGCTTGATGAAACGATAGGATAGTTCGTTGATCAGCGAAAGTTTGTATTTGCCAACAGCAGAATACTCCAAACATCGACAACCGCGGTCGGTAAAAAAAGCTCCATTAAATAAGCTCTTGTAACCGCATAAATTTGTCAAGCCCAACTGCAATATTGCCTCTGTCCGATGAAAAAGCTCGTCAAAGTAATTTTCATATTTTTCCACTGATGTAATATATATATTTTTATTTAATTATTTATTTATTATTATTATTATTTTTTTTTTTCGTACGTTCTCCTTTGTATTTTTTGTTTTTCTTCCTTTGTATTAACTGTAATATCCATAGATATTGTGAACAAATATGCATTATTTGTTTTTTTTTTCTTTAATTATTTTAAGGTTGTTGAAGCAACAGTTGTTCAAGTTCATCAGCGGATCGTAGTAAAAACGCCGCAGATTCTCGATATCCAGTTATCAATTGTCTCACGGCAGTCATTTCTGTTGCATTTAATTTATGACTAAGCAATGGCTTTGTGTTCTTCATACTGAGATCCGTAGGCCCTGAAAATAAATAAAATAAATAAGTCAATAAAATTTCTTTATTCTTTGACACACATGCGACAAATTAAATAAATAAATAAATAAATAAATAAAAATGAATAAAACAAAAAAATTTACGGAGAAAGTTAAAAAAAAAAACGCAAAAAGAATAGAAATAAATTGCCAATGGAAGGCTCGTTTATTTCTATCAACTAGAAAAAAAAAAAAAAAAAAACAAAAAAAAAACTAAAACCAATATTACTTTGTGTACCGTTGCTCAGTAAGCCCGATGTGAAGCTCTGAGTGGGATACAATCCGGCAGACAGGGTTGGCGGTACAGTTGTTGGTCCAGCACGTTGAAAAGCTTGACTGAAATTTGGTCTATACATTGCTGTAGGTGCTCCACCACTACCATTACCACCGCTGCCTCCACCACCGCTTGCAACTCCATTCACCACTGACGAGCTAACTATTGTCGCCTGGCTGTAAAATCACAATTGCAAAATCGTTCAGGAAATTTATCCATCAACGAGGTTCATTGGATGTGTCGTGTGTGCGCGCCCGTGCTCAGATAATCGTCAATCACGTATATAGAACCAGTCAATCTTAGTCAAGATAAATGCTCGATGATGATTTATGTACTTTGTCTAGCGCGTGCTCAATCGTTTGAAATAGAGGAAGGAGTGAGAGATTTAAAAGGAAAAGAATTGAATTGATCAAGGGAGAAGAAAAAAAAAATTTAATACAGAAATTCCACTTGAACTTGTTAACAGTTAAATAAATGTCGTGATGATTTGATAAATATAAAAGCTAGGAAAAATCAACGGATTTTATTCATATTGATTGTATATGTATATATATGTATAATATAAAAAAAAACATCATGAGATGATTATTAATTGTGCGAGCTTAATTTACCTCATGAGGCCCTTGTTATCGGAGGTTGTCAATAGTTTAGATGTTGGTGTAAGGGACAAAGGCGTTGAGGCAAGTGTGCTTGGTAAACTAGTCAAACTAGTAAGCGGCGCAAGAGATGTCATTGACGTTGGTGGTGTGTCCTCCCGTTTGCCTGGAAGTGATTTTACTGGGGTGCTTGAGAAATGATCCAAACTTGCTCGTACATCAGTTTGCTATGAACAAAAGAAAAAAAAAAAAATAATAAATAAATAAATAAATAAAATCACATATTAAATAATTCAAATTATTTAGTATACAATGGATTTATTCCTAATAATTATCATTTATCATATCAATCTTTTTTAATTATTTCAATTTCTTCATTCATTGAAATTTCATTATCGCTCATTGGACTGATTTAATTTTTAACATAATATGTTCTACTTTTCACTTGATAAATATATATTGTATACATAAATCATATTCGATTATCAATTTTTAATATTATTTTTATTGATATACCTGATTTTGAGAATAATTAGAAAAATATTGATTATGTATAACTTTAAGATTTTTTTTTCTCATTATGAAGATGCGTAATTCCAAAATAATATGTATTTATCGTTGTACAATCACACGCGTTCTATATTCTATGATTAATTCCTACACGAAGTAAAGCGCTTTGTCTATTGATCACGTGGCGCTCACTAATAATACGCCCGCACTTGTCGCCATCGTGTCAATGCACCAAACAAAACAAAACAACTGGTGGGGAGGAAAGTCAATCTCTGGTTCGATCACTTCTCCGTCGATGGACCATCGTCATGATTCTTCATCGCAAGCAGAATAACACAAACACCAATACACAATATTCTTCTGTGTATATATTTTTTATTTTTCACTCTTTTTCTCTTTCTATCTCTTATACTTTGACTTCTTTGTGTGCTCTATTTCGTTCTCCCTCGCTTGATTATAAATGCGACAACGACCAACCACGACAATGAGAATGAGAATGAGAAAAGAGAACAAAATATGACAACGACAAAGACCATGAGGATGTTGTTGTTGATGATGACGATGACGATGACGATGATGATGACGATGATGATGATGACGATGATGATAATGATGATAATGATGATAAATGAAAGAGTGCGAGAGGATTACATTAAAATTTAGAGGTTTAATATATGTAGAGAGACAGTGAACTAGTGCCGTTGGTAGCAAGATCAAACCAGATGTGAGAGTGTAAAGTCGACGCGTGAGTAAGTTAACTGGGAATTTGGGAAAAGAAGCAGAGGAGACATCTAGGCGAGGAGAACAAGCAGAAACAAGAAAATAAAAAGAATGAAAAAAAAAAAAAAAAAAAAAAGTAAAAAAAAAAAAGAGAGATGATGAAGAGGTAAAAGAGCAACGAAGAAAACTGAAGTGACGATGATTCAGGAGAGTGATGAAGCAAAGGGTCGAGTGACTTGAAATGCTGGTGGCCGGATGTTGGGGAGGTATTTTTTTTTTTTTTTTTTTTTTTTCTTATAAAAGGCGAGCACTGTAGCGTTGACGTCAATTATATAGGTGCAGGAACGTTGTTGAATGGGGAGATAGTCACGAGAGACAGCTTATGTTTATATATGAAAAGATTTCACTCTAATGGGTTAGGTTTTAGGTCGCGTCGGGGGTTATCATTTCACGGAGGGATTTTTGAAGCAGATATCAGACCAAGTGAAGTTGTGTGGATAAGTATTGAGAATATAAATTTATACAATATATATATATATAAGTCTGATTTGTTCTATGCAAGCGCATGAACATTGAAAGTTGAACAAAAAAAAAAAAAAATAGATTTGTGGATTGGAAACTATATTTTATCTTGGTAATAGTACATTAGGATATAGTTGAATAATAGTTGATCAATTCATTGATGAAAATGGAGAGGGGTAAAAAATATATATAAATTCAAGTGAACAAAACGAGTGTGTGCACAATTTTATCTCTTAGCGGTGCTTGTCTACCATAATACGCATTCTTTTTCTTTTGTGAAGGGGCCAGAGTGCACGGCCGATTTACGTATGGGCGAGTGTGCGTAATTCAAAACACGGAGACGAGAAAGAAACCAGAGCGTATAAAGAGAGTGGGAGAGGTGAGCACGACCCAATACGTGTCGGAAGGTTATCAGTTATACTACGTGCGTGTGTGTGTGTGTGTGTGTGTGGGTAAGTGTCTCTCATATATTTCCTCTCTCTTTGACTCTTTTATATTACATCCTCGCTGATGTTTACCTAACATTTCATTTTAAATTTACGTATAGTTTTGATATTTATTATTATATTTACACTTTTATTTATTTCAAAATGATTGAAAATGATTTTAAATTAATAAGGAAAAAAAGAAAAAAAAAACAAAAATAAAAAAAAACGATATAAAGAAACAGTGAAAGACCATCGACGATTTTTTACGAGATAAAATTAGAACGATATAAACAAGAGGAGGAAAGACAAGGAGAACGAGAAGGGAAAGAGGAAGAGGAGGAAAACGAAGACGAAGAGACGAAGGTGGGGCAGATTTTTAGAGTCGACGTGAGTTATTAGTCTCCACTCATTGGGTTTACTCACCGTAGCCGCTGGCAATGTAGGCATGGGCTGTGAGACCGGCTCAAGACCCAGCCTCATGCGTTTGGCGTTGTCGCTCTCGTTTTCGCAAGCCGTTGCCAAAATCTGCTCCGCCTGCACCGAGGTCAAGTGAGCCGGCGTCGGTCTCGCCTGAAATAAAATGAAGAAAATGAAGCAAAAGACGTGAGTGGGATATGAGATAAAAAAAATAAAAAAAAAAAACAGTAATAATAAAAAAAGGAGAGGAAAAAAAAAAGAAAAAAAAAAAAGAAGTAAATAAGAACAGTGTATATGTCGCGTGAAGAAAGCTCCAAGGCGAGACGAGTGCGTTCCAGGCATTCCGGAAACGTGCAACGTTGGGCGAAGAGTCTGCGAATTTATTTTCTTTGTTTCAAGTTTCTTTAAAAAAAAATTTTTTTTTTTTTTATTATTTAGTTATTTTTTATTATATATTTATTTATTTTATATTATTATTATTATTATTATTATTATTTTAGTTTGATTTGTTGTTGTTCTTTATCTTTTGAAGTGAGTTGGAACAAAGAAAAAAGCGAGAGACGAGTGCGTTTGAGCGAAATAAAAGAAAAAAATTGAAATGAAAAATTTATAGTTACTTACAGCATCCCAAGGTGCGCCTTCCCTTCCTCTCTTATTTCTCCGGCAGCTTTTCAGGTACGTTCGAATTCGTTTTCTTGCACGTTCAGCAAATTCGGGAAATTGTCTCGTACAACTGTCAATAATCGCTTGAATTTTTTCCTTTGGTTGTTTGGAAATTGGCACGATGCGATCCAAATTCTCATCGACGAACAGTCTAACGAACATCTGCCCGTAATAGATAAAAGAAAAATTATCAATGATGAAAGACAAGACGAAGATAAAAATGAAAAAACAAATGATGGGGTGTACTATGACTCGGCTTCGTTGACAATAACGACGACGACGATGACAACGATAACGGATAATAAAGAAATAAAGAGAGGGAATAAAGTGAGTACGTAGTCAGTGTTTGCTTCAGGAATATTTCGTGGTTGCTGAGAAGAATCAAGAATTTATCTGTATTGCGATACTGGTGGTGATAGTCGGGAGGAGCCAGCGTTGCTCGATTAAACTAATTGTAATTAATTAAGGAGTTGCTCTACCGGCGAGTGCTGTACACGCGGAGGGTTCCGTTGTTTTTCGCGTTAACTCTACTTCTCGCACAATGACCCTCTACACCCAACTGAGAATAATTAAAGGAGATAAAGAATTTTTAACATTTCTTTAAATAACTAAATTCTCTAATAAAAAAGGGGAAAAAAGATAATAATAAAAAATAAAAAAAACAACAACAACAGTAAAATTCATAACTATAAAAAATATATCTTTTTCTATTTGTACGTTTTACTTTTTGCATCATCAGCAAAAAAAAAAAAAAAAAAAATAAAAAATATATGTATAAAAAAAAAGTATATATACGAGAATAAAAAAAAATATATACAATAATAATAGTCATATCTGAAATACTACTCACATTAAAAGCTTTAAGACGTTCAGGATCGTGATGTCTCGGATCGAGTCTTTCATCGGCATCCTCATCGTCATCATCTTCATCCTCTTTATTACCACTGCTGCTTGTTTCATCTTGCGCACTACCAGCGCCCTCACCGCCTGTTGGACTTGATTCTCTATCACGATCTGAGCGTGATGGAGTACACGAAGATGCTGGCGGCGGTGTTTTCTTCAAACCCATTGCATATGATGCCCACAAAGATGCCATATCCTCACTACCAACACCACCAACTGCGCCCATATTCGGTACTACACCTGATGACAATTCACCAAGCTCTGACGTTCCATTTCGTGAATCTGCAAATAAACAAATACACTCAACACTCATATACACATTTATATAAACACATGGAATAAAAAAATTATACAATTACTTCGATAATCCTTTGCCTCAATTGCAAAGAAATAATATTGCAATAATTACAAAAAAATAAAAGGAAAAAAAAAATTAAAATAAAAAAAAAAATCTTTATATATAAAAATGATGCATAAAATGATAGTATCGTGTGGAATTGGCGTCTCCTTGATGTGTTTAGCACGTTTATACCATAATGATTACGTCATAGCTAAGAGGTCAGAATTGTGAAATATACCCGAGGGAGGGATTTGCCTTTTCTTCCAATTCTGTATACATACATATATATATATATATATATATATATATATATATATATATATATATATACGTATAGGAATCATCAAAGTATTTAGAGAAGCCTGGCATCCAAGGCAATACCGCATTGAAGGTTGTTGTATTAGTATACAGCAGACTTTCAACCATTCCCAATGTATTATATCCTATCCAACTCTCTCTCTATGTGTATATATATATATATATATATATATATATATATATATATATGTGTGTGTGTGTGTGTGTGTGTGTAAAATACCCCGGGCTATATCGCTAAAAGGAGTCAACGGAGGTTGCTGGTTGTAGACGTTGTATAGAACTCCAACTAGAAAGCCGGTTACCACAAGAGATGCGCCAAGGCGCGCGCGTTTCTTCTCTCTCTCTCTCTCTATCTTTATATTTTTCTCGCTCTCTCACTCTCTGTCGCGTGTGCAATCTACCTCTTGGGCTCGTTTGACAACTCGACTACTAGCAACGGTGTCTGAACCTGAAATTCTGCGCGCGGTGCCATGTCCTCAGGCCATTCTTTCCAATCTCTGTCTCCCTCTTTCTTCTCCTCTCGTTTCTTCTCAATTCCATTTTATCTCTATCTTATTCTCATAGAAGTGCACTATCTCTTCAGTTGGCATTGCCGCAAAAGGAAATATATATATATATATATATATAATACACGCCTCTCACCACGACCTTCTGGATAACTCAGTGTTCTTGTCTTAATACTTTTTTTTTTGTTTCTCCTACTCACTTTTCTTCTCTTGTTTTTATTTATATTAATTTTTTTTTTTCCAATTTACATTCAATTTTTATCTACTCTCATCACTATCAATTAATTTAATATTTGAATTAATCAATTTTAAATTATTAATAAATAAAAAATAAAATAAAAAAAATAATTGTATAAAAAAATGGAAAAATAGTATAAATAATTATTCTAATATATTTAATTGATGTTATAAATTGAAAAGGAGGTGGAGCAGGAGGACAAGAGGAAGGATAAATATTACAATTGATTTGAAACTTGAATATATTTGCAAGAGAAGTGGAGAAGTGACCAGTTGAGTGGATGTTGCCATTGGTGTACTCGTGTGACCACGCCGAAAGCTGGTATTTTTGTTACGTAACTGACAACGACGTTGGCTTTGTATATATATATTTATATGCATAAATATGTGATGCCGAGTATATAGAAGAGATCCAGTGGAACCAGTTTTGTGTTTGACTGGCGACAAACAGGAGGGAGGGCAACTATTGCAAAAGGGAAACAAGAAGAATTATAAGTAATAGGGGAAAAAAAAAAAAAAATAATAATAATAAATGAATAATAAAAAATGGTTGGAAAATAAATTTATAAAAAAATAACTGGAAGAGCGTGAGGAAGAAACTGGAGGAGTGAATTATCCTTCTGCAACCTCTGTCCAAGTTAATGGTAGTGAATATAAGAAATAACACTGACATATATGTATCGGATAGCTTATATATATATATACACAGACGTACGTGGGTATTTATGTGTGTTTATGTTTATGTGGTACACTTAAAACGCATGTCTATGTGAATGCTGTGGCATCCAACCGGTGCCCAACCGAGTTCTTATCGTTCAAAATGTCACGAGGCGGTGATAACCACAAGATTACTCGTTGCGATATGACTCAGGCAAAATACAACTCAACGCGCTTGGCTATTCACATCAACTGTATTGTTTCTACGGCTGTAGTAAGATTACTCACGTGTGTGAATTTGTATGTAATAGAGTCATACTGAGTGCGTTGGATAATTTTTTTTTTTTTCCTATAAACCACAGCCAAGATGTCTGACTGCGTATAATCAAAATAAAAGTTTGTAAGATTGAAAGGGAAATTGGAAAAAAAAAAAATTTCAAAATTATTGAATTTTCGAAAAAAAAAAAAAAAAATATATATATATATATATATATATTCTGTTTCCTATAAACCACAGCTACAATGTCTGCGTATAATCAAAATAAAAGTTTGTAAGATTGAGAGGGAAATTGAAAAAAAAAAAAAAATTCAGAATTATTGAATTTTCGAAAAATATATAATTTTTTTTTCCCTATAAACCACAGCCACAATGTCTGACTACGTATAATCAAAATGAAAGTTTGTAAGATTGAAAGGGAAATTGAAAAAAAAAAAAAAAAAAAAAAAAAAAAATTCAGAATTATTGAACTTTCGAAAAATGTATAATTTTTTTTTTTTTTTCCCTTTTCTTTTAGATATATATAAATATAAAAATAAAAAAAATTAAATTGATTATAATAGTGTTACCTGTGAGTGTAGAATTATTAATGGTGCTATTAGCCGTGGATATGGCCGAGTGGTTGGTGACAGGTGTGCCAATGGTATTTGATGTTGTGGTCGAGGAATTATTTGGTGACAGTGCAGCAGTTGCAGCCTGTGCCTGTGCCTGCTGTTGAAGATTATAATTCCATGCAAGCAACATCAGCTTCAGCTTATCCGCGTCTTTCATTAGCGCGCCTGTTGAATTGAAAAAAACAAAAAAAAACATTTCGTTTGTCAAAATATTTTTAAATTATTTATTTCCTCTCTTTTTCATTAATAAATAGGTAAATTTAATTTTTCAAATTTATTATTATTATTTCAAAGATTGTGATAATCATAAGGGCCAAAGAATTTTGTTATAAGCACAAGCACATTTTTAAATGTATAAATAAATAATAACAAGAAAGAACGAAAGAAAGAAAGAAGGAAAAAAAAAATTTATGTAAATATGTTTGTGTATTGCATTCAAATATAAATAATTAAATACAATAAATAGTTAATTAAATGACATAAAAAATTTTATTTATTCAATGAGATAAGACAAATACAGACAAAGTGTGCCGTACAGTGCAGGTTTTGTATTTCCAAAGAGTATAGTTAGAAATTCACCGATCGTTAAAGGGTGAAATTCACGTTGGTTGGTTGGTTGAGAAAGACGACGAACATAGAAAGGGATATAACGTGGGTGGTTGAGTTGTAAATGATTCAAGTGCACTCGATGGAGCGCGCAGTGGCGACGAGGCGCCTCCTGTTCCTGTCAGAATTTAGGTCACCTATCTAAAATGGTGCGCCATCGACCTCGTCTCATGCTGCCACACACTATCGTCTGTGCCATGAGAAATAGATAGATTTGAAATACAGTGAAAGAGAATGACTGTAAGAGGGAAATGAAAGATAGGGAGTGTGAAGAGAACAAGGGAAACTAATTCTTGCTGTTAGTGAGCCCGAACACCCGCACTGTCAGCTTATCCTAGAACATATACAACATCTATACACATTCACTCACATATACACATCGAAATTACTTATTCTATAGTTATACGTACAATTATATCAAGCGTTATTCCCCAGCTTCAGTATATATTTCAAGATATGTCGCATTCATCTCCAATAGTCGCATGAATAATTTAAAAAAAAAAATTTCTAATGCCATTTTGATATTCTTGGCCCCCATAATTTACAAATTTATTTATTCCAATAAATTCAAATACATCACCTTTTTTTCTTTTCATTTTTATTGGAGAAATTATATGTATATATAAATACTTACTGGAATAATGATCGTCTTCAGAAATGTCAGCGGGTTCAGGAGTTGAAATGTTTTCCTAAAACAAATCCAATAATTCATATTATTATCAAAAAATCCAAATATACATAAATAGAAATATATCTATATATATATATAAATTTTTAACGAGACATATTGAATCGTGGAGAGAGAGTGAAAGAATATTGGGTAAGGGAAAAACGGATTGTTATATTTCAGTGTGTTAAGTTGGAACAATATAAATAAATAAGGATAAAACGTCGCGCGCATTTTTGATCGTGACGTGAGCAATTCACATATGAATCATTTCTATCTCTCTTCTTCTGAATGGTTAAACATAAAAAAGTCCGACTCTCAACTCATATATATTCACAAATTTAATAATAATGCCCCTTCCAATCTTCTTCTTCTCTTTCCTCCTTCATATTAAGAAAAATCCAAATCATTTACTCTTCTCTAATCTGCAGAAGTCTTGGAGAGCTAATGCACATATTTTTCAACTTGCCAAATAGTCGCGAGGAATCGCGTGTTCACGCTCTTAACCATCCTCATTCTTACCCACTTCTTTCTCCATCATCATCATCATCACCACCACCACCGCCAACACTATCTAGTTCTCCTTCTCTTCAATTCATTCTTTTTTCAACGGCCTCTCACCATAATCGATTCCCAAGGTATACAGAGAATGGACGAGAGTGTTGAGGCGCACACAATTCACAAACGCTGATTGATTCCGCACTACAAAATTAACGGGGGATTTCCCATAGTGGCATATAAATAGTTGGTTGTCCGATTTTGCGAAAGCCATAAGTAGTCAAATCGTTATAAAGGAATGACAGAGAAAACTATATATATATATATATAAAACTATAGCCAAAACTAAAAAAAAAATACATGTGTATATATATATACACATAAAGTATAGGTGGTCTATCTGTGCCAGGTCTCACAACTCGTTGCAACATCAGAAGGTCGACCGGTATTCCATGACGCTCGCCTGGTATATTTATATATATTTATTTGTGCCAAATGGACTGATACCCAACTATTGCTATGTACTATTCGTTTATGTGTTTATAGAAAACTGAAGTTACTCGCTTTGATTTTATGCGGACAATGTGTCATGGTATTTTATGAGAAATAAAAAAAAAAAAAAAAAATTTCACTGCGATCTAAAAATTAAATAAATCTTG
This sequence comes from Dinocampus coccinellae, assembly GCA_963920625.1. NCBI lineage: Eukaryota > Metazoa > Arthropoda > Insecta > Hymenoptera > Braconidae > Dinocampus > Dinocampus coccinellae. Next base: position 7,414,362 of record OY987185.1, on the reverse strand, counting down.
ATTATTCAATTGGATAATCAACTTTTTTTTGTATGTATTTCTATTTTTATATATTGGATTATTATCATATGTTTTGCATGATTAAATTGACGAATTGCCATTTTATGACGTTTATCTTTAGATAATTGTCTTGACCAAATTTGATAAGTGCTATTGATTAACATTCTTTTTTTTCTCTCATTTAATGATTAATTTTTTTTTTACTTCAGTGACATGACGAAAATTTTATTATTCACTCAAAGTGCATTATTTTAAGAATAATTTCATTAATTATTTGATATAACCCGAACATTCGTGGCAGCGTTGGTAGAATTATCCAAGATGTAGAATGATAGTTGGAGAAGGAAGAAGGCGATGAGAGAATAAGAAAGATATATATATGCAGTGTTCTATCGTGGAACGAAATGGCAATGCTGTTCTCTCTCACCTACGCAGGGGCCGCCCCACTTCCGCCGGATGTCCCCTGATAAATGAGAATACTCACTTGGCGAAGCCGTTGCACACTCAGTCGCACACCTACACCCATATAATACACCTAACCCATCAACGTGTAACGTATACATTATTAAGTATAGAAAATTAAAGAAAAAATAATAATTATGAAATAAATTAACAAATAAATGAATAAAATTGTATATATAACTAGTCAAAAAAATTCGTTATTTGATATATTTTGAACACAACTAAAAATATACTGAAAATTTTAAAAATTATATATGAAAAAAAAAAAAATATATATATATACACCACACGATTTATTCTGTCCCACTTTCCCTCCCTACAAAATATTTATACCAACTCTATTAATATGTACATATACACGTTCATCTTCGAACGTTATGTGAAAATAATGGAGATTTATTTTTTATTATTATTTTCACACACAGGTCAAGCAACGTGACGTGGGAACGATAGTGGTCCAAAGCAATTTATCCAAGAGAAAAAGACTCAGTTTGATAATGACAATGATATTTGCAGACCTGTTTCAACTGTCGAGTGTGATCCAGCTTCCAACCTCTCCCTTTTCCCGCCCATTATTTCATATATATATATATATATATATACATTATTCCTCCCCTTAATATTCTTTTACTTGATCAACGTGGCATATGTGATTGTCGCGTCATTCACGTACTTGGACGAACCGTGTACAACACACCATTTGTTTAGTTGACTGCAATTAAGCCACTTGGCGGCAATTGTTTGTCGCTCGGCAAGAGAATTCCGCTCCCATCCACTCGGTATATACATATATCAAGTCGCGTTATTATACCGCGAGGAAAGCAACATCCAACCACCCTGGATACATAAACCTACACACACACACACACACACACACACATTTATATGTGAGTATTCATATATATACTATATATAAGCATCAATTCAAACGATAAAAGGCGAACGAGTTGGTAGGGGTCATGGGTTCAGAGCGAGAGATTCAGGAGCCCGAGCGTTTATACGTCGTGGATGAACTTACGGTTGTCCACACCAATCGGCTTGTTCGTAGAGATGGCATCAAAATTATTATTATTATTGTGTATAATTTCCAACTGACCATTCAACATTTAAACGTCAAAAAATTCTTTCATTATATTTAATATATCTCAGAATTTTTTATCTCTCCAAACAAAAAAATACAAATAAATATATTGTATTTTTTTTTTTTTTTTTTTTTTTTTAATAAAATAATTTTGGTTATTTAGATATTGAGGAGTGATCAGACTATCTCTCTACTAACCACTCAATTTCACTGTGGACGAAAATCGTTCCAGAGCGCTCGTAATTCCGCTACTCTGCTAGTTACCGCCTGGTGAGTCGCCCAATTTGGTCTCGTTTGCTTAACAAATTCGATCTCAAACGTTGGCGCATGGCGCACGCCTTCTTCGTCCTTCTCCTTCATCACTACCATTACCATTACTACTGTCTATATACTATACTATATCATCACAGTCGACATTTCCTCCACTAAAGTTATTTCAACATGATGCAAATACTCGAGGTCGACAAACCGTTCTCCGTTTTATAACCCCCAAGATCTCTCTAACTCACTCGTGTGACCGCATTCGGTTTACTATTATCAAACCCAATTTGATTCACATTCATTGATCCAAATTATCTTGCTACTATTATCTATCTATATATAAACTGTTTGTAAACATATTCATGATTATATACACAATTCGAATAAATGAGTATTGTGTAAGCAAACAATTTGTTAAATATAATTTTTAATATTTTCCCATTTTATTAATTCCATAAATTAAATATCATCGTGAATTTTTCAATGAAAATCAGTGTGAGATTATTTCAAATGTTTAATAGAAATAATTGTGGATACAGTAGACGATTGACATGTCAACGTTTTAATATTTTATCCACTCAGATTGGTATTAAAGATGTCGCGGGTTGCGACAGGGACATATTTGAGACCGAGTTTCATATAGCCAGTCGTGAAATACATTGTAGGATGTTAAGACGTACCGCAAAGAACTCGTGAAGTAAAACGAAGAGGCGGAAAAAGAACGAAAATGATGATGATGATGATGATGATGATGATGGGGTCATAGTCAGTGGGATAACCCTACACGTGTGCAACTGTACTGGAAAGAAAAGAAGGAAAAAAAAGGGTATAAAAATAAAAAATGAGATATGTGGCGTTGAAGACACCATGAAATGTAGGGATGGAGAAAATATATAACCAGAAGAAACGAGATTTTCCTCACCACCAAATGAGACCAAGTTATTTCTAATCTACCATCACTCGTTTGTCCCCATTGACGGTGAAAAAGCAAAAGAAAAAATAAAATATTCATATGAAAAGAAGAAGAATAAAAAAAATGAGCAGAAAAAAAAAAGAAAAGAGCCACAACGTATATATGTAAAATTGAATCCCAACGACCCTTGGATGCCAGCGGCTAACCAGCGAGTAATTTATGATGTCATTGTACCAAAGTGTATGTGTGTATCTGTGTACATATATATATATCTCGTGTGCTAATAATGTAACATCACGCCGTGCAAATTGCTACGGATCCGTTTATTATTCATTATATTATTTCTAAACAGATAATTATCAAAATATGATAATTAAATATAATTACAAATCACTTTCACACTCATATACTTTCCAATTGTCAAATAAATATTAATAATAATATATATATATATATCTATTAAATATAAATATTTAAAATCGTAAAAGTGTTTTTCACATGGCCTCGAGTGAATAAGAAATAATCATTGAGATATTAAACAGTAATAAATACAATGGGTAGTACATAAATGCTTTACTATCCTTGCTCTCTATCTCATTCTCAAGCACAATTTATATACCCACATATATATATACGTATATAACTGTATTTATCTAATGGTTGGCAATGCGCACGGATGACGGTGTCTGCCGTGCTCAGTTGGCTACCTTACTTGACCCCGCAACAACGAGGGACAATTGGGTGTAACAGTCTCCCATTCGTCTGGTGCTCGCCTCTCCTCATCTTTTTCATCCATACCAACATAAACACACACAAACACAACATTGAAAGACACACATACACACACATATATATATGTATATACATTCGTATATGCTGGTGGGTTTTGATGTTGCTCTGCCACCATTTATGTTTCTCTGAATCCCTGTACCACCAGTGTAACACATCCATTATTCCCAGGGCGTGTCGTGGTGTGCTGTAACCTTTATATATATATATGTTGTGCGTGTGTGAGTGTGTACGACGCAATTGTCCCTGTACCCGTGACTTGACCTCTTCTCTCTCCCTACTTTCGCTTAGGGGATATGGCAATCCGAGGCCAAGAAATACATACAAATATACACTGACAAAAAAAATATATACGACACTTGTATATTTGTATGCTATGAATTAATATATATATATATACCGTTAATTTTTTATTGTAATCATCTTTAATAGAAATTAAAAATTAATCACGATTGAATGAGTATGTTGAGGTGAGTGAAGAAGGAGAATAAAAATAAATTTTAATATCTATTATATATACTTTGTTATTTCAATGTGAATGAATGAATAAGTGTGTATCACATTGAGCATGAGGCAAAGGCGAGGGAGGGAGGGAGGAGGCAAGAAATGATGTATGTAAAAAAAAAAAAAAAAAAAAAGGGGGGCCAAAGGGATGGGAAGTGAGACAGATGAGAAAGAGAAGGGAATTGGGCTATGATAAAGACGAGAGGATAGAGAGGAGAGTTAACAGAGTGCGCAGATCGGTGAGGCCTTTACCGCGTGTGTCTGAACTTGAGAGAGTTACTGAGATATCTGAGTAGCGGTCTGGGTTTTGCTTGCCGCGACGATGCCAACGAATATTATATATACTTGGCGATGACGCGCGTACAGGCGTGTACATATAAGCCCGCGTGATACATTGAAACGTTGATGGGGAGCAACGTAGAATATATATATTGTGTGTAGCGATGAAGAGTGAAGGAAATGAGAGAGTGAGGGTGAGAAGGGGGAATAAAAAGAGCACACCAAGCGTCGAAGGTTTAATTGCCACTGTAATATAAAACCATTTTCAAATATATTTATATATATGTGTGTGTATTTTTTTTTTTATATCATTTTTATGATAATGAAAAAAAAAAAAAAAAAAAAAAATTTTTTTTATGTATATAATTTTATAAATTGACAAAGTTTATTGACAGTATTCACGAATGGTTGATGTCACACTTGGTTTTGTCATTATTCATTGGATTCAACATTGAGAGAGGCAAAAGCAAAAAAAAAAAAAAAAAACAATGAACAAAAAAAAATTTATGTATTTATGATGAATAATGAGGATAATAGTGTTTTGTAGTGGTCGAGGAAGAATTTTTGAATTCAGGTTGATGTTAATACCAAAGGATACGTAATACATTTATACATTTATGTAATATATATATATTTATACGTTCCACACATGCTGCAATATGAGTGAAACATACTTGAAAATTTTTTGCGGCAATTGAATCGATCAGTGACAACTATACAAGTATTTCCGGCAAAAATATCTCGATAATTAATGTGTGACAAAATGAGGAAAGAGAAAAAAAAAAAGAAGAAAAGAAAGAAAAAACATTAAAATTAATAATAAAAAATAAAAAAAAAATACATTACTGTCACTATTATTAAATATATATATTTTTTTTTTATATTTATATAATTTTTTCTTTCTTCATTGCGACTCATGAAAGGAAAAAAACTTTTTTTTTTTTCTCATCTTTTACTTTTTGCACAGTGGCACAGTCGCCAGACTGGTGAATGTCTTCTGCGCTCTTCTCTCATTTCTCTTTGTGCACTGTCTCTGTTTATATATATATATGTTATGCGGCACCCTCTTCTTGACCGTTGGACTCCTCGTTCACTCTATCTCTTTCATCCTTTCTTTCGTTTCCATTCCCTCTCGTACTCTCCCAGTAGTTCGAATCCGACCACTTCGACCCACACCTAAGAGCGAGGTCGATACACGCGGCGTCTCCCTCCTGTCTTGAGCTCTACTTGCTCTTTGCCAAAGGGAAATAATACAACATTGAAATACGTTATTGTATTTAACATCCAAAAAACGTATTAAACAAAAACAAAATAATATTTACAATGACAATAATATTATAAATTCAATAATGAAATAATTCACTGTTAAATATATTCTCTATTTGTATAATCAATTAATATTAATCACACTCAGTTAAATTAACTTTCTCATATACACAAGTGAAAAGAAACAACAAAAAAAAAAAAAAAAAATCAACAAATCAATATTATTTAAAAAGGTGATGGTAGAGTAAGAACAGACGGACACGACTGTCAAAGTGGGAATTAAAAAATGTATGACGAATAAAGAGCTTATTCGTAGTATGATAAATGTGTCTCATATTCATTATACATTTCTCCAATATACAGACACAACACACAAACACATACACTCTTAATATTCACATATACAATTATTATTTATTATTTCTTATCTTCTTATAAATATCTCCGAATTTTATATATACTTTATTAATCAACGAATTGTACGATGCGGGCGGTAAATTGCCATGATTAAATTTCTGGCTCGCATTTTCTCGTCCTCGTCCTCCCCTCCTCCCTTTTTTTTTTTCTTTTCTTATACCTATTTCATTCTTAATTATATCAACGCGTTAACATCTATATGCACGTACATACACAAACATATTTATATATACAGAGATATAAAACATACACACACACACACATACCATGATCTTTGAATAAATCACTAACACTGTTGACTCTTGGTAATCCGGTGTAAATATACCTCTGTTTCCTTCTTTATCATTGCATTAAATTTCTTCTCATTTAAAATAACAGACTATCAACAAATATTACATTATAATATTATTTTCATGATGAATATTTGAAAGAAGAGAAAAAAACAAAAAAAAACATAATTGTTTTGTATTTCGTATGTATATATATATGTATATAATCTTGTCTTGTTTGATTTTATGTTATCTATGAATGGTCTTGAATTTATTTGGAAGTAGACAACGATCATCCATAAGAATAAATTGACGTGTCGTAGCCAACGATATGGTTCAGGCTCGTTTTATATTCTTTTTTTCTTCTTTTTTTCCCTCCACACACTCTCTCGTCGTCTCTCTTGCTCTTTATCTCTGCCATTGCGTCTCTCACACTCGCTACTACTCGTTTTTATCTTCATCCCTCTGACGTCGTTGCGGTGTCTGGTGAAGTAAGAGGGGGGTTATATGCGCTGGAATGAGCACTGGGGTGTGGTATTGGCCAGGAGAATACTCTTAAGAAGAAGAAGAAGAACTATGGCAGAAAGAATATATATATATTTAAAGAGAGATGGGGAAAAAAAAAAAGTTAGAGAGAACTAAAGTACGAGAAAGGAGGAGATGTTAAAGCGGCAGTGCGATTTTATAGGAGTTCATCTTCCGGCGATGGGAATACCGGACGAGAGAATGGGGCCATTCAAAACTGCTGGCCGTTATGTGTCGACGTGGGTGGGGATTTGAAGAAGCGTTGAGAATGGTAAGAATGGAGAGAGTAGGAGAAAAAATATGAAGAAATAAAAAAGAAGAGAAAAAGGTCGAGAGCAATGTGCAAAAGGGTATTCTTTTTTTTTTTGTTTTTTTTTTTTTCATTTTATCGTCGTTTCAATAACACGAAAAATATTTCAAAAATTTTTTTATAATTTTGGTATTAATAAAAAATTCAATATGTCTACAGATTGTTATTATATATTTTTAATTTTTAATTTGTATTTATTTGTAGTTTATTGGTGTTTTTTGTTTGTTTGTTTTTTTCAATATTATTTGTTGCGCAGTTGATTTGTAAGTGTATGCCACGTGGAGATGAAAGAAAAAGAAAAAAACAAAAAAAAAAAAGAAACAGACGAATGAATATAGAGAAGTCGGAGCGGACAAAATTGACGAAGGAAAATAAGAAGCGAGTGAAAAAAAAGTTATACACACGCGTATACCTGATGTTATATTTAAACTGTATATTGCGACTTAACGGAGGTTCACTCCGAGCGTCGGGTGAAACGACGGTGACTGGCTCGCGTAAAAAGCCACTATATACACGTCGCATGCATATATGTGAAGAGATAACCTATGTGACCTTCTCTTTCCCGCCTTCTGTGCCCGCAATGTCGTTGGCGAGCAGCGTTGGCGGCGCTATTGGCATCAGCGCGAAAAAAAAAAAAAAAAACCGAAAAAAAAAAAAATAAAAATAAATAAAATAATAAAAAATGAGAAATGAAAAAAAGAACCGAAGATAAATTTGCAATGCAAACTGCGGTGGGGACAACTCGAGAGCCCCAAAGAAATGGCACGACGAGAAAAAAAAAAAAAAAAAAAAAAAGAGAAAGAGAGAGAACGCATGAAGAAAAGTGATATACTGTAAACGTATGGGCGCACGTGTTCGCACGCTAAAACTCAATGAACTGCGCGCAATATCGATTAACAGCTGTGTGATGTTCATTTTATTTCGCCGCATTGCTTTTAATATATACCAGTTATATACGTTCTATGGTATTATTTTTTTTTCTTTTTTTTTTTTCACTCTATCTCACTGTTTTCTCTGTCATTTCCACCTTGTTTTTTTTCCCCGCTTTCTCTCGATTTTTTAATGACCGCGTGTGCACAACCCTCGTATATACGCGCACACATACACACGCATCCACATTCCCCCTCTTTCGTATACGTAAATTCACATTTTCACTCTTCCCGTAATGCCCCACTTTATCGTATAAATATATATATATATATATATATATTTATATATTCATTTTTTATTTACGTCAACACTAATTTGCTTTGAAGGGTGAAACATCCGAGAATGGTTGCGGAGAGAGGAAGGAGAAAAAAAAAAAAAAATTCCCAGTCACGGGGCTAGTGGGTCGGTAGAATTTATTCATCATTTTTTTTTTCCTCTGTTTTCTTCTTCTTCATTTTCTGTTTCAAGCGGATAGACGAATTAAATTCTACTCCATTCGTGAAATTAAAAATACATAACTTTAATTATCCATTTGTTTACGTCGCTTTAAAAATTCAATGTAAAATCATGGAAAAAAAAAAAAAAAAAAAAACAAAATTTATACACCCAATTTTTTTACAATCCGAATAATGGATAAAAAAAAAAATTTTTTTTAAAATAAAATAATAATAATAAATCCTTAGAATTTAACCGAAATTTTCATTGATTCAATATTTAATTTGACGAGAACATTTTTCTGCTCATAAACTTATATATGGTAGTTTCACTTTTTTTTATTATTTTATTTTTTCCTCTTTTCTCTGTTCTTTTTACCATTTGGCGCAATTCCAATAGGTTGAGCTGGCGCTGTGAGGCGCCGTTTGGAGGCGACCAAACGAGACTATATACGATGGTATGTGCGACCATGTATATAATAGTATGTTTTGGTACATGTCGTATTATAATATGAGGGTTGAACAAGCGCGGGCGTACAAAAGAGTAAAACAGATATATATATATATACATATATATAAATTACGACAAAGAAAGTGGAAAAATAGACAGGTGGGAGAAAAATATTCCACCCCGCTCTTCTCCTCTTTCAATAGAATAGCGAGTATATTCTATAGGTACATTGTACTCAAACAAAGTAAGATATTATTAGAACCTACGACTGGCTGCAACTGGTGCATCGACTTCACACAACTACAAATATTATATACATTCATGTTATACATGCGAACATTGAAATCTCACATTACAATATTTAATATATATAATAAAATTTTGGCACGTGTCTTAATTACTTCCGTCACAATGAAAAATATTAAATATAATCTTTGAACTTAAAGTTAAATGAGAAGAGAGAAAAAAAAAAAAAAAATATTAATTTCATTATAAATATAACATATTATTTATTCATATATATATATATATTTTTTTTTTTAAATTATTTTATAAACGTTTGATGTTGTTGGTATGGATTTAAAAAAAAAAAATGTGAAATAATACACGACAATACGGGAAGACTTCAATAGGGATATTAAGAATTTCTTGAATATTGTATAAGTATTTACGTATATATACGTTGATATACCGCATTTAACCCCATTTTATTTCTATCGAACGATATCGTTCCTCTCTTTTCTCACTGTGGCCGCACGTTATAACCTTCAGGACCCATAAATAATCCGGGGCTATCAACAATCTGCGCGGCGGACAGGGAAATTACCCTGAGGGTGCCAACCAGTCGACCTAACTCGCACGCGCTAACTCTCAACTGCTTCTCTTCCTTTATTTCCTCCACCTCCTCCGTCTACTCCTCCTCATTCTACCGCGCTTCTTTTTATATTTCAACTGCTTCTCAGTTGTTATTATTTCTTCCTCCCCTTTTTCTTCTTCTTCTTCTTTTTTTTCTACTTGACGGCTTCTATGCACCCAGTCGGGCTATAATCGACGACAATTTGGCTCGCTTCGTCAGCCACTATTTCATTGTAATCGATCACATGCGATTTTATGTTATATATGTAATTTTACTCTCCTGTTTGAGTAATCGCTGAGGAGGGAGAAAGAAAAAAAAAACAAAAAAAAAATTCCCACAATCGATGCATCGATATCTTATCGTGTTTACATTATACGTTTGCACGCTAACGTTATGTCACATTAAAAATCTTTTATTTTATTTGATTTTTTTTTTCTTGTTTTTCAGTTTCCTGCTAGATTATAATATTGTTTTGTAGCAATAACAATACTGTATTTATGAGAAATATATTTGAATTAATTTAAATTAACTAATGAAAATGTAGCATACAAAATGACACTTGAGCAAATGTATATTTGATATATTTTACAGTGAATTTTCCTCGTATCACACAATGATAAAATACAACAGTCAAGTATATAAATTGTTCATCGCTCGTTACGTTTTATATCGATCTTTATATATTCAATGGTATACGTACACACGCACACACACACACACACACACATACAAATATATACAATGAATATATTCATACTTAATAATAAAATAAAGATAAAAATATATTACGTCAATTGATTGACGACTATGAAAAAACCACACGGTGGAAATCATGAAAATTAATAAAATAAAAATCCTGAGTAAAACTGGATACATGAGTTTCATTTATTTATTTATTAATTTATTATTATTATTATTTTTTTCTTTTTTTAATGAAACACAATGTCATTATTATCCATAAAATAAATTTTATGATTTGTTGATTGATTTATCAAATATGAGTATTTATATTCTTACACGTTAACGATAATTGATCAAATTTATAATCGAATTATTTGAACTCATAAATAAATATAATAAAATAAAATTTAATGAAATGGAATAAAAGAAAGAAGAACAAAAAAAAAAAAATTTTGTTTTCATGGGCATTTTGTAAAATTCAAGTGTTCAAAGTATGAGACCGCCCACGTGTACAATTCACATTGGAGAACGAACGCTGAACGATGATGAGACGCCATGTTGTTGCACCCACTGACTACCCACACACGATTAAAATGTCTTCAAAGAAATATTCATACCAAAATAATAGACAAATATAATAATGATACTTGAAAAGAAATAAGTAAATAAAGCGAATAACAAAAATAATATACTCCACTAATATACAAAACTAACTGAATTGATTATTAATAATTGATGATTATAAAATAAACCAGCAATAATAATAATAATAACAATAATAATAATAATTACACACCTTTTTAAAGCAACAATTTCATCTTAGTTTAAATATTCCTTATACTTTGATTCCTTTCACTCGTTTAATCGTGAAAATAAATCTTGATAATTACCTGAAAACAAATAAAATTTCATTAGTCATTGAACAATAAATTACATTAATTAAAAATAAATAAGAAAAATAAATAAAAATTATAAATTACATTAACATGTATATATAACTGTGTAAATAAATTCCAATTCAAACAAAAAAAAAAACACAAGTTGCATTGCAACCCTTTCTCACGATTAAAATGTAACTATTTTATTTTTCATCACTCCAACAAAAAAAATAAATAAATAAATAAATAAATTATATTATTCGTGATTGTAGGTGCTGTGAGCATCGCAGTCGTAATAAAAGTGCGTACAGAATAGCCAGTTGTAAATAATATAAACAGCAAATATAAGAAGATGAAGTGAGAGAGAGGAGTGTGAGGGAGGGAGGGAGGGGGGGGGGCTTTATTTATTTCTACCCTACTTATTCTACTGCTTTGTCCAGATTCTACGGTGTGGACTGGACTTATGGTAAAAGTAGGGGAGAAAATTTAATATTTACCCTCGAAAAATACTAATGAAAATGTATTTGGAAATAATAATAATTTTTTTTTCTTTTTTTTTTTTACCCTATCTTTATTTTTTCATTGCCAACATTACTTTATTTATATTCGTGTCCGAGTTACTTGGGCCGAGCGTATCTTTTGACGCACGCGGCCCTGCAATCGTAATATAAACGTCGAGTAGATAAAAAAAATAAAATAAAATAAAATAAAGTAATAATAATAATAATAAATATATAATGCAGTAAACTCGGACAAAATGTTGGGGCGGCTTTACGGATGAGCAAGGCGGGACTGTGTGTAAATGCGCGCATCACTCGCGCGTCCATGCAAACGAAACGAAGCTTAAAAAAACAAAAACAAAAACAGATAAATGATGGCGAGTATGGACGTGAGTGAGGGAGGGAGAGAGAGAGATAGAGAAAGGGTATATATAAAGTGAGGAAATAAAATTGTATACGTGTGTTGTGTGAACTAAAGCGACATATTATGAGTAAAATATATAAAAGAAATCAAGTGAGATATTATGATAGCGAGTGATGTTTTTCTCTTTAAACTCTGCCGCTAATGTGCAACTTGGACTTTTTTTTTCATATTATTCTGTATCTCTGTTTTTCTCATTTATTTTTTCGAATTTATTTATTCTTATTATTATTTTTTATTAGATGAAAAATTAACAAAAAAAAAAATTGATGTGAAAAAATTAATCAATATTAATTATAATTTTTCGAATTGATTTGTAATTTTTTTTTTTTTTGATTATATACGATTTTCTTATTTTATAAATATACTTGTATATCAAATATATTTTATCATTTTATTTATTCATTCAAGTTTTTTGTTTTTTTTTTTTTATATTCATATGTAATTATATATATATATTTTTCAAGAATCCACCAACTTTGCATTTTCGACGACCTTTATCCACGACTTTACGTAAACTATATAAACGTGTAGTATCTTACGTTGCCAAAAAACTTTGTCCTAAAGTCCCATTTGGAAACGTGACACAACGTTAGAAAGATCTCTCTTCTCTTCTATTTTCCTCTTCAACTCCACGACACAGTCAAAATATATATATTTGACTGGCATATTAGCTTTGAAAAATCTTGTGAAATATAGTAATGTTACCACATTGAACGTGGTGTTTAATATCCCACACAGTGAAAACATCTTGAAAATTGGCTACGACAAACAATTATTTTATTTACCCGCACTTCATTATTTTTCTTTTTTCTTTATCTTTGACTTTTAAATGTTCTCATGCCAAATTTCTATTTGCTTTTTGCGATTATATAAAATCAAACATGTCAATTACATTATATTAAATCACATTATTCAACTATTTAATATTTATATATATTTTCTAATATAATTTATTTTTAATTGGATATGTGTGGTAAAATTTTATTAGAAATTGTCACAACTAAATAATATGCACATATATATGTGTGTGTGTGTGTGTGTGGGTATAATGGGTGAATGAAAATGCGAATTAATTGGACGAATTATTATATAGATGATATATACAATGAATAGTGATGATGAGGGTGTTGAGGGAAGGACGTGTGTCTATAGAAACGATTCGCCGTTTCGTGGCTCGAGGCGAGTTGTCCCGTTTAAAGCCACCGCGCACAACGTGGTTGTAGATAAGTGTTGGGTATCAACTTGTTGCATTAATTACAACAGGCACGGCTATTAGCCATCGATTCACGCGCAAGTCTCGCACATTTCCATGTATATATATAATGTAGTTTACTCAGTAGCAGCTTTAATAATTTTAATTTTAAATATCTCAATCGTAGAATGAAAATTAAAATAGTTTTTTTTTTTTTTTTTTTTTTTTTTTTTCGTCCTACTCACTTTTCTTTTATCGTTTTGCAAGGTGAAATGTATAAAGGAATAAAAATACATTGAGTATATTTTTTTTATTGAATTATATTGAATTATATTTGTATTTATTAATGGTATTGATTTTTTTTCAAATTTTTTATTATTCTTTTTAATAATTAATATTTGATGATGTGATAATGACCCAAATATAAATGTGTGTGAATAAAAATTTTATACACATTCATATTGTTTATGTGTAATGTATAAATGCGCAGTTGGATATAAATGAATTAAAATTTAACGGATACTTATATTTATGGGTGTACAAGTAATGAAAATTAATTATGTATGCTCATAAGCAAAGTCAGAGAGCATGGACAGAAATTTTTACAGGCCTTTCTCTTTTTTTATCCCATCAAAATTTTATTTTATCATTAATTGTACAATAATAAAAAATTTTAAAAAATTATTTTTTGTTTTTGTTTATCTGTAAATTATTTTGAGACTTTTTTATATTCTATTTAACTATATTTTAAGTAATAAAAGATAAATAGTGTACTAATACAGTGTTGTTTATACGATGGATAAATTAATTTTGCTCAAATAATTTAAATTGAGTGATAATTTTATTAACATTTTATTAATATTTAATATTATTGCCGTATGTTTTTTTTTTTTTTTTTTTTTTTTTTTTTTTCTTCAATAATAAAAATACTGCAGTTAATGTACTTTTTTTTTTATAATAAAATTTACAATGAGTGAATAATGGTGTTCAGTTAATTTTTCAAAGAATTATTTATATGTCAATTCTAAAATGGTGAAGGTGAATAATGGAAAATCAAATTTTAGATGTGGATAAAATGGACTCAGGTCAACTGTGGTCACATATCGTTTTGAATTGATAAACCGATTTTGTCTTTTAGTCGTATCCTAAAAATACCTCTGACACTTTCGACAATTTTCCAACAATTTGTCACAGCTAATTCAAGTGAATGATATGACCCAGTAAATACCATTCATGAATTTATTTAAATTAAATCAACGTCAACGTATCACTAACTTTATGAAACATAAATGGAAATGAAAAAAAATAAATATATAATAATAATAGTAAATAATAATGAATAATAAAATTAAATTAAAAAAGCTATTTCAATACGAAAAAGGAAGGTGTACATCAAACGGATGTGGATAAATGAAATGGAAGTGGTTTACGCGTTTCATGGACAAATTGTCAACGTTATAGAGAAGAAAAATTATAAAAAAAAAACCGAGATATTTTTTAAAAAAAATTTTTTTTTCTTCCCACTACACAAACTCTATAAATTGCACAAAAAAAAAACAAACAAAAAACAAAAAAACAAAATGATCAAATGAACAAGAGAATAAAATTTAAAAATTTAAAACAAATGACAGATGAAAATTTGCTGAATTAAATATATTGCTAATGAATGACAAAAATATTTGAGAGAAATAAAATATTCAAATTAAAACTCGTTGATATATTTTGGAAAATGGTACGATGAGAAATTTTTCATGATATGAAAAGCACTCGGGTTGCATTTGGAGTATTCGAATAATCATTTGAAAATCGAGTGATTATCGAGCGTGTATATGGAAGCGAATTTTACCTAAATAAATTCAAAGTGGCGAGGATATATATATATATATGTAGGGGTTGGAATATATTCCAAAAGCTACAGAGGGGGGTTTGACCAGAGGCTATTTCAAGCGAGCTCGATATGCCCACGCTTGCAGTATTCCAGTAGGACTCGCAGATATTCACACACACACACACACACACACATACACACAAAATCATATATATATATATCAGCCGTCAATAATCCGCTGAATAAACTATCGCACAACCCACCCACAAGCGGCGACGCGACCACCCACCCATATACGCCCGCAATTGTCGTGTTCCAACGACGCCACGCGATCGTCACCTACGTCATGGTTTTATGAGTGTTTTTATATGTATATACACATTCATCTCTCCCTTGCAATGGGATGAAAATAATTTTTTATAAATTTGAAAACAATTTCGTACATATAAAAATTAAATAAACTGCAAAGCAAGAAAAAAAAAAAAAAAAAAATTCAATATTTCAATATTCATCGATCGCGTATGCAGATTTTTTTTATTTTACCCTTATCATTTTTTTCTACATTATTCTATTGAGTTGACCATTTTTTCTGGTTTTCAAACAATTTCACATATTTACACAGCGAGAACAAGACATGTATATATATATATATGCAAGCGAGAAAGTGACCTCGTGATGGTATCTATACAAACCTCGATAATATATATATACTTGGAAGTACGTTCTCTCCCACTGCCGCCATCGCGGGCAAGTAACGTAATTAAGTTTCACGGTCTCGAATAATTACCTACCTAGCGAGCGTGGCATCCGTTACTCGATTCCCGACCATCCTCAATTTCGGAATCATTCTCTCATCCTTTATTTCTCCCATGGTACACTCTTATTCCCTCAGGTATCACTCCCACACATAGTCACACACAAAATTAGATTATACATACAGATGTATGTGTATACATATGTAAGAGGGTGAAATCGAATGGTTGTCAGAATAGAAAATGGCAATGAGATAGAATGAGAAAATAATAGTGTGAGCTTTCTGTCTTTGCACAATCGTGTCTTCTGTCAACCCTCTTTATAAGTTTTAACGTTTACAAATTCTATATAATATTTTATCTCTTTCCCACTTGAATTTCATATTTATACCCTCATGTTTCCAAGCTTCAAAACCCTCACGTCGATTACACTGAATTAACCCCAAATGCGTGACAAGAACGACGGAAAGATAGAAAAAGACAATAATTCCAAATGCTAAAAGGGAAATGAAATATATATATATATATGTGTGTGTGTGTGTGTGTGTGTATGTAGAAAGTCGGGTAGGTCCGGGATACATCAAGGATTCTCAACGAAGGAGATTGCCGTGTAATTCGATCGGGACTCTGGGGATCCAATTGAGAACTGGATCGTTTTACCATTTTATTATTTCTCTCTTTCCCTCACTCGGTATTTCATTCTCATATACTCTATATTTTGTACTCTATGTGTTTCTGTGTGACGAGTGAATATCAGTGCACACGGAATTTTCAATGAGACGTGTCACAGTGTTCGTGATGAATTTGTGGGTTTTATACGTATGTATATATAAAACATATGTATATGAGGAGAAAGAATTTCCTGTGTGTCGGGAAAAGAGAGAGAATATACGGATGACTGGTACTCTACGACATAAGATAATGAATATTCAGAATCATTGGACAAGCCAAGCGATAGAATATCTAAAATTCTATCCTTTCTAATTTAATTGACGTTAGGAAAATGAAATTAATGTCATAAAATTATTTTCACGATAGATGAAAACTGGAGGAAAATCATTTTATAATAATTCAATCGTATTATCATATCAATATTATCACGATATAATTAAATAAAAGATTAAAATAATAAAAAAAAAAGATTATACTATAATTATTATTATTTTTTTTTTTCTTAAATTTTTTTTATATATATCTTTCTCTTTATATTATTGGTGGATTAATCTTCTGTGACGTGACTTTGGAGGATTTGTATCACTGGTAAAAATACATGGAAAAAAAAATGCACAGAAATAATATTAAAAATATATATATATATATATACAGGGCGTTGTGTGTGGACACTGATGCGGTGTACCTTGACACGGATGGCTCCCTGAATCATCCAAGTCTCAGCAACCGAAGCGAAAAGCAAATGAACACTGAATGAGTAAGTGAGAAAGACAGTGTTTTCCATGTTGGTTTATGGTGGGGACGCGACGCAGAACTGCCAGCAACAAACATCGGCTCTTTGCTATCAACACACGCCTACCGCGCGCAATTCCGGCGTGTGTCCAATTGTCTGTGTATACATGCAGATAAATATATGTACATATACGTATATATTTGTATATACTGCTTTTATATATGTGTATAAATATATATGTATGAGTATATAAATGTATATAGTGTGTGGGTATGTGTGAGAGTGAGTGTATGCCTCGAGGCTCGCGAGTTTACGGTTGTCGACCGGCCGTTGGTGCGTCCACCAGTGTCGATAAGCCTTGGTATACTGCGTATATCCATATGTATATATAGAGAGAGAAAGAGGGAGAGAGAATCCAAACCCAACGAGAGAGTCAACGAGTTGATGCTTTCAACTAAACGCATTCGCTAGGAAATACCGTTTCCTTTTGAATTTCCAATCTCGAATATAAACTGCCTGTATATATATATATATATATATTTTTTTTCATATTATTTTATTTTGTGTTTGTTCATGTGTTTTCAATGTATATTTTTGTTTTTTTTTTGTTTGCAAAAAGAGAAAATGAAAATATTTTCATCATTACAGTTGATTAAAACAAAATTCTCCCTTTACTTTTTCGAAATATAATTTTTTTGTAAAAAGAGAGAAATTAAAGGAAAAATTTAAGATAAAAAATAAAATACATGTGTAAAATAATTCAGAGAGCTTGCATTGGTCTCTATGCCGTTGCTTTTTGAGGGGCGACGAATGAAGCCAAAGAGGGGAAAAAAAAGAAACAAAAAAAAAAAAAAAAAAGGGGAGAAGTTGGTCGGTTCAATATAGCACGCAAGCATATAAAACGACAACCGGGAATATATATGTATACATGAATGTGCCTATGCGCTCAGTGTGGTCGTCCGCTTGGAAATGAGAACGAGGGGGGTTGGTAGTTTATCCTCCCCCAGTGGGATTGTGGTGTGGACGTGAACGTAAAGGCACCCACCCCTATACATACACATATACATATATGTATATATATATATATTGTCCATTGCTGCCAGGCACTGGCGTGTCTCATCTTATGGAAAATCCATACTAGTGTCCTTTTTCTTTTTTTTTTCCAAAACATCTACACTTTCAACCCTCATCTTACCTCTATTGTCCACGTATTTTCAAATCCTCAAATATTTTTCTCCCAACTTTTAACATAAACATGCATCTCTACATCAATAGAGATGATGAAAAAAAAAAAGATAATATTTTTAAATAAATAAAAATAAAAAAAATATATATTATTTTTACTTCACTTTCATTTTAAATTTAAAAAAAAAAAAATTTTTTTTTACACGTTGATGCAAAAAAATACGAAAGAGGTCACCGCAGTATTTTCTATATGGTCCACCTTGATTGTGGTACAGTACAACGAGAGGGAGAAAGACAGGGGATAGAGGGGGAAAAAGAGAGTGAGAGAGTAATGGGTGGAAGAGAAAGAAGACTCGAGTCGGCGACGATCCTATTATCCACTTCGCGCACACGTAAAAAGTTTAAATCCACCGACAGCCACCGGTATACGTTGGATAAAAAAAAAAAAAAAAACAAAAAAAAAACAAAAAAAAATATAAAAAAAGTGGCCGAGAAAGAGGGACGTGGAGATATAAGTTTATAGAGAAAACGAGGACAAAGAGAGGATTATAAGAGAGACGGATAGATGAGCGAGTGTAGAGGACAGAGAGAAAGAGGTTGAGCAGGGTGGCAGTGGAGATGGAAGTGGAAGATGGAAGAGAAGAGAAAAGGATGAGGAGGCAGAGTTGGAGGTGGAGGACGTTGGAAAACGAGTGCGCAAGAGGGAGAGATGTTGGAAAAATATAACCTGTTGGACCGCCAAAGACTGAAACTACTATATATGCGTGAGAGTGTGACAAAGAGCCACACGTACGGTGAAAGATTGACAGAGTAAGCAATAGATGGTCGAGAGAACGAATGCGAACGGCAGTAAGAGGTGGAAGGAAGGGAGGAAGAGAGAAGGATAGACGGAGATGAATGTATTAAAGAGAGTGAGATAGTGTGATAGAAGGGAATTTTGTGCGTGAGTGACAAGGATAAATGAGCGTCGTTGTGTCCCGAACCTGCCTCAACTCACAAAATCAACTTTTGCCGCTCGATTCACCGATTTGATTGATTTCTATTGATATTAAATTATTGGCATATTCTATCATCGCCTTAAAATCACGACATTCGAACAGTTGTGATTATATTTCAATTTGTCAAAAAAAAAAATATATATATATATATATAGTTAAATTTACAGTATTACACCTCTTTATTATTTTTTTATTTTTTTATCTCAATGAACTCTTAACGTAAAATTCATTGAAATAAATTTTATTTATGATGTATATAGAAGCTTTATAGAAGTTATTTTGTGTGATTGTTTCACGCAATAATATTAGTCTGGAGACATCATCATTATGATTTGCATGTGATTTTCACGCTCAATTAGCAACATATAAACATAACAATATCGTATTTATAGCTGTATTTATATGTCTATACTTTTTTTTTTTTTTTTTTCATTTCCTTTCATACATACTCTTTCATTTCTTATATTATTATTTCATAATCGTCAATAGTGTTGAATAATATTTACGGTGTCTTCTTGTAGCTTCACACGCCAACAAGATGTCATTAATGTTCCGTTAATTGAAACAAATTGTAAATTTCGCGACACTCAAACATCCCTCGAGCTATTTTTCACGGAAGAATGCCGATACGGCGTCAACTTCAATGGTGTGGAACCGCACGGAAAAATTGTCTTCCACCCTATATGTATATGTATATATATATATATATATATATGTAAGGAATATGTATACATATGTATGTAAATATCAAATTATTAATTTCCTAATTTAACTACTTGACAGTTGGAAAATAAAATAAAAATTGTCATTCAAGAATATTTTTTAACGTTTTATCCAATCAAATATCAATAAATAATAATATATTATTCATATCAAAAAATTGGCATTAAATTTTTCATGTACAGTGGGAAAATGTGTTTTAAATAAAAAAAAAAAAAAAAGCGAAAAAAAAAACAAATTTAATGGTGATATAAAATAAATTGGTAGTAGTGTGCATTTACAATTCGACACAATTCATCAGTGTTTTAGGACAGAAAAAAAAAAAAACAAATCACTTGGACGTGACAATAATTTTTCTCTGTGTGTGAGAATGTACCACAGAGCGAGTGAAAAAATATTGCAAGAAATAAAAGGAGGTGAAAAAAAAAATAATAATAATAATAAATAAATAAATAAAAATAAAAATAAAAAGAGGCTAAGATGGATAAAGAAACTGGTCGACTCACCTTGTGGTGCTGCATGATGGCAGTGGCCTTTCGCTTCGCTGACATATTCAGGCCTAGCCCCGCGTGGAAAATTGCCGGCTCTCCGTTGCTCACTTCTAGTACAGTAACGCGTCGTCCAATCGACACGAGCACACGATGATGCCGGGCAATGTGAGACGAATGAACGAGTTGAGTTTATGTATATGTGTGTGTGTGTGTGTGTGTGTTTAAGAGAGAGAAACACACGAAGATGGAGAGGGGAGAGATGAAAAAAAAAGGTGAACTCGACGATGGCACGTATAAAAGTAAAGGGAGAAAACACGAAGAAGTTTACAGGCAGAAGAATAAAGTAGCGTTGAGACGTTAACACATGACGCAACTACGATAATAACTGAAAATGTTATCGCAGATTATATTATTCTTGTTGTTGTCAAATTTAAAAATAAATTAATAAACAAGAAATATAATGAAATTGAATTAATTTGTAGAGTATATATCTGTTTTTGTTTTTATTTATTCTCGATTTTTCACTCAATTTTAATTTACAACTCGTTGTTGGGTGTAATCACGCGCGCGCCAATACAAACAGCTTCCGGTATTATTATATGTATATGTAATAGTGTATATATTCCACCGACGAGTGAACAGCTCGCTTGATCGTCTGGATTAAACGACCGACAGTTGGTGCACAGCGTCGTCCCAAGTCATCTTGAAGCAATTCCCACAAAATCTCCCACACACGAGTTCTTGATTCTCAATTCCAAGTGCGGCAGCGTAACAAAAAAGTCAGGCCTTTTGTCGTGTATAAATGTAGATGTTGTTTGGGTGTATATATATATATATGTGTGTGTGTATCTATACGTGCATGCTGAATGTAGTCTCTCGTTGATATCGCACTAGAGTGATGTCACACGATGATTTTGTCTCTCTTTTTCTTTCTTCTTTATTTTTCTCTCAATATTCTTTTATATATATATAATATTTTTTTTGTCAATTATCTTTTCAAAACCAAACAAACAATCACACGTTTTTAATGATAGTCAAATCTTTCACCAAGTCCTTGAATTTTTTTCTCAATATTTTTTTACTCTGAGTGTCGTGTTGACAATCAATTTAAAAAAAAAAAATCAAAAATATATATAATATGAATCAACAATAATAATAGCAGCAGCAACGATATAAACAAATAAATGTCATTTGTTATGAAATTCCTTTGTGCAATTAAACGAAATTTTTCTCGCGCGTATCAATACAATTATTTATATTGTAATATAAACAATTAAACCAATATAACATTGAAATATATTATTATTTATTTTATTTTATTCGAAAATAATAAATAATAATTTATATCGTGTGATTTAGTAATATTATACTTGCAATATGAAACAGCAGATCCTCGCGTCACGAGCGCACACGGCGAACTAACGGATGGCGACGCAGCGGCGACCCCCCACCTTTGGATATACACTCGCCCTTCCGCCTCTGCCTCACGTCCCGTACACCCATACCACACCTCGCTCACTCATTCTCTCGCTCTGACTCACTCACATTTTCCCTCCCCTCCTCCCTCCCCCACCCTCTATCTCACGCTCTCTCTCTTTCTCACTCTCGCCCCCCCCTTTTGTTAGCCGTCGGTTTGCGCCGTACACGGCCCGTGAGTATAGAGTGGCGTTCCCCTTGCCTAGCTACGTAAGGTAGGGTCTTGTCACCGTCAGAATTTGCGGACGAGGGGAATGATGGTTGGGTTATACAGGCGAATAACGCAGCGGGAGTAAAGTGGTAAGACGAAGACGAAGACGAAGACAAAGACGACGGAGGAACTCTATGGGGACATGAAATAGGCACGTGTTAGTGAAGTAAGATAAAGCGGAGAGGGAATGAAACCAAGTGAGAGAAGAGCAAAAAGGGGGGGGGGGCACTGGTACTCATCGGCCAAAGGGGTTTCCACGCGGTTCTCTCGTTCGTATTGAGTGTAAGAGCCAACGTGCGAGTGCAAGTGAGACAAAGGAGGCAGGAGGGAATAAATAAATATATATATATATGCGTTAGACTGTTGGACGTTGGACGTGGGATGCGGACGAGCCATCGGGAAAACTTCACATGTCTCGCAGTTTCTCTCTCTTCCTCTCTCTCGCACTCTTCAACGATGCTCCCACTACATTTGTTTCTGTATTCTGTCTATCACTCTGTGGTTGATATTATTTTGTTCACTCGCACATGCCGCACTGACTGGGTAAGTAACATGTTTGCATGTACTGTAAATTACACTGCGTCCAACGACAACTCTACGACTTAGTTGCATATGGATGTAAGACAAAGTACATATGTACAGTTGAGTGTTTTACGTAAATAATTTGTGTGTGTGTGTGTGTGTGTGTGTGTGTGTGTGTGTGTGTGTGATAATGTAGGTTGAAGTTGGTCCGCATTTCACATATATATGTGCTCTTACTGGCTTGGCTTCAGCCGAAGACGACGTTTACGTAAGCGTGAAATTGGCCATGGTACGAATGAACAAAAGAGAGAAAGGGAAAGAGAGAATGAAGGACAAATATATATTTTATTATTGGCGGTTAATAATGTTTTAGTGGTACAATGGGATTCACTTTGTATGATGAGATAGACGAATGGAGAATGAAAAGAAAGAGAAATTGAGCAATGATATTGTTTTGTGATTGAATGAGTGGAAAATTATGCTTGGATTGATTAGTGAAAAATGTGATATAAAAGTGTATATAATGATCTTGATGAAGCTGTTTAACTACCGAATGAAATACAGCAGAAATTCAATTCAAATCTAGGATTGTTGGAATACCAGATATATATATATATATATATATATATATATATTTGATAGTTCAAATGTAAATAGTGAATAAAAGTGTATAAAAGTGTGAGTAAGAATATGTGACTGATGGCATCGACGTTGAACTTGAAAAGTCTTTCTCTGGAAAAGTGAGGGTAAAGTATATAAGTAATGGAATATATTTCAAACTGATGAATCCAACTTGCCCGAGGTTGAGCAACAGTTTGCCTTCTTTCAATACATAAAACAAAAATAATAATAATAATAATAAAATTAGTCATAACATAAAATAAATACTCAAATATTTATATATTTACATTGTGTTATTTATACAAATACATAACATGTATAAAAATTATTTTACAACTCAATACAACATAAAAACAATGAAGAGGGAGAAAAAAAAAACAAAAAAAATTGAATACTATATTTTACTTAAGAAAAAGTCAATCGATTGTCCACTACTCACTAATACGCACACAAATATATATATATATATATATATATATGTGTGTGTGTGTGTGTGTGTATGTGTATGTGTGTGTGTATAAGTACATATATATAAGTTTTGGACATTGGAACCCAGCACTTTATCTCATCGATTGTATATGAACAAAGTCCCCTTCAGTATTAGACAAGCCTGGGGTCTTGGAAGCCTTGAGCGCGGTGGTCCCCTACCCTTTAGCCGGGCACCCCTATGGATCTCTAACCCGAGAATCCATCCCCTTCTCTCTTCTATCCTCACCACCCACTTCGACCCCTTCGGGTCTGAGTTGCCGCCGTTACCGCGCACCACCGCCACCACTACCACTGCCACCTCACCGACCTTCGTGCATTTCTCGTTCCATAGAACATAGCTCCCCTGTATAACCCGCGTTACCTCTCCCTTCACCCGTCCAACCACCGCATCATTCCTCTCTCTTCCCCCTCCCACCCTCCCATTTCTCTGGGTTCTTCCCTCGCTCAAGCCTTCATTTCTCTTTTGCTTTCTTCCCCCCTCAATTCTCTTCATCCCGCTCGACTCTCACTCTGGTTCTAACGAAAGAAAAAAAAAAAAAAAAAAAAGGAGAAAAAAGGAGAAAAAAAATAAAACCCAAGTCCAGTATACGAGCGCAACGGGGGAATGTTCTTTCCCTACGTCACCTCCACCCGCTTTACCCTCTTTTCCGTGATACGCTCTATACCATCTACTGCCTCCACCATCTCCACCTTTTATTCCATTCCCCTTTCACTTCACTTCTCTCCCCTTACATAGCTCTTTCCTGGTCGTCTCATCGCTGGTACCTCAGCCCGAGTATTCTTACTCGAGTTCTTCAGTGAAACTCAAACTGTATATGTCTATATATATCTTTGATGTTTCCTTTTTTTTTTTTTTTTTTTTTTTTTTTTTTTTTTTTTTTTTTTCGTTTCATAGTTCAGAAGCTTCACAGTCTTCTACAATATCATGAGTGATGTCTTGTTAATGTTTTTTTTTCTTTTCCTTTTTTTTTTTCCTTTTCCTATTTTTTTTTTTTTTTTCTGTTTTGTAGAATGGAAAAAGTCGGAGAGTAATGACGGGGTGTAAAATTAGGAGAAATGAAAATAATAATGAAATCATCGACGCGAATGAGAGAAACAATGAAAAATAAAAAAATAAATAAAATAAAGAAGAAAAAGAACAGTGAAAAAAAAAAAAAAAAAAAAAAAAACTAACTGAGTTTGAATTAAAGATTGATGAAGAATTTCGTTGACATTTCCTATTTTCATGATGTTTTTATTCATCAGGAACGAATGGGCGTACACGAGGATGAGACTATGAAGAGGGCGGAATGAGGAGAGTCGTTATTCTTGGGTTCTCAGCGTAGAATGTCAGATAGCCACAACGAGAGGGAGAAGAAAAAACAAAGAAAAAAAAAAAAAAAAAAAAAGAAATATGTGTATGTACATACATATAAAAGAGAATAACGAATAAGTTGAAGGAGAAAAAGACGAAGAAGAAGAAGAAGAAGAAAAAGAAGAAGACGAATAGAAGAAATAGAAGAAAAGAGAGGGAGTGAGAGATGAAAAAGAGACTTGAGTTTGCCTCCTCAACGTGCCCTTGCCCGCACACATGGTGGCCACGTTGCCATCTTCACCAGCACCTCTCATCGTATACCTCTCTCTAATGCATTCTCAACAGCGTTAATACCATACGGCAACTTTAAAAGAAACAACACACACACACACACACAAAATATACATATACATACACATGTGTCAGAATGAGAGAGAATGAAGGAAATAGACAGTAGAGATAGAGAGTTGAAGGGGACCCTCCGCACTATTACACGTGCAAAGAGATGAGAAAGAGAAGTGTAGGCCCCTTTTCCCTTTTCCCTTTTCCTCACCATCGTATATAACCTGATAGAAATTCTTCGAGTCACTGGACGCGATCAGTATGACCACGACCTGACCCTCATTCATACGTATACGTGCCAATTTTTATTTTAATATTATTATTTTTCAATTTTTTTTTTTTTTTTTTTTTTTCCTTACATTTTTTCTTTTATTTTTATATTATTGTTCGGTAAATTTTTTTCTACCTCAATTCAATCAGATGAAAATCTAAAAATTCAATTGCTTTTGTGAAATACCCCCGGTATTTTTGTTTTATTTTTAACTCCCGTCGTTCCCAATGTGATTCTATATCTTGCAAGATCAGACATCTACACGCACGCACTTATACACCTTTTTATTTGATCTTGAGGGGTATTTAAATATAATATTTATAAATAATTTATAATTTATAAATTAACTGAAGATCATTGTCAATATGTAAACTATATCCTGGACATGATATGCTGTTTTGAATACAATTAATCCAGTTGAGATTTCTATCAATATGTATACATACAAATGTGTGCGCATGCCGTTTAATCAACGACCAATATCTTTGATTGAACTTGACGTTAGCTATATGGAACACAATCTTGCATAGCTATGAAGTTCCTTGCAAACACCCTGAAGAGAGAGAATGCAACTTTCCTTCCTCGTACTTTATATACACATAAATATTTACCAACACCCACGGACAATTTGATATAATGACAAGCCCCAACGGGAGCTGATAACCGTTGTAAATTGTTTCAGAGTACCAGCTCAGTGTTGGACAAACAAATAAAATTATAAATATCACAATTAAATAATATTTAAATATCTTCATTTACATTGTATCATTTTTCCATTATTTTTCACTCAATTTACTCAATAACTTTATTGATATATATCATGGATTTATTGTAATTGATTGAGAAAAAAAAAGTATACACAAAACAAAGGAATAAAAAATTAAATATGAGTATATAATCGATTGAATATCACTGATTATTCGTACACTTCATTATGTATGTAAATTTATTTATTTATTTATTATGATTATTATTATTATTATTTTTTTTTTTCTGTAGAATTGTATGCAACGTCAATGACAATTAAAGTTAAATGGTTATCGGTGTATCGATATTATTGATAAGTTGTATCTAATGTCAAATTATTAAATATATATGCACTGTACACACCCCGATAACGAATGTATGGAATTAAGGTCGGAGGTTGAGAGGGTGGAATATCATATATGACAGGAATTTGCTTGCACGTGCAGACATCATGGATATTCTGAATGTTGATTGAGTGCTGTATATATATATATAGACCACTTTTCATTGCATAGCAATGAATTCTCTGTATGTGTGTGTGTATGTGTGTGTATTAAAAAATTTTGAGGAAAAAAAAAAAAAAAATTATAAATAAAAATATAAAATCAAATGAAAAAATCAACATGTAAAATTACTGTAATTAAATTTTTTTCTTTATCCCCAAAAATTTATATATATTTAACCCAAAAACATTTAGTCATGGACCTCAAGAAGAAGAATAAATGAATTGGAATTAAAATAATAAAAGGGATGGGGGGGAGTAGGGGAAGAAAAAGAAGGAGAAGAAGATGATGATGATGGAAAAAAAAAAAAAAAAAAAAAAAAAATATATAAGAAAAAAAAAAATAAATAAATAAAAATAAAATGAAAAGAACATCAGAGTGAATACAAAGGAATAAAAAATAGCCAGTGAAGTTTAACGTGCGCGTGCGGAGCACCTAATGCCTCGCATAAACTGGCCCTAACATCTTAAAATAGTCCCACACAATTTATACATCCTGCTGTTGCACCTTCGTTGTGGTGAGAGCAAGAAAAAGGAAATAATAATAATAATAATAAAAGTCAATGTGAAAGAGATGGATAGATAAAAGAAGAAATAGAGGGACAAGAGTGAAATAAAGATAGAAAAAAAAAAATAAATAAAGGGAGAAAGCATTTAGTATAAGCAGTAGCAAGAGGGTGTTTGACTCGTGTAAACCTCAACTGTAGATCCCGTGTACCCTTCATACCCAGTTTGATCATCTACTCACACTATTTGAATGCTTACAAACTGGTTTTTTTTCTTTTTGCATTTTGGCTGCCTCTGTCCCTCATTCCTTCACCGTATATATGCAAGGTCTTCGCCAAGTCACGAACACTGTTCCAATGTCGAAACTAATTTTAGACGACATCGTCTCACAATATACATACATATATATATATATATATATATATATATATATATATATAAATATAGCTTTCTGGGTTTTTATTATCATTATTATTATTATGAGTGTATAGTTAATTTGTAATCTCATGTATTTTCACCATTTTTTTCCCCATTTTTTTTTTTTAGTTCTATATCATATCACCTTTAACTGCCTACTTCCGATAATATGTATAGAAAAGTTTTATGTATGTATAGTTGTGTTACGATAACAGATGTCAAAATAAAATGTTTAAAATTTAAACGAAAATTTTCGTGTTGTGGTAATGATGAAAAAAAAAAAAAATATATATATATATATACATATATATATATATATAGTTTTTGAATAAGCCATATTGATGAGTTTGTTTTGTTAAGAAAATATGTGAGATGAATCATGAATGTTTATTACAGAAGTGTCTAAAGATATTCTTTTGAAGAATAATTGTTTTCTTTTCTTTTATGCCTTGGGAAACGAACACAGTATTTTGAAGTTAGGGGGATGAAAGGAGAAAATTAATATATATATATGAAATGATGTAACGATTGAAGCATTGAAAATATCTGGCATTCACAAAATGACGATCGCAGTACAATTTGAATAAAGAAAATTCGTTATAAATTTCAATATGAAATATAACAATTTATTCCAGTTAATTATTTGACTATATTAATTCAAGAAAAAAGCAATGAAATAATAATGTAATATATATTTTTGTCTCTCAATAAACGTAAACACATTAATAAAAAATAAATAAATGGATGAATAATACAAAAGTTTGTCAATCATTAAAGTCTGGAAAATTCTTCAAATGTACAGTGGAAAATTCGTGGAATTTACCAGGGTCCATAAAATAAAGCTGAGAGTAAGAGGGAATAGGATACAGAGAGTCCAGAAATTAATATCGCCCAGGGATGGAACCGCCTGGGTTTGTAGCTGCATCTCCCTCACCCCCTCTAGCTCTTTCTAACCGTCCTTTTACCTTACCCCCGTAGTTTCTCTTTCACCATTACGTATATATATATATATATAGCTCACACTACTCTGATCCGCCAGCCAGAGTTTGGTATAAGCTCCTCCATCTCTTAGTTTTCCCTCCCTTTTAGCGCTTCTACTCCAGGCATATAGAGCGAAGATGGCTCTTGGCCACTACTGCAGAAGTGCAAAAGAGAAAGGAAAGTACGGAGGTGAGGAAGCAAGAGGAAGAGAGAAAGAGAGAAAGAGTGAAGTAGAGGGAGAGTGAAAACACAAGTGGGTGGAATCGGGGCGTGGGTAGGGTAAATGGGTGGATTGCTACCATCAGACAAAGTCCTGGAAAGTCCGGAACATGAAAGAGGCAGGCAAGGGAGTGAAGAGAAGAGCCCCTTGATATCGGACGAAGCTTTCCTGTCTTTGTACGTTCACAGAGAGAAATCAAAACTCCTTTACTGTGTCTCATCATCACAACTTTCGTCAAATTATTAATGAAAAAGAAAAAAAAATAAAATAAATATTCAACAAAAAAATAAATACTGAAAAATTAGTGTAACGTTGATAAGTTGAATCTAAAATTGTCCTCTTATTTTTCTTGTTTACTATCATACTCTGCCTCTATTACTCACTCTCTTTTGCGTTTCTGTGATATCCACGGGTTTGTCTCTTTTGCACGTTCGCATAGCGATTCATTCCCCAAAGGACTCTCTACGGACTTGGCGACGTCGAGAAATAGGGAGAGAAGTGAGGGTGAGAAAGTGAGTTTGGAGGCAACAGGGAGAGAAGTTGGGTTTCATCTCGCGCGCGGTGTGCGACTATGGCAAAGGAATGGTAGAATGACGGAGGGAGGGAATGACAACGACGTCGACGACGACGACTACGACGCCAACGAGTAGAGAGTTTGTGCGCACGTGGAGGATGAGTGAGCAAACTAGAGTGAGAGACGGCACTTGGTGTAATATAGGGTGGTCCGTGCGGTGAAACGACTCACCCGACCCGACCTTCTTCGTCCTTCCACACATAAACACTCTCGCATACTCCCCCTTTTCTCATCCCATACAGCAATTCTCTTTCTCTCCTATACTTTCACACAACTATCTAACTCTGGACCCTTTTCACTTCTAGTTCTATATACATTTCCCCCTTTCATTCCGACATTCTCATATATATATATGATACCTTCATCCTCTATATGCACGTACATTTTTACCGTATCCAATGCTTTGACAGTTGACTAAATATATACATTGTATATGTGATTATGAGAACTGTCGGTTAACAAAAATATATCGAATATTTTCACCAACAAATTCGTGGCGAATGAGAAAAATTTTTTATATCGTACTGTATGAAATAAATAAACCAAAGTATCAAAACAAAATATTCATTGTATAAATTTTATATTACTTTCATTTTTATTCATTTATGTATTTATTTATTATTTTTTGTTTTTTTGTAGTAAATATATATGCAGTAAATAAATTGAGTGTTGAATAATTGTGTATTGAAAAGAATTATTTGTATATAAATATAATATAGGTTAGTGAGGTTGAATATAATGGTAAATAGGTGGGATTTAGTTAGACTAAATTGTCCCTAATTTAATGTCCTTTACTCTCGAAGCACTCGGCAGCCTCTTGTTTTAACCCTCAACCTATATGTATATACATATACATATATGGATATATACATAAATATTCTGATAGATATACAGATATATATGTGGTAAGTATCCTCAGGCTTCTACTTGGGCTTTTCATTTCAAATTTCAAAGTTTAAACAAGTGATCTTATCATTTTGTACGGTTCTTGAGGACTCTCTCATTCTCTCTTTTTCACTTGTGACTTCTCTATCAGTATATGTATATAATTTTTTTTTTCTCGTTTTCTCTGTAAGTATTGTAGGGGTAGATATAGATCTCACAGAATGATTTGGTGTGGGCGGAGAGAAGGCAGACGGTGATGAAACTACGGATCGAAACTGACGTATTTTTCATTCTTCGTGTGGATGAAATTGACAAATTTTCCGTATTACTCAAACGATATGAATGAATAAATAATTATTCATTATTCTAAATATTTTTTCAAATTAGTATAATTGAAATTGTGAAAAAAAAAGAAAATGAATAAATATAAATATTCAATCGTGTAAAAATTATCACACACTTTATTATTTATTTTTCTTTTTTTTACTATTTGTAGCCATACACAAATATTCGAATTACATATCCATGTGAGTGTGTATATGTGTGTGTGTGTGTGTAGGCAACATGTGGAAATCAGAGGGAATAACGAGATGTGAGAATAAAAAAAAAATTTGTGGAGGCACATACGACTTGGCGCACTATCGGAAAATTAAATTTCCGATTCCCCTCTTTCCTTGATGCAACTTTATCTGTTTATGCATAGATATATAAACACCACTGACTCTTATATATATATACACCGTGTCCCAGAATCACTAGTCCAACCGAGTTGTGGAGAAAGATATGGTGATGCTGATCACGATGCATAGTCATAACGTACTTACATCTGAATTCGTTTATGAGATATTCATGAATAAAGTTTATATGCATTAGCCAATCGGGGCGCGAAAAAGTAGATCATACAAAGGTAGGCGTGCATTTTTTTTCCGTCCAATTTTTTTTTTCGTCTAGTTTATATTTTAGTTTTTCGTTTTTTATTTCTCAGTTTTATTTTGTTTTTCAACTTTTTCGAGAAAGAAACTAGACGACCAAAACTAGACGGGAAAAAAAAAAGACGAAGGAAAAGAAAAAGAAACTAAGTGTAAAAAAGGAAAAGGAAACTAAACAAAAAAAAATAGCTCAACGGAGAAGTAAAAGGAAAAAAGGCCGTTGGGTGGAAAATTTTTTTTTGTCTAGTATTTTTTTTCGTCTAGTTTATTTTTTTGACTAGTATTTTTTTTCGTCTAGTTTATTTTTTTGTCTAGTATTTTTTTTCGTCTAGTTTATTTTTTTGTCTAGTATTTTTTTTCGTCTAGTTTATTTTTTTGTCTAGTATTTTTTTTCGTCTAGTTTATTTTTTTGTCTAGTATTTTTTTTCGTCTAGTTTATTTTTTTGTCTAGTATTTTTTTTCGTCTAGTTTATTTTTTTGTCTAGTATTTTTTTTCGTCTAGTTTATTTTTTTGTCTAGTATTTTTTTTCGTCTAGTTTATTTTTTTGTCTAGTATTTTTTTTCGTCTAGTTTATTTTTTTGTCTAGTATTTTTTTTCGTCTAGTTTATTTTTTTGTCTAGTATTTTGTTTCGTCTAGTTTATTTTTTTGTCCAGTATTTATTTTCGTCTAGTATTTTTTTTCGTGTAGTATTTTTTTGTCAAGTTTTCTTTGTCAAGTTCCTTTGTCTAGTGTTTTTTTCGTCAAGTTTTTCCTCGTCTAGTTTTTTTTTTCGTCCAGTTTATTTCTTCGTCTTGCATATTTTCTCGTCTAGTATTTTTCTCGTCTAGTGTTTTCTTTCGTGTAGTATTTTTTTGTCAAGTTTTCTTTGTCAAGTTCCTTTGTCTAGTGTTTTTTTCGTCGAGTTTTTCCTCAACTAGACGAAAAATAAAAGAAGAATAGCTCAACGACGAAAAAAATATAAATATGAATATTATATTATTATTTTAGTAATTGTGAGTTTTGGGACGAGCCACCTACTCCATCATGGATTGCAAATATCATTTCTCCATTTCATGTTTGTCCAATATTGTATATAAATGCCGCGTAAATCAATTCTCTATTATTGACGTACAAGTCTTCATAGCACAATATCAAGAAAAAAAATGTTATAAATATATGTCCTTCAGTATTCATGTAGACATGAAATAAATGAAAATGCCTTGCGATCAGACTCGGTACGTAGTTTTTTCTCTATCATCCCATAATTTTCATCTGAAAATTTTATAAACAAAAAAATATAACTCATTCAATAAATCATGTATATCATATTTCACAAGAACTATTGATCACAAATAATTTCGAGTTAATGTGGAACTCTCAAAAAAATGTCTATTGTGTACATAATGGGTGTGGATATCTACTAGGTGATACGTAGCAGAATTTTTTCCCATTTAAAAAAATAAAAGATATAAATAAATGAAAAAAAAAAAGCCGAATCCTGGAATCGAACTTACTTCGATCCCGTCTAGCTGCTACCGAAACGCTTTCGCGAACTAAGCCAACTCGGATATGGAAAATTCGATTTTAAAATGTTTAATGAAAAACAGGTAGAAAAATTCGAGTAGAAACCTTAATATTACAGCCTTATTATTTTCGTAAAATTAATGAAGAAATAATGTACAAGGCCCTCTGTTTCCGAAAATTATCTGCAGACCCAAATCATTACCGACCGTAATCATGCTTATTCCGAATCGATACATACATTTTATCATTTTTCATACAATAATGTATCCACGCCTACCTCTGTATGATCTACTTCCTCGCGCCCAGATTGACTAATGCATATAAACTCTATTCATGAATATCTCGTGAACGAATCCAGATGTAAGTACGTTATGACTATGCATCGTGATCAGCATCACCATAACTTTCTCCACAATTCGGTTGGACTAATGATCCTGGGACACGGTATATGTATATATATACCTATGTATATTTATATAGTAGTAGAGTTCTTGAGCTGCACGATGTATACTTATATATATTTTAGTAGAGTAGAACGTTTCGAAACGCTTCACGTTCCAAGTTCTATATGGAGCCAACGTTGAATCCTTTTGTAATCTCGTTTGAGAAAGATCGCGAGGTATTTGGAGTATAGTAAAGAAGAGATGAAGGACGTATAAGGGGAGAACTATCCTGTCGACCTGCAAGATGGAAACGTCGCCAAAGAAAAAAAAAGAAAAAATAAGAGAAAAAAAAAGAAGCACTGGATGTTGGAGAAAATGTAGAAAAAGAATAAGGAGAGATGAAGAGGAAAAAAAAAAAAAAAAAAAAAAATATGAAAAACGATGAACGAACGAATAACGTGGAAAGTATAAGAAAAAAGAAAAATCCCCTCGCGCCTAAACCCCGCTGTATATAAAGCCCCCGTGTATAGCCAGCATCATCGTTGGCATAAATCACAATAGAAGCGAAAAGTGGCGTAGAGAAGTTCTTCGTCGTGCGGGGATATGTTCTTTGGTTGTTCCAAGAGTCGTCTTTGCCCTCATCCTCTTTTCTAACGTGTCCATTTCACTTTTTCTCCTCCTTCTCCTCTTTCCCCACTTTTCACTTCTTTTTTTCTCAATATTTCTTTTCTTTTGTATCCACATTTATTCATTTTTTTTTTTTTTTTCATATTACACACACACACACACACACTCACACACACTACAAAATTGTGATGTCAATTATAGAAAAGAGTAATCTCAAATATCTCACAATATATTAAAAAAAAAATTTTAATAATAATAATAGTAATAATATTAATGATAATCATAATAATAAAATATTTACATTAACGCAACACAAACAAAGAGCTTGGTCTACTAAATAAAATCACCACGACAACATATATAATAATAATAATATATATAATTATTTTCGCCCTTATTTTTGTTTTCGAGCGTTGAAAGGAAACATGTACGATGTGAGCTCTATACCTACGACGCAAGAACACACTGGAAGTAAATATATATATATATATATATATATATATATAATATATGTGTGTGTGTTTATATATACCTTTAGGGAAAAAGAAGAGAAAAAAAGAAAAATTGATAGAGGGTGAGTGGAAATACCAAACTGCAGCACACCCTTACTCTTTTTTTCATATCCTTCGTGTGGTCCCCTTGGATCCTACGCTTCCTTTCTCTTGGTCGTTCTTACGTATCTTTGCTACTCACTACTACTATTTCCCCAATCCCCTTTATTTCCTCCCCTATTTCCTTCCAAGACCTCTATCAACCACTGTACCAACTAGTATGGCCGCTCTTATTCTCCCTGAGTCTTTGCCTGTGTCGCCATCGTCGACTTCTTCGTCATCGTCGTCGTCTCTTGAGTCTCTTAGGTTGGGTTTTCTCCCCCAATTTATATATATATATATTCACCCACCCTCACATTTTCGCCCTCCTTCTTGGAGATCGCCTTGAGGCAAAAAACCTGGCAGTTTGTGAACGCGTGAGAGAGACTTGAAGGGGCAAGAGTGGAGTGGAGAACAGGGGGATTGGAAGTAAAAGCGTTTTGGGGAGAATCTTGGTGGCGCGACTGTCGGCTCACTGTACTCTGGGAACACGATGAAGCGAAAAAAGAGGAGGGTGAATGCAAAAGGCGTAGGCACTGATAAATATAGGCGAAGGGTTATTTTTCAAGGTTTTATATCCATGATTCTCCACCCCAATACTATTACGACGTCATGCCGACCAATCTCCTATCGACGTGGTGGTTGGTCTTACTTGGTATGAAGAAAAGAAAGAAGGAAAAAAAAAGAAAAAATGAAGAAAGAAATAACAATGAAAAGTAACGAAGTGGGATGATGAGGTGAAAAAAAAAAAAATAATAATAAAAAAATAAAATAAAAAGAAGCGAAAATGATGGGACGAAGCTTAAGATAAACGACGTTTAAAACGAGTTCAAAGGACCAGTGAAAGAGAAGCAAGCTCGGAAATTAAATAATTTTAATCATTCCACCCAAGTATCTTCAGTTATTCTCTTTCTTCTATATATATTCTTGACTTAACTTTTTTGGCTCTCTTGAATTTTTTTTTTTTTCTATTTATATATCACTATACCGTCGTCTTCATTCTCTGGGTTGTTTTTTCTTTTCCCTTCGCTCTATATAAAAGTCTTCAAGGAGAAATAGAGAGAAAGTGGAGCGATGAGGGTGAAGCCACTCAACAAAATTTACCGCGATCGACGCGCAATTCGAAGGCGAACGCATCGTTCTTGGTTTCATATATATAAAATATAAGAAAGAAAAGGGGAAAAAAAAATAATGATAATAATGAATGAAAAAAAAATAATAATAATAAAAAAGTATGATGAAAAAAGAAAAAAGAGAAAACAAAAAAAAAAAATTTCCATCTCGTGTGTTCGCCACACCCGGTTGCTTTTTCGACGTGCCACTGCCGTGCGCGGTTTTTCCTCTCTTTGCGAGATCAAGAAAAGCTGGAATTATATAAAAGCCGCCGGCCACCACCCTGGATCGAGAGAATTCGTGATGGAGAATGAGTGTGAATGAAAAAAAAAAAGCGAGCGAGGAAGTGAGAGGGAGGAAAGAAAAAAAAAGAAAACGATGAGATGAAGCGGTGGGTTGCGCAAGGGAGCTTTGAGAGTACCCGAAGAAAAAGCCAAAAGGAAGAAATGGAGGCTATAAGGGTTGGATGTGGTTGATACAAAAAGATATTCTTCAGAGTCTTCACCATGATTGTGTGAATTTCATATATATATATATATATATATAGATTTTCTTTTATATTTCTCATTTACTTCTTTATTTTATCCACTAAGATCTATCATATTTTTTGTGTGAATGAAATTTCGTGCTTTTTTCATTCTTGATTGTTTAACTTTAATGAAGAAAAAATTTAAAAGAAGAAAAAAAAAATTTGTGCGAAATAGAGGATGAGAAAAAAAAAATAATAATAATAAATGTAACAAAAATAACGAATTTGCTTGGGAAAATATATTTTGTGCGATGCCTCGCAGAATAAATATAATGATTGCGCCTGTATTTACTATTTTTGTAGTTTGCGTACAACTATATCGAGGTTGGATGTTGAACTTGATGGTGTCGTGGCGAAAAAATTTTCCAAGAATCGTCGGAAAAGTCACGAACTTTTACCTCGACGCCTTCGTAGCGCCCCCGGGTGTTCTTTCCACCCTCCCTCTTTTTTTTTTGTTTTTCTTTTTTTTTTTTCACCATTTTTTTACCCTGTCTCTCTCTCTCTCTCTTTTTTTTTCTTTCTTTCTTTCTTTCTCACCATACCCCACAACTTTTTGCAAGCGAGCACTTTCCCTTATTGTTGGATTCACACGAGTGGATGAAATACCGCCCGGGAGAGTTGTCTTGCCCTCCTCATACACTGAAATGTCCCTGTGTCCAACCCTGCTCCCAATTCTTATCCCACTACACACACATATATATATGTGTGTACAGAACTCATTCCTGTCGCTCCCTTTTATCCTTTACACTGTTGTCGTTGCTCGACGCTCACCGCCTCCTTTTCCTCCTTTTCCTCCTACCATCATCCACCTCATCCCCAATGAATTTTCCCCGGGCTTAGGATTTCGTGAGCAAGGCTAAGAGATAGAAACGATGAGGGAGAACAAAATGTCCAGCAGCCTTTTCACCAAGTGAAACGAGGGTGAGTTTCTTGCTGTGAGTTTGCCAGACCATAGTCTGGACATGTCCATCAAACAGTGGAGAAAGGTTTTAACCTCACTGTCGTCTCACTCCATCATCCAAAAACGCATTACGAGAATAAAACAATTGGGTTTTGGGTTGGTGAGTTTCATCCACGAATAGATAAAATTCAACGGATGAATTGTACATTTTGTGAATATAGCAAACAGACAGAAAGGGAAATATATATAGATAAAGTACGACAGGGAAATGGCAGTGACTGCAGCATAGAGTCCTTGCTATGTCATGCAGCAGCTTTGGCATAGGTGTAACTGTACACCATCACAATTGCACATATATATTTCAGGTCTACCCCTATGTGATAGCATATACCTAGAGGTGCAATATGCAGGACGTGGTGACGTTTGGGTTGCGGTGGTGCTGGTGCAGACCTCGCAACTACACGTGAATACAGTGAGAGATAGCGACATAGTGATAGAGAGAATGAGGGAAGAATTGTGGGTGTGAGGGTGAGAGTTAGTCTGGTTATAGTGAACAGCTATAGCAGTGGGGGTGGATAGTGGTGGACTAGTTAGGACTTGAAATGTGGATGGTTGGACAAAGCCAAGCTTCAATTCAATATATATAATAGGTGAAACTCATCTATTTACAGAAGAAGCAAAATATCATTTATTCAAATGACCGTGAAGTTATAACGAATTGAATACTAAATATAAAGCTGAATTAAATTAAACGTGAAATGAAATAAACAAATGAAATCAACAAGTATTACATATTTATTATTATTATTATTATTTTTTTTTTTAAATTAAATTAATACGTAAATAATTATATGTATATCAGCTTGTGATTGAATATTATAGACTTTAATGGTAATATAATAATGGGAATATGCTTGTGGAGAATGTTGTGTAGCTGAATGTGAATAACAAGGGTGATAAATTTACGTGGTAAATGGCCCTGCAAAGTGTATGGGTCAGTCGTAAATCACTCATTCAACTTTGTTGTTGTTATTAAATTATATATAAATATAGAAAAGTACAAGTTATGCATTTGTCAATGATTTTTCTCACTTGTTTTATTCACAAAAGTGAATGTTAATATAAAACAATTAAATGATGTAACTTATGGTGACAATGTTTACTGGAATACAATTAATAAGTGTGGAAGGTAATGCTGTTGTTTAAAGTGGAAAATAGTATTATAAAGCCTGTGAGCTATTAAATGTGGTGTTACGACGCGGGTAGACAAACAGAATGATGACACGATTGTTTAACAGAACATTATTTTCACCCCACGCTCTTACTCTCTCATTTTTCCCATCTATATATATATATATATATATATATATTACATCTTTCTATCTCACTCACTTTCTCATTGTTGTGTATATATATGTATATTTTTGTCATTGCGTTGCGTTTCAAACCCTCGGTGTTTTCCATCTACTACCACGATCTCCACCGTGTGCTCAAAAAGGAAAATATATGAAATGATAAAAAGAAAAAAAAAGATGGCAAAAGAGGTTAGAAGGGGAAAAATGAATATCATACCACGGCTGTGATGTGAAAATAGGGTAAATCAAGAGTTAGAGAGCGAATAGAAAATTAATGGGTGGACAATTTTATAACATCAATGAAGATACAATAAAATTGTTTTTATAAAATAAAAAATATAATAATTAATATTGAATAAACAATTAATACTGAATAAATGAAATTTTCACAGTAATTGCTTGTGACATTATATAAAATTGAATATAAAAAATATATATAATTCAATTTAATTTAATTTAATTCAATTCAATTCAACAATATATGAATATTTCAATGATGAAACTGTTATTATTATATACTGCACGTATACATAAAATATAGATATGTTAAGTTGAATAGACTTTTGGTGTATATTGAATGTCCTTGAATCAGAGCGTTTGTAAGGAAAGACGAAAGTTCAGTAGTAGGGCCTGTGGAACGTACAAGAGGAAGACCAAGAGGATTCTCTTTACGATACCGGGGATCGTCTCTCTTCAGTACCTTCGGGTTGGTCGGCCATTTTGCCCGCACCCTCTCAACTACTCTGGTTGCTCTACAGCTTTCACCCCCCCCCCCCCCCTCCCTCCTCCTCTTTATCCACCCACGACCCTATTTCCCACCCTCACTCGTCTCTTTCACACAGGCTATATCCTCTCTCTACCTCCCGTCCTCCCTTCTAACCACCTCAGTGGGTTTCCTCTCACAAAGCTTCCCCGCACAAACCTCACTGGGGGGTGGTTGAGGAGTGTGCGAGGGTAAAACGAGGGCGAGGGCCTGGCTCGCTACTACATATATACTATCTAGATGTACCTGCCCTGTCCCCTTTCCCACCCCGTGCCATTCCAGTACCGGAAACAGTCCCCCCAACTCCCTTTACCCCTCACTCTCTGCCTCTTCTTGCCCACCTATCTCATTCCCAAGCAAAAGCTCTACCGAGCTATGCCAACCAACATGGCGAACGCCTGTCAGTGGTGCTCATACTTTGGAAAATTCAACAATCAACTATTACCACTTTCTCATCACAATCTGCCTATATACGTATAATATTAGTACTATTAGTTATATATTACGTATATACTTATGTGTAGCTTAGCTAGCTCAACTATGAATTTTCACATTGCATATTTGAATAATTCATCTAAACCACATTTACTTCACACATTATTTTGGTTGAATGTATATTTCATATTATTATTATATGTATTTGTTTGTTTGTTTTTTTTTTTCTTCAATTTCATACGTTGGAAAATTTATAATAGTATGAAATTTTATTTGAATCATTTCTATGTGAATAATTTCTATGTGCTATAGTGCTCAAAATGATGGAAAAACATTTGAGTAAGTATAAGTGTGTGTGTTTGTATGTGTTATCATGTGCGAAACATGCGACACGAAGGGGAAGAGTGACATTATATACCCCTGGTGCACACACACACACACATATATATATATATATATATATTTATACTCATGACACTAACGATTCATCTGGAATATTTTCCTTTCTTTCCCTTTTTTTTTATTTTCTCTCTTTTTCTCTCAGTTATGTTCTCTCTCTATTTTTTTTTTTTCTACATTTTTCACCCCCTCTGTCTCATGACTTACGTGTTACACTGTAATCCTTCGCAAAACTGTCAGGAAAGTCATATTCTCTTGTTGTGCCCGGTGGGACAGATCACGTGTGGAAATATTGTACTCTGACATTGTATGTGAGCATTACAATTTTTTTTTTTTTTTTTTTTTTCCAACTGTGGAATGAGAATAGAGGTGGAAGAAAAAAACTGGAGAAAAATAAATATGTGAATGTATATTGTAGATATACCTATATTTACATAATCATACCTACATATTGTAAAAAATATAAAAATTTGTTGAATACTTGAATTATGAGAGTGACGAGAAATGATAGACTAGAGATAATTTAGTAATATCAATTGTAACATTTTCAATATATGAATACATTTGAAAGTTTTTTTTTGATAAGATTATTTGATTTAATTGAACTGATATAGTTTATCTACATTTTATATTGAGTACACCTGCAAAGGAATAGTTTTCGATAATGTTTGGGTAGACATGAGCTTGCACAGTGAAGAGTAAGTTGAGTGTATATGTGTTCTATACGTCTAGCACACAAGTGCAAAGCTGTCGAGTATATATTCTATATATAAATGAGTTTCAGTGAGTGAGTGAGTGTTTGGATTCGTACAGGGTTTGGGTGAAATAAGTACTTTCCACCTTTCGTATACCAGTGGCAAAGGCAAAAGGGAGGCTTTGCGGTAAGAAATTCTAACCGAAAGATATCTCGGGTGAAAATAGTGTTGGCTACATACAGACAATGAAACAAAATAGAATTTTATATAATATTGAAATTTAATAGAATTTTTAAATGAAATAAAAAAGATGAAAAAAAAATTATGATTTATGTTCAAAAATTATAAAATAATATATAGTAATTATTGGGCAATGATAAAAGTTTGTAAAATAAATTGTATCAATTCAATGCGTACGTTCAATGTTCATATTTGGGATGTAACTGTATAACTAGAGAGAAAACCAAAAACCATTGGGAAGACCCACTCTCGTTGCCAAGGTACAGCGGTTTTCGAAGGAAAAGCTTTTCCATCCTTTCTCTCTCTCATCCTCTGTAGTCTCTCACCTCTTGCTCGCCCTACCAACCACCCGTTCTACCACCTCTTTTCTTTCTCCTCGTTGGTTCGCTGTGGACCTAACGAAAGGGCGGATTCAGAGGGTTGTGAGAACGACCCTCGGGATTCGACCTGGGCGATCCCTCTGAGTAAAGTATCTTCTTGGACCAAGACTGTCTGCTGTGTGGAGCCGCACGTCGACGCCCGTTCTATATCTTTGTATCCTATGTATACATACTATATATACATCGAGAGTATGTATTGGTGGTTGGTACACATTTTCCTCATCCAACATTGCCATCTCCACTTTCTTACGAGTATTAACGTTAAACCTCATCGGGATTCGTACCAAAACTTAATTATGTATAACAAATCGATTTGTAGAATACGCGAAATTCACATCAATAATATAAAATAAATAATAATATTTATGTATTAAATTTTTTTATATTAATTGTGAATAGTTAATTATTTAATTATTGAACCAGCAAGAAAAAAAAAAAAAAAACCGAGAGATACTTTGACGCACCCTAATAGACATTTGTCCAACTACCAGTGAAAGACTATATATATAATAAATTATATTTCTTCAGAATATTTAATCTGCAAAAAGGGCTGGAAGTATTAAGCCAACGTTGGGTGTACGCGCTTAAAACTGAAAAGGGGAAGAAACGAAAAAATAGTTGGATAAAATAGTGTGGCAGGGGGGTTATTATAGTAAGGGATGGAAATGGAGTAGTAGGAAAAGTAGGGTGATGTCCAGTTCCCTCTGTCACGAATGCCTCAAATTGTCCTTGAATCTTCTCCGTCACCCTCACTTTTATCTACCACTGCTCGCTCCCTCTCTCTCTCTCTCTCTCTCTCTATCTATCTATCTATTACCCACTCACCCTCTATTTTTTTTATTCTCCACCAATGTTGTTTTTTTTTTTTTCTATCTCACATCTTCTCTCTATCTCTTCTCGCTTCTCCTCCCCATTTTTTTTTCTTTTTCTCTCTCCACACACGCAGGATAAAATCCATAAAAGACACACCTTGAAAGTACGACCTTGGATATTTAATAGCAATACTGACCTGTACTTGTATTAAAAATTTCCATAGAAAATATATAAAACATATAAAATAACACATACATTAAATATCATTACATTGGGTAATACTCTGGCGCTTGCATTATATAAACATCAAAGACATCATAAAGATATATATAATAATAATAATAATAATAATAATGAATATAGTGAATGTACATGAATAAATATTTGTAAAAAGACAAATTAAGATACGCATATTCTACATGCACAATAAAATTATTTATAAATACAATATTTATATATATAAATAAAAATATACACTCACAACTAGTAAATTCACATTCAGTTATATAAGGTGGTTAGTGTCCAAGAATACTATACCTATCTACTTACATACCTTCTATATCCAAGCATACCCTTCGCAAGTTTCAGTATACTCCATTTCCTATCTTTCACTCTCTATCTCTCTTTCGCTCTCTTCTGCTCTCTTTCCACTTCTCACTTCTACATTACATACTTATAAACATATATACCTCTGTATATATATATATTTCTTATATATATTCACTTCTATGTGTAGAGTTTCTCGTTGGGTTCACCCCGCAACGGCGCACCCGTTTCGCCCTTCAGCAGCCCCTTTCTGTACACCGCTATATACATACACATATACTCACTCACTCATTCACTTTCTATTTGTCTCTCTCTCTCTCTAACCTTCTCTTTATACCTCTAGCTCCGGCTTAGTTCAAAGCATCCTCTCTCCTCTGCCCCGGCCAACCTCACCCACACCTAACGGATCTCGCGACGTACCCTTGCGTGCCTGCCTGCCTGCAAGCTATCCAACGAACCCAACCTCGTAAAGCCCTCCCTCCCTCTCCCTCTCCCTCTCCCTCTCTCTCTCTTCCTTTTCCTCTTCCTCTTCAACTACCTCCTCTACCACCTTTTCTACCGCCACCCAACATCCTCTCATTCCTCTTTTAACCCACACCCAACTCACAATAGTCTCCCGTTTTCCCGTTCTCCTGCTCTTGCCACCCAACGCTTTTGCCACCCATCTACCACCCACTCTAACGCCATCGCCCGTCGACAGAGACCTGCAACCACGCCGCAACCATACCCTACGAACAGAAAACACAGCTGAGCCAACGCCGCGTTTCCAACTCACTCACTTTGTCTATGGCTTTCTCTCTCTTTCGCTCCGTTTCTCCCTTTCTCTCGTTCTTCCTCTTTCTGCTTTACTCTCTATGCAATGCCTTCCATCTCTGGTAGAAAGGGGAAAGCAGAAAAGGGTGTCTCGCCTTCTGACTATGTCTATATATCTACCTTTATATTCTCTGTCATCCCTTTTTCCGCCTGCTTCTTCTCATTCCCTTGAGCATCACATACTCTATCTCTATTCTTATTCTCTCTCGCTCTCTATCTATCTCTTTTTGTGATATATATATATATAGGTTCACGCAGATAGGTATATATTTGCAATGGGAAATATATATACTTCATGTGCAATCTTCAGTGTTTGATGCAAGCTACAAAATTTCCAACCACGCATTATTTATATTGCCAACTTATTCTCTCCCTTTTTTTTTGTTTTTTTTTTGTTTTATTTTCCATTATTTTTTTCATCCTCACAACAAATATTATTACATTTGTATTTATTCTTTATAATATTTATTTTCATTATCTAATAAACAATATTTTCTTCATGTTTATATCAATTATTCAAAAAAATTTTGTATAAAAATTATCATTAATATTATTCATATGTAGATAATTTCAAATGTGACAATCTCGTTATTGAATAAATAAATAAATCAAAAAAAAAAAAAAAAAAAAAAGAAAAAAAGGTATGGCAAAGAGAGAAAAAATATATAATAATTAAAATGATGTGGACAAAGATGTAAATACAAATCCACCTGATATTTAAAACCCATGCACTGTCAAACACTTTAATTTTCGTATATATACACAAATAAATCCGTACACACTACTACTGTATATAAACATCTACAAATACACATGTATATGCAGACACACACGTGTGCATTACAGGACAT
This sequence comes from Dinocampus coccinellae, assembly GCA_963920625.1. Taxonomy (NCBI): domain Eukaryota; kingdom Metazoa; phylum Arthropoda; class Insecta; order Hymenoptera; family Braconidae; genus Dinocampus; species Dinocampus coccinellae. The sequence goes on along the minus strand of OY987185.1, from coordinate 7,369,635 downwards.
CTCGCTGTGAATGTTCTCCAACGCATAATGCCAGTGTATAACCACAAAGCGCATTCCCAACAGCGTCATGTCTATGTTCATACATACATATATGTATTCGTGTCTCATAGGATACCTGTCTCTCTGTAAAACGTAAGCCGTGTGCGCGTTCAACTCAACCCAACACTACACACACACACACACACATATATATATATATATATATATATATATATATATATAGCTCCCATCAGTGGGGTGGCTGGTTAAGAGTACCCTTTTGCCACCCCCTTGAACGACACACGCACACTCGACCAGTCCCCCTCATCTCTATCTAACTCACTCACTCTAACTCTCAACCCTTCAAATCTCTCTATATATCCTTTCGCTCTTGTGCGTGCCGACTAAAGCATAATATTCTCCATGTATTAGTTACATAATAGTATATATATATATAAATGTGTGTGTGTGTGTGTATGTGTAATGGAAACGCAGAGAGGGATTGAGGAGAGTGGAAGAGAGAAAGGGAGATGGATAAATGTATAGAGGGAAATGAAAATGGTGGTGGATGGGAGAATGAAGGCCAGGATGTGTGCGCCCATAGTCATCAATGTGGTATGGGGTATTTGAGTGGGAAATAGAGGGAATGGTCAAAGAGAGTGTATATATATATATGTGTGTAGAGAATCCCAACGCGACTGACACACAAACAACCTCGTGGTACTGCCAGTGCTGCTACCAGTAATGTTGGTGGTGCTACCGCTGCTCAACCTCACCCTCTTCTATACACTCACTCGCTATACCTTCGTCACCCTCGACCTCACCCTCCACAACATTCACCGTCCACCGAGCAATCCAACTCTCCGTCTCTCTTTCACATTCTCGTTCACTCTCTCTCTCTTTCTCTCTCTGTTTATTTCGACCTCACATATCCAGGTTGAAGTTGCACTATACCAACTGTACCGCACCAGCCTCCCAAAAACACCCAGCACCCAACCGCTTACCCACCTTTCACGGATACACCCAAAACCTCCGTCTATCTAAGCTTTTTGGGTAAACACTGATGAATTACATACACATATATATATGTATACATGACGAATTTTGACAAGTCAAAGAGCGAATATAATTGTTTAAGATAAATTCTTGTGAATATTAAAATTAATGATATAGATTGAATAATATGGGAAATCCTTTTCAATTGACCTTTTTTTGTGTATATCTATATTTATTATAGTATATTGAATATTAATGTATAATTGATGTTTATAAGCTACACGGTAATGTTTTTAAATGTAATTTTGTATTGGCTTGCATCATCAGTAATGTTTACACGTTTGCTTGGCAACGGAGCAATCCGCTTGCTATCACTAATCCGCGTTATCATGGAATTACTCGTCCGATATCGCGTTATTCGGATGAGAGAGAATACTAAACAAGTGTATATATATATATATACACTTACAAATTATATATACATATGCACAAATGTATAGTTATGAAAAGTGCATACTAAATGTTTGTATAATGATTACCAAACAATAATATGAATTACAATGTAATCCAAAATTTTCCCCCAATTCATTTTAAATTCTTTTTAATTTTCAATTCCTTCTGAATGTAAAAATGAAATTAAAAAAAAAAAAAAACCAAATTAAATTTTGATAAATCATTTCCATCCATACAAGTTTTTTTTTTTTTGTTACACATACAATTGATATATATATTTAAATGTTATCCAATAGAATATTTATTTATAAAATATATATGTATATATATGTATCCATGTGTAAATAGATAAATGAATGTATACGTATGTATATGCAGAGAGACAGGAATATACTCGGGTCACAAGCAACGTAACGTTCTCGTATCGAGGGAAATTACCCCCATGTGGATTACGCATGGATTTCGCACATTTCAATGGGACAAGGCACGCCGATGTCAAGCTACCTGTGTGTTGGGTTCAACGCACCTCTAAAGCAACCACACCTCTACTCGCCCTATTGAAACGTTCATTGCCACTTCCATTCTCTTCACCCCCATTATTCCCCTTCAACCTACCGTCATATACACAATCCCGTCTCTCCTCATTCACCTCATCCACCTCATCCTCATCCTCAACCTCCTCTTCCTCCTACTGCTCCCCGTCCCTTTACCTTCTATCCCAGTGTGCCACCATCACCACTATCACCACCACCCACTTTACTCCCACAAACCACTCACGTTCTATCCCTCGCTCACTCACATACACACAACCATACCAATCTACCCATTTACTACGGCTTTACGTGTACCATTGCTATATAAACCAACCAGTACGAAATGTATATATATATATATATATATATATTTATATAATATACACACACATATACACATATATATTTTGTTGAGAAGTGACTTGTCTGTACTAGCTCGTTCTCCACGTCGTCCGCTATCAAATTGGACATAATCTACAGCTAGATACGATCCCGTACGCGCTAATATGTACACTACCTAAAATGTATATTCCAACATCGAAGTACGTTACATCTTTCTCACTCACTCTCTCTCTCTCTCTCTCTCTTTCTCTATCGCTTGATCCATATAAATATGTGAGTGTGTACACGTGAGACTTGATCTTTCTCTCTGCGACAGTTTAAACACATACAGGATTGACGGATAGTCGCTACTGCAGTTAGACAATTCTAAAATCGTAGCTCATGTACATTCTAACGATTATCATCTCTCTCTCTCTCTCTCACTTGTCTCACTCGATACGTATGTGTATACATTCTCTGATACTCTATGCATATGTATTGTTATGTGTAAGGTTATCAATCGTAATGACATTATGTAATGAGATGGTATGGTTATATGAAAATTGGAAAGCTATTTTGGTGAATGGGATTGAGTGAAGTTGATATTGATTCTGTGAAGGACATTGAAATATATATAGAAGATACTACGCTAAATTTTGGCAAGTCTATTGAGAACATACGAGCACATATGGGTGTGAGAAAGGGGTATAGTAGTACATTCAAATTATATCGAGATAATTGTGTGTGTGTGTGTGTGTGCGTATGCGTTTGTGAATATTGGATAGGGAGTATGATGCAGTGATAGTGATTGCATCATGTGAATAAATGTATGTATGGAGTTTCTAACGGTTATATGTCGGCGAATCGCCATGAATTTAGGCCGCTGTCTCGTGTTTCGAGTTCTAATGGGGATGAAATGCTCGTTGGACATGTGCCGGTATTATAAATCACTCACTGGGTCGTGGTGCCAACCCCTCGTACACACAATACTGTTATTCGAATATTTATATATACAAATGTCATATACTTTGTTCTTGTTATTATTCTCTTTCAATCTGTTTCATCTATCCATTCTCTTTCTCACACGCACTTTATTATTTGTTCATTATTTTTTTATTTTTTATTTTTTTTTTTTGTGGTTTTTTTTTCATTGAACAATATTTGATGAGCGAATGAGTGAAAATGAATGGAATTCATGGAATGTTTTTTTACGTTTATTTGGTCAATTATATTTCAGAAAAAAAAAACATATATATATATATATATATATTTACATATGAGGACGAATGATAAATACCGGAAACACTAATATGTCCAATGATACTCAAACATATACACACAAATTTATACGTATATATATATATATTTCTTTTTTTTTTTTATTCCTCGTTCCAGTAGCGGAGGGTGAGGATAAAATAGTTTTGCACTGAAAGCTCGTGAAATGGGAGCTTTTTGTGCTCGCGCCTTTGTCCGATATCTCCAACGTCGTATTTTCTTTCTTCTCCACTTTTTTTTTCCCCCCACACTTTTTTTTCTCCCCTTTCTTCTCTTTTTTTTTCCTCCGTCTTTGTCCTACTCTTTTTTTTTTTGCTTCGTGCAAGAGAGCACCTTCACGCTAGGTGAGTCGAAACGGCTCCCTTTTTCTCTGACGGAAGGGTTCCGTTAATCTAGGGCTCTGAGAAAAGGTGCAGAAGGGAAGTAAGAGTGTAAGTGAAGGCAGAGAGAATAAGAGAAAAAGAATAAAAAAAAAACGAGGATGTATATATATATATATATATATATACTGAGTATATAGCTACGGTAGTAGAACGTTGTCAGGAAGAAGGAGAAGATTAAGAGGGTGAGAGCGACAGGGAGAAAGCAGCTATGGGTGGAATAGGACGGGGTGAATGAGGGTGGGTGAAAGGAGCTCTGAGCTGACGGGAGGGTTCTTGATAAAGGTGGGGTCGACAGACCCGTTGATGAAGGTTCAGGCCAGAGGGTTACTCTACGCTGCTCTTCTACTCTGATGGCTTTAGGGTGAGGAGGAGTTGCCGAGGCAAAGTGGAGATGTGGGTGGAGGCTACGTCCAGTGCGGTCCAAGAAGCACTGATTCATCCCCCAGTTATATCCTCGACAACTTTGTGAAGAAACATCTATACACACACACATCTATATATATACACATTTATACATCCACTCACATATATATACTATGACGATTTATTTTTACCAGGTCATCTTTTCTTCGTTCTTTTTTTTTTTTTCTTTTTTTCTTTTTTTCCTCTTGTGACAAAGACTCAAACGAGTAAAAGAATGCTTTTCTTTATACTGTAATTCTTTTGACTACTGCAGTACAAGTTAAGCCATATAAACATCAATCATAAATGATAATAAAAAAATAAAAAAATGAAAAAAAATAAAAAAAAATAAAAAATAAAAATAAAAAGGATGAGAGGAGGAAAAAAAACAATGACAGTTGAAGAAGGGGTGTGTTTTAGTTATATACGTATACAGTAAAGTGTAGAAGGAGCGTTGAAAGCTCCACGGGCTCATCGATTTTTGCGATTCACTTTTCTTCGTTACCGACTCACCGAGTAATTAGCGAGAGGGGTTAAAACTTTGTAGAATGATTAGGCATCTAGGGGGTTGATGGTAGTGGTGGTGGTGGTGGTGGTAATGGTGTGGGGATTTCAACGAAGCGCGAAGAAAAGAGAAGGCCTTGATGGTTTTCTCTTGAGAGAATTGTGGGAAGATCGTTATGTATACATATATATATAGAGAAAAAGAAAAGAAATGAAACTAGAAAAAAAATAAAAATGCGAAATACTTTAAGAGCCACGAAAACTTGGCTTTCATTTTTTCACAGGGAGCCGAGAAAGACATTGAGAATGCGACACACGGTTTTACAATTTTGCCCCACATCCTGCCAAAATATTCAATTATAATTCAAATATTACACACCGATACAAATAAAAACATTAAAAAAAAAATAAAAAATAAAAAAAATATTACTACACTTATTTTTAATTGCAACGATATTTTCAATTACACGTGAAAAATAAAAATTAATCAACAAAATTCAACCTCACAAATTATAATAATATCTTAAATTTATTCTATATTATTATTTTATTTTTTTTTTATTCGTTACGTCTCTTTTATTTTATCAACGAACGCTATCACCGTCAACCACACCCTATCACGACAGTTTTTTCTCTATTTTTCACAGCGAATAAAAAAAAAAGGGGGAAAAAAAAAAACGTGTGTGTATATATATATATATGTAATTTCAAAAAATAGATCGAGGGAAATAACATTGGAGATTCAAGTCACCGCTTGAACGCCCGTGCGTAACGTTATATCTGTCGCTATAACCCGAGGCCAAAGCGCAGTTCGCTTTTCCTTTCTATATACACTCCCTCTCCTCTTCTACCCACCCCTTACAGGGTGGACTGGATATCTCGGCGTCCTGTCTGTAATATCCCTCTGTCCCAACACCCACACTATCCACCCACTTTCATTCCCTCACGAACCGACTAACCCCCCCGAGGCTGAAGTTATAGGAGGGTTCGCTACTCCCTATATAGATAGGATATACTATCCCCTACACTAACCCACCCACTCGCCCGTTCACCCACTCTCTCCCTCTCACACACACACACACATACATATGGATACACACATACATGGATACTCCACTTCGTCTCTGCGTCCTTGCGCCAATCTAGGATCATCCGGAGGGGTGTTGGGGTTGATGGAATGAGAAGACCAACCACCCACCGACAGAGTGAGTTCACTACCACTACTGCCACGTTCTCCGGATGGCAACTTTCTATATCGACGAAAAAATAAAAAAAGAAAGAAGAGAAGAAGAAGAAGAAGAGGAGATGGAGATGGAGTGAAAAAAAAAAGGTGGAGAAAAAGTATTACCTTGGTCCACGAGATTGGGGACGAGGGTTTTGCACGAGTCATTTTTTTTGTGGTCAAGGAGATGTTACTCAGAGAAAAGATGTGAGAGTGGTAGAAATAATTTAGAGTAAGCCCAGATATTTGAAGAAAAATACCAAGTAGCAGAAAAATAAAGTAATGTAGAAAGAATAAAAAAAAAAATAAAATAACATAAACGCATATATATGAGAATATTTTTATCATAAAAAAGAAAAAAAAAAAAAAAACCTAAAAAAAAAATGTTTTTTATATTATTTTTTTTTGTTTTTACTTTTTCATCTTCTTCACTCTTCTTTCTTTCATATTTTTTTTTTTTTTTTTTTATATCTTTTTTCGCTTCTTAGTTGAATATAACTTTTGCCGTCTTGTTGATAAACTTTGGAGGGTGGAACGACGTCAAAGACGTCAGTCTGAAGGGTGTACGTATATACAGTAAACCTACAAATACATATATATAGGTCGGATAGCAGGATGAAATGAGAGATGAGACGTAAGGAGAAAGGAAAATGGGAAGAGGGTTAGGTTAGAGAACAAATCCCAATGCTTCGCGCGTAAGTCGATCCACATATACATATATATATTACACACACGTACAAGACCCGCCAACGTCACCCTCGGGTCGTGCAATCACGGCATACAGGGAATAGGATGAGCCCGCGATTAGAGTAGAGTGCGTAGTACATACATACATATATACATATATACATTTATACATTTATACATATAGATATGTGTATCTCTATGTCTCCACACAGTTGCGATGGTGATGCCACACACTACATACACACATACAAATCCATAGGTATACATCGATATATGTATACACTCAAATATATATATATATATATATACACGTATATGTATCGATGTTGAGAGAAAGGAAAAGGGAGATGGACCCAGGACGCGCCAATTGTGTCCCTCGTTGACAGGCCTGCATCGAGTAAAACTTATTGTCGCGCGTGGAAAACCAAAGAGAATACTTTTCATCCCTTCCATCAGCCACTCCTTCATTTCTTTGCACAACCATCATTTCTCTCCCGCTCTCATATATTCTCTATCTCCTCTCCTCCATCTCTGTCTCTCTATCCTTTTTTTCTCACTCCTCGTCACACCGCCCTTTTTCTTTTCTCCTTCTACTCAACTACTCTCTCACGTCAGAGGGATGAAAAACACCAAAGTTACGGATTAAATGCTCCAGGGATGGGGATATATTCACGTTCTCTTCGCTTTCCTTTCATTCATTTCCGATATATGTATGTAACTAGACCGAGAAAGAGAGATAGAGAGTTATCATTACTATTCACTGTTTTTCTCTCTAAGTTTTTTTCGTTTGCTTTCACGTATTGATGCCACTCTCTGATGCGCACGATTCAGCCTCTGGGCGTGTGACTTTTCCTCTCTCTTCTTTCACCTCTTTTTTGTTTTCCTCCAGCCGTGTCTTTTTCATTTCTGGTTTTTTTTTTCTTTTTTTTCTATTCACCATTTGTTTCTTTTACTCGGGTATTGTTTTTTTTTTCTTTTTAGTTTGAACATCAATTTGACGATAAAAAACAGTGATATTCACGGGATACGCACACACTCAATCTCATCAATCTGTACTTGAGTGATAAAATTATCGGGTAAGTTTCATATTCAATTGTTATTATATATGAATACATATATTAATTGAAATAGCAATAATATTGATCATTCTCAATTCCACTTATAAAAATTACACAAATTTATCATTTTTCATTATTATTATTCCATTTTATCTATTTAATATTTCATCTGTTAATAGTAAATTTGATTATAAACTTGTATTTAATAAGTGAATAAAAATTAAATAATAATTATCAATGAATTGATGAATAGAAATAATTCATTCCACTGATTATCACATGTAGAATTGGTATGAAAAAATAATTGGAGTAAGAGAAAATATAGAATAAATATACATAGAGGGAAAAAAAAAAACAAAACAAAAAAATTAATAAATAAATAATAATGGAAAATTGATCGAATAAATATACGTGCGTGTGTGTATATATATATGAATTTTATGTTGAGAGAATATTGCCTGGAGTGGTATGCTGCGCGTCCGCGTGCATATATCGACCTGGACACGTGTGGGGTGCATGTAGTCCACCCCTAAAATAGATATGAGGAATGGAGGTTGTGTGACCATGCTTTGGTTCCCCATACCCTCTCACTTCCACTCGCCCTTCCTGCCGTAACGCATTAAATTCTGAATATCGTCAAGTACCACACACTCATATATATATATATATATATATATATATAATAGTTTGTGGGGGGGTGTATACAACGCACTCGCTCCTCACGCTTCAACGGCAGTAACGTTCTGCATGCGTCATCGTCCAATTCACGACAAAGTGTATTGAGCTTGTTCCCCATTTTATTTCTACACATTTATACACATGTATAAATGAGTGAATGAGTATATATAAGAGTCATGTGTGTGTGTGTGTCTGTATGGTTTGGGACACTTTAAAATTCAAACGCCGAATATCATCCATGAATTGTTGGTCGGGCGTTATATTTGCTGTGGAAGGGGGTGGTTGGAGCATGTGAACGCCCGGGGTGTATGGTGGTTGCAGAAATTTTATTCGATTTTTTTTTAATGTTACCACCAGGCATTTGATATGTGTCAAATTGTGTATGTATTTTGCAAAAAATATTTTGCACCTGGAAAATGGGAAAAAAAATAAAATAATAATAATAATAATAGAATTTATATTCGTATACGCTGTATTAATACACATGCATGTGAATATATTTATAAATGTACATATGTGTTTCTGTCATTTTTTTTTGTTGTATTCAGAGTCACCCTCCAATTGGATTTTTTTTGTTTAGTCTATTAACTATCAGAAAAAAAGTGAATGGAGAAAAAAAAAAACGAAAACAAAAGGAAAAGTAAAAAAAAAATTATATAAAAGTAACTGAGGTTTTTGAATCATAGGGTAAAGGGTGAATATTTGTATACGTATAGATATAGATGAAAAAATAAATAAATAAATAAATAAATGTATAAATAAAAAAAGGAATAAAAAAAAAAAAAAAAAAACAAAAAAAAAGTGCAAAAACGTGAAGGTAAAACTCTCAAGGTATATAAAACGTTGGACATCTGTTTCACGAGACGGATAAAGGGGAGGGAGTCAGCAGGCAGCATCACCTCTAACAACTGAATATAACCCCTAACTAAAAAGCCTCCCCCGTCGAGTCGTCATCGGTGAAATGCGCTCGCGTTCCCCATCCAAAACTTACTTTAATTAAAATTAAAAGACGGCAGACGCGAGAGTGAAGCACGCAGTATATACATATATATATATATATATATATATATATATATATAATCCTCACACTGACGCTCTTCTCTTCTTTCGCTTCGTTCAACCCTTTCCATATTCTCAATCCTGCCATTCTCACCCCGGTATTTTCATCCCTCTACCAATATATATATATATATACATCCCTTTTCCAGGCCGACAGTCTCATTCTACCGTCGTCGATTTATATCCATAATAATTACCCGAGAGGGGGATGACGAAGACAACGACGCGAAAAAAATATATACAGTCAAGAGTTTTTTTTTTTTCACAATTTTACCTGGCTACTTCTTGCACCCTCAGTAAAATTGTCATACTAATTATTAACAAATAAAAAATGAAAAAAAATAAATATACATACCTAACTCAAACACAATTATATAAATTGTAAAGGAGTAAAGTGTAAAAAAAAAATTTTTGTTTTTAAATAAAAAAATAATGATGGGGGATGCATTTGAGAACCCCTATCACACAGCAAGTGGAGCATACCACAATGCATATTTCTGTCTACTAACTCTCATTCTCCTTTTTCCTCATATGGCAACGTCATCTCTTGCGCTACATCCGCTCATCCCCTGATCAAATGCACGACGATGCCAAACAACGTCCATCCACAATTGTTATTTTTTCCTCCTCTTTTCCTACCTCGTCGACAATTATATATACACTCATATACCCAAAAACAAATATTCAAAAGCACATTTTCATTCATATAACCACTCTCAAATATGAATATACAAAAGATGATTTGAATTATATATGACAATCCGTTGTGTTTACTCACATGTGTGAATTCATTACACTATTTGTATTTGTGTTTGTATTTGTATAATTATATATAGATAAAGATAAATTGAGAGAAACCGAGAGATATAGAAATACAAGTGAGTTTGTATGATACTGACTGTAACTGTCAATGGATACATATAATTTTATGATATACTTAATGATTTATCAATAAACTCAATGTCATTTATATAAATTAAATATCATAAATGATATGTTATTTAATCTATCACATTAAATCATTATATACATAAGCGATCAAGTTCTGTCATACAACAATAATATTTAATTAAATAAAAATAAATATCACAATAATAAAAGAAACAAAACAAAAAAAACAAAAACAAAAAAAAAGGTAGTAAATAGGTAAATTAAAGTGATAAAAGTTATGTAATAACAGTGTGATCGATTGAAATTATACAAATGATGACAGTCATCAAATAATTATAATTTGATGTATATACACATATTTATTATTAAGTATTAACGTTGTGTATATTGTGCCATTATAAGGCTCATTGCCATCAAGTTACATGTAAACGAGTGTATATAGATATACGTAAATTAAAGAGGCGATGAATTCAAGCTGCTTGAAACCACAAAGAGCTTTATATATATATTGAATATGTACAGAGAAGAGATAGAATTGTATGGTGTTATGAAACTTCACGCGTAATGCAGCGGTGAGCCGTAAAAAGAGAGAGAGAGAGAGAGAGAGAGAGAATGAAAAAGTGAATGTGTGAGATAGATAGAAAGGTAGAAACACCGAGTTGGATAGGTTGACGATACAGTAACTAATTCTCCTGGCTATCTCCAACGACTGGAAACGTAATTGATCCAAATACCTCCCCAATAACTGCTAATATTACATCCGGATGATTCCGGCAATTATATTGCTACAGATGAATGTGAGTGACAGAAATAAAAACATAAGTTATATATTATATAAATTGATATTGTACATACAAAAAAAAAATAGAAAAAAACAAAACAAATTTATTCTAGATAATAATTCATTAATATCGATTATTTATATATAATTATACATCTTTTTTTTGTTTTTTTTTTTGTTTTAGAACAAAATAAAAGTAGGAGGATGAAAATGAAAATCTGTTTGTTTATGAAACACAAAAAAATGAAAAAAAAAAAAAAAACAAAACAAAACAATAATGAAAAAAAAAAATCGTTTATGGCCACATCTCTTTGAACACACACACACATATATATATATATTCATATATAGACTTTTTATATGTATGTATATAAACTAGGAAAATGGAAGCTACGCATTAACTCTGGCCGCAAATGCCGAGCTGTACGACTCTCTCACATACATACACAAATAAACTTATACATAAACCATAGATTCAATATATATATACATAGAAATATGGCCGTAAATAGTGGGCAGATACCAGTTGAAGAGTGACAAGCACTCACTTTCTTTCTCTCTCTCTCGTCATTCTCTTGTGCCACTGGTACCATACAAATATACATATATATATATATATATATATATGAGTTTGAGCACTATTCGGACTCGCTGATGACCAACGTGCACTCGTTCACCACTGGCACCATCCCCATCTCTTTTCCACCCCCTTGGGTGAGATCCACTCGATGCATACCCGCACATCCATACACACATGGTCATTGCAAACCGCTGTTAGTTGCTGCTACCATGACTATCCCTCTCTCTCTATATATATATATATATATATCTATCTACCCTCACCGTAACCATCACCACCCACAACCCCATATCCTACTCCACTTTACTCTCTATTCGGATGGAATACTCATGCGATGACTATTCAGAGAGTATGTGATAGCTCGATGTGGGAGAGGAAGGGAACACACGTGTCTACCTCTATCTATATGTGTGTATGTGTGTGCGTGCGTGCACGTATGTGGGTGTATAGGGTATTATAGTGAAGAGCAAGAGACGAGGTAGAGTCGAAGGGTGAAACGATGAAGCAAGGGGTGCGCCAACGGCCGGTAGGCAACAGGGGGGTGGTATAAATTATACTGTTCGATCGATTTGCTGTCAGAAGACCCTCCAAGCACCAACGACGCGGAGGAGGCGCGTTCCTGCACTAAAGGGATGCGATCGTAAGGGGGTAAAGGTGGGCAATGGGTGGTGATGGTGTGCGGCTTGTGTGCCACACGTTTAGGAACACTCGTGGTTCATGATATATATATATATATACACCATGAGAATGGTTGACGTGGATTTTGGTGTTGCTGGTGTGTTACTATAGTTTGTGTTCATGCTGATGCTCTGAATGTTGGTTGGTTGGTTGGTTCGATTGAGATGGAAGAGAGAAATTAGTGAGAGGACAATGAAGAGGGATAGAGGGATAGGGTTACGGCAATAGGATTGTTCGTATATATGTAACTGGACAGAATGGGTTTGACTCCCGTTCCTCTTGCACGCTTTCAGTGAAATGGCATAGAGTGCACTGCAAAAGGGATGGGCGATAGGTAAACCATAGGGTTCTAACAAACACATATACACACACACACACATATATATATATATATATATGAGTGTGTATATATACAGTGGCGAGGGGTTTTGCATCCTGATGCAAACTGACAACCCCGTTGGGTTTAACGCTACCCCCTGTTATACTCATGGTGAGTGAGGGAGTACGAAGGGGATTAAATCTTTTCTGACCATCCTAAATTGCTGGGTTATGTATATCGGTTAAATGTATCAAAGCAGAGTTGGGTCATTGATTTTTGTGTACCTCTATTTCAAATATATATATATATACATAACTTTATTTTTTTGTCTATAATGAAAGTAAAAAGTAAAATGCGAAGAATGGGTTAGAGTAGTTTTCTTCGTCTTTTTTATTGATGCTTGGAAACGAGCAGGAGTAAAGAGGGTGGATAGATGTTCAGTAGAAAAATGCTGGGAAAAATGTACAAAGACGTAGAATCGAGATGTTCGAATGGGTGTGAGTGGAAGGAAAGAGAAAAAAAAAAAAAGAATATAATAATAAAAGGGAGGGTTGAAGTCCTCGTTGCAGCAACCCCGGAACTCTGTCCCCTTGGCGTCCTTTTCATTCCCTACTTTTTCTCCTTTCTTTACTACCACAACTACCATCGCTACCACCGCTACTACTACTACTACTACTGCTACTGTCAGTGCTGCTGCTACTACTATTACAGCTGTGCTATAACTAAAGTTTACGAGATTCTCTTAAAGTTAAAGTCCCTTCTAGTCCACCATCGTCGTCTCTTCTCATTCTCTTTTCACTCCACAGGGAGTCATTTTAGAGTGTATACTGTGAATAAATCACAATTTCGTGGCAATGAGTGATTTTATTAGCATGTGACAACAAACACCTTTTTGTATATATATACATATATCAGTCACTATATCAAAATATATAATAGTAACTAAGAAAATTTATACACAAATCAAGTGACCAATATTATTTGCGCATATATTTAACCAGTGAAATTATATAATATCAATAAACTTGATGAAACTCATGTTGAAGAGTTGAATGTTGATATTATATATATATAGCTAAATACAAATACGTCTATTCAAGTATACTGTAATGTTTATGCACACGTTGGCAGTGAGTTGTCCTGCCATCCTCTTTACGAAATGCGAAAAGCATCGAGACAGAAGTAAAAGATAATGCGCGGTAACATGTACAACAACACGAAAAGGTTGAAGTCACTGTACTAGCACAGTTATAATGCTTGTGAGACGTTGGCAAGGGACATTGTTACTTTCCGGTTTGCTTTTACTGAAGGATGTTACGTGTGCTTTGGTGCAAACAGCATCGCACTCTCACACAACAGTTGAGGAAATAGAAGTTTGCTTTTACTATACGTGTCATCAAACAATAGCCATGACCCACTTTATAATATTGCATGGATGATAGTGATTACCATTTACAAATTTCATTTTTTACTTGATAATATTTTGTATTTTATATATTATCATTAAACATTAATGTTTATTCAATCCTGCATTAGGTTTTTTTTTTTTTTTTTTTTTTTCCTATTAAATATCGCTCGTACATACAGAAAATTATCTCAATTCACTGTGAACATTCAAATATAAAATAATAATAATATTATTATTATATATATATAAATGTTATTTATTATCTCATATAACGATACGACAATTAGAATAAAATCTTTAGAATACACATCGTGTATATATCTCTAATAATTTTACACTTGAGTGTTATATTCAATAATAATAATAATAATAATAGAGCAAGGAATAAAAAAATAAAAAGAAGAAAAAAGACGAAACTACGGTGAAAAGCAATAAAAAGAAAAATAATGAACAGTCTATTCATAATCCTTTGCCCCTATCCACCCACCCGACTAAGTTGTTTCGTCCACCCTTCTGACGTTCTTTAGCCACACATACACACATACGTATTTACATGTGCGTACACTTAAACGCACACTTTTATTTCCTCTTACGCTATCACGTGTCTTGCTTTTTTCATTTTTTTTTTTTTTTTTTTTTTTTTTACATCATTTTTCCCCTCCACCTTACAATCACCCACTGTCTCACTCACACTCGCATTCTCTTTGACGCTCACGGGGGTACTCATTCATTTAATTTCAGTCATTGCCGGCAGGCGCACCCCCTGTCGTGCGGCCGACAAAAAATAATTAGTGAAGCCTTATACCCCTCTAGGCGGGCTCTCTTTCTTTTCTACCTCTGCTTATATCCAACATTTCACCCCTCCCCATTGCCCGTTTACTATTTCGCAACCCTCATCGTCCGTTTTCAACCCCGAACACTCTGATATATATATATAAATTGCGCTTGAATTCTCTCTTCTTGCCGTGTGCGCCTCCTCATCCTGGCTTTGGCCTCGTCACCCTGTCCACCACCCCTTAGGCTACGGCGTTACCCTGCCAACGCGTTCATCCTCAGCCCCTGCTCCCATCAACCTCATCTCTACTTTGTGTCGCACCCTCGTTCCACTCTTAGCTCGACGCCATTGCGTTGTCTCACTCACTCGTTGCGACTCCGTACCACGACCAAAAACCCTAGCACACTCAGTTTCACTCATCCCCTTTTGTTACAGGGAAGAAGTATGAGGGGCAACGGGTGCAATGGGAGGTTGGCGGTGGGGCCTCGGGCGGAATGATTCAGGCGCCAGTAGGGCGCACCCACCTTTGCCAAGGGGTTGGGGCAATAGTTTGAGCACACTGGTTATATATATATATATATATGAAGAGTGTAAACGTGAAAGAGAGCGAGAGACACTTAGAGACACAGACACAGATAAGGACAGGAAACTGTGATGTGCCCAGAGTTGAGAATGAGATGGAACACACAAGTTCAATGCGCAGTGAGAAAATGTATGAGAGAGCTAGAAGAGAAATGAGGGCGCAGAATAGAGAATGGGGGAAAACGTGTAACGAGGGTGGCTTCTCTTGATGCGTTTCAGATCCCACGGATACAATGCTACTTCTCTTTTTACATCCTAGATATATATATATAAGAAGGTAGAATAAAGGAGGGAGAGAGAGAGAGAGAGAGAGAGAGAGCAGGGGAGACAAAAAAAAAAAAAAAAAAAAGAACAAGAAGAAAATAATCAGATAAAAGTCTTGAATGATACGTTAGATAGATTTGCCTCATTTTTTCACTCATTTTTTTTTTTTTTTTTTTTTTTTTCCACCACATTTCAAAATATTTTTCCTTTTTATATTCTCGTGAAAAGGATGTTTGATTTGTGATGATAAATAGGTTTTGAAAGACACTTTTGGTATTCAGTTATATTTGAAAAGTATACGGAGAGAGAAAGAGAGAGAGAGAGGATCGAGAGGAAAAAAGGGTGTATGCAGACGAAACTCTCGAGTTGATGCACAAGATGATAAGTTTTGTATATATATATATATATATAAAAGTGACAGAAAAATAGTCACGACTGTATGTGCAATGTTGAATGTGCAGGTGTACCGTATATAAAAGGGGTTTGCTGTTAGATAGATATAACGCTCCACACATATCCACGTATACGTGTTAAAAAAAAAAATATATAAAAAAAAAATGACTGTAAGAGAGAAAGAACGAAAGGGCGGTAGATGAGGGTGGAGAGGTTGATGGTATAGTCAGGGGGGAGAGTAGTGAGGGAGCGCAAGGGGCGTTTCAAAAGAGTCGTGCACGTCCTGCTCGAATGAAAGTAGCGCTTCCAGGACGCTAAGTAATACGAGGAAAAGTGCTTTTCCGGCAAAAGGGCGAAGGCGTTACGCGCTTTTCCTTCTATCTCACGTCATTGCAATTTTTATATTTTTTCTTCATTATTATTATTATTATTATTATTATTATTATTATTATTATTATTATTATTATTATATTTATTATTTTTTTTTTTATCATGTCACATAGAATATTTCTATTCGTGCGTTGTATGTATATTTTCAAAAATAAGATTAAACATTTCGTGTCGCTTTACAGTGTTTGAAAATGAAAATAGATAGAAAGAGTGAGAGGAAAAAAAAAATAATGATAAAAATAATAATGAATAATAAATAATAATATAACATGTATAACGGTGAATGTTATTTGATACATGACAGTGAGTTAAAAGCAAATTCACCATGTCGAAAAAAAATATGGCTTCATTTCTTAATAAATATGGTTTCATTCCTCTTTCATATACGATCTGCATACAGACCCTCTCTAGTGGGCTATGTGTCATCCGTGTAGGAGTCTCAACAAATACCTGGGGCAACGATGCGTAACTCGGTTCTACATATATATTTTATGTAAATAACACATGTTGCCTGTCAAGACAGTGTATATATATGGACAATTGTATACAATCTTTCTTCACATTCAAATCCTTGACTTTATATATGCGATGTGCACTTAGAAATATGAGGATTATGTAGAAAATAAGTGATGATGTGAAAAAATTACCACTAAACAGAAAAAAATAAAAAATAAAAAATAAAAAATGAAATTTGTTTTTTTTTTTTTTTTTTTCAAACAATAAAATGACTGAATTGATATTTTAATTGTATAATGAAAAACCATTTGTAAAATTATCATATTGATATTTTTCACAATTTGTAAATTTTATCACATATAAAAGATACCGAGATAAATTACACAACAATAAATATGGGGAAATAGTAATAAAAGAATTATATGAAGTAGGGCGTGTGAAAAAAAAAAAAAAAAAAAAAAAAATCTATCAGACAAAATATACAGAAGTTTATATACACAATTTGAAAGGACGAGGGTTTAAATATATCCAATTTTCAGCCTCATGTTCTTTTAATCGCTCTAAACACTTAATCAAAGAGGGTGAAAAAAAAACATGTAAACACAATAATAATAATAATAATATTAATAATAAAACGGAATAAAATGATTATTTTAAATTGAATCGCTGATGTACTTCAAGAGCCCATGAATTTACATAATAAAATATGTCAGGTGTGAATTACAATTTATATATTGAATATCAAATAAAAATACCATTAATGATATAAAATTATTACTCAGTATAATAATAATAAGAAAAAAAAAAAATTCCATCGAATCAAATACATCCGATATTTACACCCTAATAATAAAGAATATCCGGATGATATTTGTTTTGAATAAAATATTTTCACTCATCACATAATGTAATTGTATAAAGAGGAGTCAAGTGATGAATAATAAAGATGACAGAGTAGACAAGGAAAAATAATAGGAAAGAATAAAATGACAATAGGGAAAAAAAATTTTAAAAAAATATATATATATAATAATAATAATAATGATAATAAAACATAAAACATAAAAAAATAGTAATAATAGTAATAAAAACAATGACAATAAAAGGCAAACAAAGCCGCGAGAAGAATGAGGGATGTTGAGAGAAGGGTGTGTATAAGGGACTATTCGTCCAAGGAAGGCCCTGATGACTCGCGTCCGTTCATTATTCGGGAATTAGTAACCCCATTCCCTATTGCCGCTTGTCTTTGCTTCACCACTAAAGTTTCATCCCTTTCAACGCGTCGAAAACTCAACTTGCACCCTCTCTGATACCAAAGTACTTATCTTTCCTCCATGATTCTCTCTATATATATAGATGTATAAACTCTGAATCGAGGAAAATTGCGTTCAACAATATACATATATATATAAACCTAATAATTCACATTTCAACAGAATTTTGTGATAAAACAATAAAATATAATTCATAATAATAATGAATTGTACGACATTTAATAATGAAATCATTAAAATTTTTTTAATCATCAAATAAAAATATATTAAATATATATTATAATAAAATAATTTTAATTTATAAATCATCTTGCAATGTAATGCACGAATCAAAGTCAAAAAGAATAAAAATTATTCATGTAACATGATTGATCTATTTCTATATCAATCTTGCAACAAATTACGATAATTCTCACTCAATAAATTATTTATTTAAATTTTCACATGAGACACGGATACAAACGAATACAAAGGATATACATGTATATATGTATACAACCGTAGCATCAATAGTAGTAGTACCATTACCATCACCACCACAGACAGTAGAAATAGTAGTACTAGCAGCAGCAGTACTAGTAGTAGTAGTAGTAATAGTATTAGTATTAGTAGTAGTAGTAGTAGTAGTAGTAGAAGTAGAAGCCACGTAGTTGGAAGAACACGAGAATAGAGAGGAAAAGCTCGCGTACAGGAGGATGAAAGCTAGCGGGTGAGTGAGTTGGGTGGGCGGGTGCGAGTAAAAGGAAGAGGGTTGAAGATAGAGGATAGAAAAGTACGCCAGAGGGGAAAGAGGAATGAGCAAGAGGAGATGATGATGGTGGTAGTAGTAGTTGTAGTGGCAGTGGCAGTGGTATATACACACCTACATCCACATTCACGTATAGAAGAGAATGAGGAGGGAATGGAGCTGTAGCCGCGCCATGGAGAAAGACCGACACCTCGGCGCCAAACTCACCCTCCTGAGACTCTGCAGACTCACCTCCATCTCTCGTTCGTAGTCTCTGTCCTACTCCACCTCCTCCACCTCCTCCTCCTCTTTCTCTACTGCTATGTCCTCAACCCACCACCCACGATTCCCCTTGCCATCCAACGCGTCTCTACCGTAAACCACCCCGACTCTCGACTCCCATTTCGCAAGCCCAGCCACCCACGTCCCATCCCATCCCATTCCATTTCATTCCAGTCCTGTGCCATCATCCCCCTTTCTCTTTCTCCCGTATCTCCCTTTGGCTTGTCGTTCTCATTCTACTTTCCTTCATCTCTATCACTGTCTCTGTTATTCCTCTCATTCCTATGTTTCACCCTCGCCCCGCCTACACGCCAACAACTCCTACGTTGCGAGAGCGACCCTCGAGCCATCTCCAAAATCATCCCTCACACTGGTGTAGAGCGTTCACTAGAGAGATGCGCCAGAGTTACTAGTGTGGCTGCTGCCACTGCTGCTGCTACTGCTACTGCCGTTACTACTGCTGATGTTACTGCTACACTACGTTCAACTCTCCTCCTTCACCCCCCTTTTCACTTCTCCTCTCTTTCGCTCTCTTATGCTCCATTTCCCTTGCCCCTCAGGCTTCGGACGTTTGGAGGGTGGAAAGTACTTTCTATCTCGCTGTCTCTCACTTATTCGTTTTCTTCTCTTTTACTCCCGCATTCTCTTTATCTCTGTGCACTGATGCTCTCTACAGTCGTCCACTTTTGCCTGCTACGAGTCCGCCTCTTCTTTTATACCGTACGTCGACCCTTTATATCAACGTGTAGGTACCTTAAAATATATATATATATATATATATGTGTATGTGTGTGTGTGTGTGATGATGATGATGATGATGATACAAACGGAAAATAAGAGATCTGCAGTGTATGATGTTGTTGTTCACGAATTAGACTCTTCGGTTATAAGGTTTTCGCATTAATTCCAAATTCTATTTTCGTAATTTTTTGTTTTTTTTTTTTTTTTTTTCTACACTATCAACTACTTCACTTTTCTCTCATGTCATTTCTAAAATACTTTGATATAATTTTTTTTTTATTTTTAAAAATTTTTTTCATGCTTTCATTATATTCTCATACTCAGTAAACTCAACATTTTTTTTTATATGTAAAATAATCCTGTTTGAATTCATAAATACATATATAACGTAGATAGGAATACAGATATATAAAAGTACGTAGAGATAAATTGATCCTTTTGACTAGTCAACGCGCAATGGGATTCCGTTGTTTGACGATTTCAATGTACAGAATAATCATAATCCTGAATGCATGAACGCGAACTAAAGCGAGACAGTGTGTAATATATATATATATTGAATTCGATGTACGATATTAGCTTTTGAAAGTACAATGAGACACTGAGCACACGATCATGTATGGACATATATATAATGATGTAAAACATATATACGAGATATATATGGAACAACATAGAGTAGTATAAGTGAGAAAGAGCGAGTTGAACATTGGAAGCGTGACAGATTTCACGGGGTATTCCCCGTAGAACAATAGATTTCAGGCTGAGTGGAATATAGCCAGTGGGGAAAATGCGGAATCGCCATTCAATGGAGTTACGCCACTTAAGCCCCAATAACGTGGTCAGTGCGCGCTACTGTGTGTATGTGTGGGTGTATGGAGAGAGGGAGAGAGGAAGGGGGAATGGCCGCAGGGGTGCTTTAATCGCCTGACACCAATCATGAAAGAAAAAAAAAAAAAAATAAGGATAAAAAATATATAGATGTGAAGAAAAAAAAACAAAAAAAAATGTATATATATATATGTATTATGTAAAATAAATTACGCATATAAAAGTAATATTATGATAAAATAAAATAACGCAAAAAAAAGAGGAAATAAAAAGAAAAAAAAAATCTGAATTTGTATAACCGACGAATAAATTTACACGAGCAAATATCAAACAAGTGGTATACAAAAAATAAAATTAATGTCTGCCTATTGTTTTACTTTTTTTCTTTTTCCACCATCACACTAATGTAAAATTAAACCACTGTCGGGACAGTGATTTGTATTTATATATTTACTCGAAATTTAAATATTAATAGTAACAGATAGTTCACAACTTAATAATCCGACAGTATAATCAAATCAATATCAATTTATTATATTCGTATTTTTCATTTATCCACCCACTTTTATTATTATTATTATTATTATTATTATTATTATTTTTCTATATTAAATCTATAATTCTCCATTCACTGATATGTGATAATAATAATATAAGAAAAAAAAGAGAGAGAGGAGATCAGAGAATAGGTGATAAAATAAAAAAGAAAAAAGGTTGAGAAGAATATTCGCGACGAAGATAATAAAAGTTAATGATATAATTAACTAATGTAATAAACTAAATACAACTCAATTATATTAAAATCATCATTTTTATCGCCTCTCCTCTTCTCCCTCTTGCATATCACACTTTTACTCATACATATATATAATTTTTTTTTTGTTTATTTTTTTCAAGATTTCATTTCAAATAAAGTGACATAATATCACCACACGACCATCACCAAGAAAAAAAAAGAGAAAAAAAAAATATCGTGTTGGAAGAAAAGCCACGAAATATCCAAGAAAAACACGATATATAGCGCGAACCGAAATCGATAGCAACAATGCGGTGGTAAAAGCTAGGCCTCCTACCTCATTCCATGAGGGAGTAAAGTCGAGGGTTTCGACGATAGTCACTCACTCTCTCTCTCTCTCTCTCTCTCTTTATATATATTAGAAATGAGGTGAGGTTAGAAGAGGATAGAGAAACGGGGTTGGCAGTGGGTGGTGGGTGAAAGTGTCGAGGGGGAAAACTAGAGAGCGAGAGGTATATACAGCAAAGAGGAAATGCATGAAAGGCGGGTTTGTAATGGTGATGGTAACAGCAGCAGTCGTAGTAGTAGAAGTAGAAGCCGAAGTAGAAGTAGAAGTAGAAGTAGAAGTAGTAGTAGTAGTAGTAGTAGTAGTAGTAGTAGTAGTAGTAGTAGTAGTAGTAGTAGTAGTAGTAGTAGTAGTAGTAGCAGCAGTGGGTTGGAAACGGGGGTGGGCATCCTTATTGGAATCGAGTAGAATGGGGTGAGTTTTCCTAAGGGCCCAGAGAATGAGGGAGTAAAGGAAATGGCGAGATGGAGAGAACGAGTTGCAATGAAGAAAAGGGAGAATGAGAGACATGAGGAGTGGGTGGAACGAAAAGTAGAGAAGTGCCAAGCAGCAGGGGGTAGTTGATGGAACGAGGCCGCTACAATGTTGGCAACAGCGGCAGATGGGTGAGGGTTGAATGAGGCAAAGAGGATGGTGGAAATGAGAGGGGTTATACCTGTGAGCGAAACTTCCGGGATGTACGACTCATTCCACCATCAGACTGTAGCCATTTATGAAATTAACACTGCAACAAATAGTAAAACTATGCATTTTCTAAATATACCTCACTGTATAAATAATATTATAATAATAATAATAATAATAATAATAATAATATCATAATTATTATTGCTTTAAATAATAGAAACAAAAAATGAATCAAAATATATAGGTCAATATAATCCGTGAGATCTAAATACATAAAGTACAACTTTTGAAGTAAATATCGATTATTCAAATATTAGGAAGGTAAAAAAGAAAAGGAGAAAAAAAAAATTGTACTGGTTTGTATTATACTTTGTGTGATGATTTCACTTGAACATATTTACCTTGAAGCTTCTTATCCAATGTTGACATTACATTTGGGTTTGCCAAAGTTTTTGCGCATTCAGTGTCATGGATTATCAATTCAATATTGTATTATAAACGAGACATGAAATGAAAAATAATAAAATAAAGATTAATTATGTAAATAAAATTGTAATAATTGATCAAACTATAAACTTTTAATTATAATAAACAATAATTATACAAATGCAAAAGGTATAAGGAAATAAATGAAATGTTCAATTTTACAATTTTTTTTTTTTTTTTTTTTTCATCTATATTTCGATATCTGTTGGTTCTCATTTTTTTTTTCAATATTTCATAATAATAATAATTATTATATCTATAGTAATGACAATAATATTGACGCAATATAATATAAACAGTGATTCTTCTAGTTTTTTTATTCTTTTTTTTTTGTTTTTTTTTTTGTTTACATGTTAACATTAAATTACGCTTTGAATTTCTACAATAGGCACTATTTTACAAGGAATTATGTACAAAAAAATCATCCTCGGCTATTTGATTCAATTAATTAAATTTTGTGTGTCGCGTTTGTGTGTCTACTTTCATGACAGTTATTGAATTAATATTCAGGTAAAAAAAAAAAAAAAAACAAAAAAAATCAAAACAAAACTAAACAAAAGAATGGAAGAAAAAAAGTGAAAAGCTCTGTTACACAAGCACATAATTTTAAAGCTTAATTTTCTATTCTATTTTTTTTTTTTAATAATTTATTTATTTATTTATTCATTTTTTTGTTTTCGTTTTTTTTTCTTTTTTTTTTTTCTTTCGTTTTTATCTTTATTATTTTAATTATAATCTGGTGTTGCGACTATTCTATTGTATAGAAAGCTGTCTTAATCAATTATGCGTACAACGATGAAGTGTCTATATGTTGGCAGACACTGAAATGAAAATAGAAATGTCATTGAAATAATGAATGTGAAGTTGGCCTGTTACAAACAGTGTGTAACACATTTATTCAACTATTACGTGCTACATTCATTACTGTAGTACAATATTTATGTATCGCAAGCGAGGAAAATGCAGCAGACTGGTCGTGAAAATTTTAAACTTCGTTCTACAAAGCTATTAAAGTTACCCGTAATTTTTTTTTTTTTTTATTATTCGTCCATTATTCGTTTTCAGTTGTACCACTGAAACATCTCAAAATCATGGATTCTCTTTATCAGAAGATATTTTTAATATAGAAAAATAATAATTCGCTTCCATTTTGTTTCTAATATTACAGATTTGGATCCGCATTAAACACGGATGAAGCATTAAATTATACACATATATATCCATATACTTATATAATATATATATATATTTATTTATTATAATTTTTTTTTTTTCATAAATATATTGTCAATTCTACTGGCCAACCTCACTTGAATACTTTGTGATATATCACTGGCATATTATTCAATTTCAAAAATAGATTAAATTTATAATGTAAAATAAGCATATGAATAAAAACATTATGTGGTTAGTTAGGGCGTAATAGAATTACCGGTAAATGCCTATATCTTTTTTTTCTTTTTTTTTTTGCTTTTCTCTTTTCCTTTTTCCGTTTTCACAATTTTAATTCCAGCAAATACTCGATGGCAGTGAAAATAAAAAAAAAATACCCAAACGAACCCATACTTGTTTTGGACTAGTTTTTTCTCCACTCAATAATTTAAAAGCGATGGTCTCGTATTAGACGCATCACGATTGATTGTGCGCAAAAGCGGTGGCTATTGACAAATCAGTATTAATGAGTCCACTTGGTAAGACAGAAGTGGGAGATGGTAGCATCAAAGACGTTGGTATTACAGTGGGTCGTAGTCTCTCAGTCAAAGCCAACATCACCTGACAATGCAAGTGTTGAATAGTGGCCAGTAAGTTGAGATTGGTATCAATCAAACCGGCAGCAGGTGAAAATCGATCTCTCTCCATTGAACTATCAATTTGGTCATTCACTGGTATATTCCTTTGATCATCGTCAAATACAGAGTTGGTAGTGGTAGTGGTAGTTGCAATAGTATCAGCGATGGTAGTGGCATTGACAACTGAAGCAGCGGCGGCTGCTTCTGCTTCCGCTTTATTCTTCTCTGCGAGAATACGTTGCTGATGTTTCAGGTACGTTGTGGTAATGGGAAGACTGTAATCAACTGGGGTATCTTTGAGATCTAATCCTGGACTCCATGGTCTTGGTAAAGGGGTAGTGGGTGGTGGCGATGGTGTTCTACCCTCTGGCAACATTCTCTTTCGTTTAAATGACGCTGAACTTCTTGAACTTGCGCGATCCGATTCGGGAGTTTGTCGCGTAGATTCGGCTATATTCTCTGCAGTGGATGTGTAATTGTTCGATGGTTCTTTCTTCAATAAATTCGTAATACTCAAGGGATTGTATTTTTCTTCTTTTTCTTTCTCCTTCTCCTTCTCCTTTTCCTTTTCTCTTTCTCTTTCCCTCTCCCTCTCTCTTTCTATTTCCCTTTCCTTTTCTCTCTCCTTCTCTCTTTCCCTCTCCCTCTCCCTCTCCCTCTCCCGTTCCCTTTCCCTTTCCCGCTCTCGTTCTCTTTCCCTGTTCCTCTCCCTTTCCCGTTCTCGTTCCCGTTCCCTTTCCCTTTCTCGGTCTTTTTTCTTATCTTTTGTCCTAATGTCACTCTCTTTATTCTTGTCAAGCTTCTCAATGGCCGCTACAGTAGCATTAGTAGAGCTTCTCGGGTGCTTTTGATGCCGATAGTTAAATAAACTTTTGCTCTCTGGTGGATTGCTGGCTTCGCGCGGTCTCAAATTAGTTTGAATTGGTGATGCTGCTGATATTGCTATTGCTGGTGTTGGACTGAGAGGATTCGGTGTCATCGTTGTTGATGGTGCCAGTGTTGTCGTCTGTGATGGCGTCACCGTAACACTTTGCGGTTGATTGGTAAGATTAGTTGGGCTTGGTGTTCTTGGACGACGTTGACACTCTGTGCAACCAAGGAGAAACCTCGTCACTGCTTCACGAGGTAAAAATGCATATGTCTCTGTGATCTGCAACGAATTTAAGGGAAAAGAGAAAAAAAAAATTATTTACAACTCTATTATTAATTATTTTGCGTTTATTTTGTTTCAACATTAATTTTTATTAATAAAAAAAATTAAGTACGAATTGTATTCATATCGATTTCTTTGATTTTTATATTACTATTTTGACATTGGAAAATTTGATATCCAACATACAGGGGAGAAAAATAAAAAAAATATATTTCGTAGAAGAGCAAAATGATGATGGAAAGTAAAGAATAAGAGAAAGAGAAAGAGAAAGAGAAAGAGATGAATACAGGTAAATAAAGATTGAGATAGTGAGCTGAAGGAAACTTTGATGTCTTTTAAAGATGTATATATGTGAGTATGTGTATGTAGCCGAAGGCACATGTTCACTGCCTCTTAGCAGGAAATGTTTTCCCTTCTTGGAAGGTAACAGGAGGGGTGGCGTAACTCAATCAACGATGGGAGCCTTGGATCCATGAAAGCCAAAGGTTATATATATATGAACAACTATGCAACGTTGTAGAGGTGAGTCTATGTAATTCTATAAGATTTACTTGATCGTACTGAGAAGAAATAAATAAAAATACTATACCATATAGAAAATTATTATTCACATATTTTTCATTCTACCGTAGGATTAATATTTAAATATAAATAGCAATAAATTGATGATAAATATATTTTTTTTTTATGTTCAATATTACTACGATAAACTAAAATTATTACATCAATAATAGTCAAAATTTATTTGATATATTGTAAACACGTGTAAGAAAATTCACGTAAAACAATTGTGTTGACGGAAGAAAACATTTAAATCGTATGTGTATGGGTATATATATACATTTATATATATTCACAATTCTATATCGTTCACTATGCACATATATATTTATATATGTGTATACGTGAGTATACATTAAGGGGGGAGGAGCTGTGTGTAAGCAGGCAATGCAACAAGTGTCCTGAGGTTTTGAATCACAAGCAGATCGTAGTATATATATGACTATTGAGCGAGACAGATGTGAAAATTGCAATAAGAGCAAAAGAGAAAACGCGCCACGAGCACGATTTACACTAGTAGAAAAAAAATATATCATGATAATAATAATAACAATAATGATAATAATAAATATAAAAGTATATACTTGATTCGAGATTAATTTAATTCTGAAATCGTGCAATCTTGATACACGAGTATCAAGAATAATTATTGCTCTTTCAGCCATATTTATTTACTTTATTTGAACGAATATAAATTCTTCATTGGTGTTTAAATATTCATAAATAATCAAATGATATTCTTGTTAATTTTTTTTCTTGACTTTTTTTTTACTTCCGGTTTTTTTTTTTTTTTTTTTCATCTTTTTTCACCACCTTTCAGATTTTTCTGTTTTTTTGTTCATTTTTTTTTCTTATTTTTTCTTTTCCTATTTTTTCTTTTTTTTTCACTTCCGGTTTTTTTTTTTTTTTTTTTTTTTTTTCTTAAATTGTTTTCGTTGACTTCGTATTTGAAGTGAGTAATGGAACATGAGAATATCAAAGAAATAATGTATGTGTTTATGCGTTATGTTGAATGCAATACTCGATAGAGAAATATTTACGTGACTGTATGACAAATATATGGATATACATAGATGTATCGAGTGTTCAACGCTTCAATGGTTCAATGGGTGTGCGCTCTGGTGTGTCGGGGGAATACATATGATTATATATTACTATTGAGTAAATATATTTTGTCCTTTGTAACCACTGATGGGGTTATTACCAACGTCATCATAAATAATAAAAATAATAAAACAAAAAAAAAAATGTACGAACGAGGGAAAAAAGCGAAAATATATGTATAGATGAAAAATAGAGGAAAAAAAAATCCACCTATCACGTGCTAGTATATGTTAATAATTTTTTTTTTTTTTTTTTTTCTCAAGGCTTACCGTTCTGTACGTTCGCTTTTGTCCTGCGTGTTTTCCCGGACGACCCTCGAGGTCGACGTGGACGGCATGAATGATATCAAAAAAGTTTTCGACAATGGCAACTTTTTTGAATACCCGACCTGGTGTGACAGTGCCCTCAGCGCCATTTAACGCCTGAAATAATACAAAACAAATAACAAATTGATTACTGTGAACGAAATTTCACGAGTATTGAGGATAAATGGTATGGAGATGTGAAAAAAAAAAAAAAAAAAACAAAAAAAAACAAAAACAAAAAAATTCTTTCTTCCCATTAATTTTCAAGCAACGCGCCATCTGCCGTGGGGTTGTTGAAATACGTATACAGATACGAGGGGTTGGATAAATCTTTTTTATTCGAGTGTAAGGCAAAAAAGTTCAGAAAATGCCGACATAGGGCATGGGATCTCTACCTTTACCACTCGAGATAGTTCAACGTGTTCGTCTGGAGACATATTCGTGTTTGCTTTGTGGCACTGTGGCCAATACCATTTTCGGGTGAAAACCGTGAGTCGGTAACACAGGCATTGCCAATTATTCTCGTGATAAAAAAAAACTAAAATAAAATAAAATAAAATAAGATAAAATAATAATAATAATAATAATAATAATAATAATAATAATTTAAGCGTAGATTTTTTTAGTCTTGCAAATTTTTTACAAGAAAAATTCTAAATTTAATATATAAAAATTATTATTATTATTATTATATTTGTTTCAATTAGTTCGATTGACGTATTGCAAAAGGGTAATCCAGCAATACAAATTGAAAAATAAATACAGATCTAAAATTTAAATTCAAATAAACATATTTACACGCAATTGTAAATAATAAAATAATGTAAATGATATTGAATATAGTATAAAATTAATAATAATCATGATAATGTCTTGTAAAATGTCGTTGCTAACGGAAAAAAAAAAGAAAAAAAAAATGTTTTCAAACAATTGCAATTATAATCAAGATTAGATGAATGGGACCCAAAGGGGAAATGGCCAGTGAATTGTACAAACATACTGACCATGCATACATCCATACATACATACATACGTGTATATATATAAAAGTACTACAGCCGTTGAGAAACTTTACGACTCTCAAGAAGTTAAACGCGCGTGCGCTACATTATTGTATTTTCCTAAACACCTGTTGAAGTTAAATTGAACTTGTATGTTACTGTATATATAAATGTGCGACAACAAGAGGGTGAAAAGGGGCAAAAGCTTACGAGCCCGATTAAGGGGTTGCGGTTTGACCGTGTAACGATCCCCCATATTTGGGGCGACCACGTGTCTTCAATTTGACAATTCCAAAAAATTCATCACTCACTCACACACACACTCGATTTTCCTCTCCTTTAAAAAACACACACAAATAAATAAAACTTGCAAACAAAAAAATAGTGATATGATTCCAATGTCAATATAGACATTATTTATTTTTTCCCTTAACTTTAAAAAGTTTATTATCATACATAATCGCATGGAATTGTACCGCAATATATTAACCTTGTATATATATATATATATATGTGTAAAGGTATTACATGAAAACTAGAAATTGGTAATAGTTGCGGTAATGGGTTGCCGCGTAGAATATAAAGGAAACGACAACGATGTGGTGACACGGGGGGAAAAACGGGTGAGAATAGTGAGCAAATCTATCAGGTCGATTGTGTGCGTTTCAAAGTGTAGAGCTAACCGATATAACCCGCGCTTCGAGCAAAAGCCCACAAAGTGTGTAGCACAATATGAACATGGTGTAACACACACATACACACACATTTTATATATATATATATATATCAATACATACATGTGACCGCGTCACGTACAGTATAATAATATAACCGTGTGCGTTTGCCCGATATAACAGGAGTTATAATAGGGTCGGTGTGTATATTAGTAGAGGATGAGGGTTCGAGCATTGCCGACAGAATGGAATGAGAAAACGAAAATGAAAGAGAGAGAGAGAGAGAAAGAGAGAAACAAAGCGGTATATATGTTCACAGCTGAATGCGTCGAGGCGTGTGTTCGGCATCCTGTCGCTTATATTCAACCGAGTAAAGCTCATTGGCGGGCGGGAGCGCGCGTCACGCAATGTGCGTATCGTCGTCGATGTAACGAGCGTGATGTGACGCGGATACGGGCGATGCCGTCATCAACTAAATCCATATATATATATATATATACGTATATAATAAACGATATATGGTAGGTGGACAAAAATTAATCTGTCAATATATGAACCTATACACTGTAATTTTTATTTTTTTGAGGCAAGAGGAAATATATGGAAAAAAAAATGTGTGGCATATTTTACTTCTTTTTTTTTTTTTTTGTATGTTTTATCGTAAATTTTTATAGTGGAAAATATCGGTAATGTTGAATATATAGAGGGATAGGAGTAGAGGGAGAAAAGGGATTGGGGCAATATATGTGAATGAGAATTTTAGTGGGAACGTAATGAAGCCACAGAGTGTGAATACCACGAGCGGTATACAAATCTAGACTGAAATGCGAGATTGAGTTTTGTGAATGGATAGCAAAATGAGAAATAGGAAATTGTTTGTTTATTATTTTATTATTATTATTATTATTATTATCATTTAATTTTTTTTTAATTTTCATTTTCATTTTTATTTTTGTGATACTATTTGCGATTACATATCGGACATGAGTCCATCGATTAACTTTTGTAAACTCACTATTTTTATATAAACGTGTGTGCATATTATAGAAGTTGACAATTTTACGAGTATGTAGGCAGTGAATGAGTTAAAAAATTACATATAAAACAATATAAATATATATAATAAATTGAAATAAAATACACGAAGAGATTTTGTTGATATTTTGGTTGAGTGAATGGATATTCAAAATCAATTCAACGAAGTAAAATCACTCATGTGAAAATAATGTAATGCTATCAATTTTTCAAGTTTCACAGTAAATAATAATATTTCATTTCATTTCTGATTGTAATCCCACCCATATCAGAATGAATAAATAAAATAAATAAATAAACAATATAAATTTATCAAAATATTACAATTGAGAATTCACATTTAATTGTTAATTTTTGTACGAAAATTCTTTATATTTCATTTATTGATTTTACCATTTATAAATTATGTCATTTATTATTGTTTTTTTTTTTTTTTTTTTTTTTTTTTTCTCTCAGTTTCTTTCTACTGTATAGAGTATAATTCGACCGACGATATCTTTATACATGTGTCGTGAACGAGATAGTGAACTCTACCGCAGCACATGTTCCACGAATCCTGCGTTGACCAAATCCTCCCGTTCTTTCTCTTGCTATTTCTCTTTTTCTCACTATATATGTGTATACCGATAAGCCAGAGAGTGGAGGGTCGAATGGGAGACTCTACTGAGTGCCCAGGGATTCATCCGACTCCACGGCGCCATTGAACATTTTCACGGAAGCCGCTTTTGCCCCACGACGATTCGGTATTTCGCGTCTCTCTTTACTTTTGCCCTCGAGAATTCCACACACCGCGCCAAAGTCCCTTGAGATTCTCGCGCAAGCGACTCTCAAGAGCCTCCCGGAAATCCGAGAGGATAAGTATATATATATATATATATATATATATACATATATACGTATGTGTGTGGTTGTATAAAAAAGAAGCAGCAAAAAAAAAAAAGGTCAAGACGATCCCACTGGTCACAGAATACATTCACATTCTCCATATACGTATACTGATCCCCTTTCGTTTTTTCCCCACTTTTGCGCAAGGTCAAAGAACTTTCCGAATGCAGAGAAAAAAAAATAGTAATAATAAATAAATAAATTATAATATAAAATAAATAAACAAGTAATATTCTGTACTGGAAATATTGGGAACAAATGCATATAGCACCTGATATTTTTACACGCGATAAAACCACAAATTATTGCGATGAAATCATAAAAAAAAAATATTTGAGAAAAAAAAAAAAAAATGAATAAATAAATGAATAAATAACTAAACATTAAGAAAGAAGACAATCTGGAAAGACAAGATAATAAATAAATAAAACCGGAGGAAATCGTTGAATTGGAAATTGGTCAATGAAAAATGGGTAAAAGTGCACGGGTACCAAGAGATGTTTCATGAAATCCACCTGGCGCGCTCATATACACTCTCTCTTACACAAACAAACAAACACACACACACACACACCCACACACACATATATATATATATATATATATATATATATATATACTAAGAAAAAAACAAAAACAAAAACAGAAAAAAATACACACAAACACGTCCAGTTTGCAATTTAAACGAGCACAGATGTAAAAATATATATATATATATATATATATTATATATATATGCGCACAATGGCCGTTCTCTCGAGCGTTGCTAGCCGCGAATCCGTTTAAAAAAAAATTCACGAGGGATATGGAGGCACGTACCCGTGGTGTTACACTGCGCGAGAGAACACATAGCCACGAGAAATGGAAAAGAGTGAGATATATATAGACAGAGGGCATTTGAACGTTCTCTGCATGTATATCCACGTATATATATATATAAACGCAATAGTACGTATGTACATATGTATATATTGACCGTTTTGTCCCGAGCGGCGAACCGAGAGAGTTTGTGTGTATATCACACGGGTGATATAAATTCATTTTGTTCGCAAAGCGCGCGACGCTCGTCCGCTCGTTTATTCCTACCACCCTGATGCTTGCTCTCTCCCACATCGTTTCAGCCGCAATTAATCCAGGAGCTCTCGATCGCTAGCGAGCACGCTCACCCCATCCCCCTCCCTACACCCTCTCTACACCCTCACTCTACACACACTCTGTCAAACCACTACCATTACTACTGCTGCAGTAGCCACTTGCTTCTGTAATTTTTATTTCCGATTTTTTTTTTTACTCTCGTTACTACTTTTCATTTTTTTCATTCTTCTCATTTTTTTTTTTTTTTTTTTTTTTTCGGACACTTCTTTTCTGCTCTCCACCTTCACGTTTTTTTTTTTTTGTTATAATACAAATTGAGAGAAAAAATCGAGAGGAAACGTGGCATCAGGACGGACGAGAGGTTACAGAAGTGAGTAGAGAAAAAAAAAAAAAAAAAAAAAATAGAGAAGTGCAAAAAACGTGAGAGTAAATCGACAAAACGTGTGAGTGTGCAAAGAGGTAGAGGCAGAGAGTGTGTCGCAAGGACGATTGGGTTAGTTTTGGTTTGTCAATATACCTATATATATATATACATATATATATGTATGTATGTATGTAGTGAGGTAGAAAGAGAGAGAGAGAGAAGAGTTGAAGTTCGAGCCAGGCCACCCAGTAGCCATTTAGATAAACGACCGGCCCCTGTTGAGTACCGCGCGCGCGAGCGGATACTTGCCAGAGAGAAATAGTCGTATAGATACGTATAGATATACTCAGAGTGAACATAACCGCAAGAATGAGTAGAAAAGGAGAGACAGTGAATACGAGGAAGAAGAAAATATATATATGTATACGCTTGAAATACACGTTATATTTTGCTGTGTGAGTGTATGTGTGTGGCGAGACTGAACGAGACGATAGAGATGAGAAAAAGAGAGCAAGAGAATTAAAGAAAGACGGAAGAGTGGGAAAGATGAGGATCAAGTATAAAGAGAAAAATCTTCGACGGAGAGGAAATAAAAAGTGTTTGGTCTCCAGCAACAGAACAAAGAAGTTCTATGGATCACTCTTTATCGACGAATTTATTTCAAACGTTCCCGCTTTTTTTCTTCTCTATTTTTTATTTTATTTTTTATTTTATGTATCTCTGTTTTGTATATATGTATAATGTATAAACACATTTTTATATTTATATCTACATAATATCTTGTTCAGTTGATCTCTGTATTATCTCAAAGTTTATATATATATATACATATATATATATATATATTTTTTTTTTTTTTTGAAAAGGAACAAAAAAAGAGAAATTTGTAGTTTTTCTAATTTTTTTTTTCTTTTTTATCTTGCACCGCTTTACGACTTGATTGATGTACCGGAATTTTCCCGCAAAGTTTATAAACGAAATTCCACTAAATATATATATATATATATATAGACTATGAGTGAAGTGTTGGTTTGTGCCTCCTCCCACTTTTGATATTCTTCGCGCGCCGCTCAAGTCGAGTCGAATCGATACCGCGCGACGACTCACCAAATCGTCTATACATGTTTTCTATACATATATATATATATATATATATATATATATAGACATAAAACCGCGAAAAATCGTAAGCGGATGTCGATCGTTCTCGCACTACTACGCGGAAAAGCTCAATCGTGTGCCAAAACAACCGCATCCGGCTGGAATGAGTAAACCGCTACAAACTATTCCGGAAAACCGGAACATCCGACGTTCAATACAAAATAAAAAAAGTAAAAAAAAAGGGGAAAAAAAAAAGAAAGTAAAATATATTATGAAAAAAAAAAAATTGATTTGAATTCTCTCAAAAATTAATCTCTCCTGTTATTCTTGATTTTCTTAATTTTTTTTTTTTTTTTTTTCTTTGTATCAAATTTTATTTTATTCAATTTCTTTAACCCTCAGGTTTTATATTATTTCTTCCAGCTAAATATTTTTTTCTAATCCACTTAAACATCTGGATTTCATTTCTTAAATCCAACATCCACTTGCAACCTGTCCAAACGTGAATCCTTGACACAGTCAAGCGGCCAACTATCGCTCACCGCCCAAATAACATTGAGAAGTCACTTCTACTCTCTTCTTTCCTATACATCACTAAACCGAATAAATTATTACGATCTTATGGGTGCGAGACAGGAGCCCTCTGCTTCACTACATCTCTCTCATTCTTCAACTTTGAAAAGTCATATCGTCGTCGTCGTCGACAATGCTAGAGTATTCTCCGCGCCCTCAAGAGCATGAGCTACGACCCCGCAAGTGTAAGCGAGCGAGAGAGAACACGAAGAAAGAGAGTATATATACAAGGCAAGCAGCGGCGAGTAAAAAGATTCATATCTCAACTCAGAGCTCCTGGCTTCGAACGGGACCCCAACTCACCAAAAGCGGGACGGGAAGTACTCTCTTTCTCTCCCTCTCTCTCTCTCTCACTCTTTTATCGTCAATACTTATCCGTTATATATATGTGAACGTGAGAGCAACAAAGATGGACAGAGAGAAGCCGCAACACGGGTGAAAATGTAGATAGTATATATATATAACAGCAATGGACGAAACTTCGGCATTGGAGGCTAACTGTGGTGTTGAACTGCCGCCGCCTACCGTAGTAGCGAATCAACTATATATATATATATAACGTTGGAATGGTGTGAGTGGCAGTAGGGAGAAAAGGAAGACTGAGCCAAGGGCCGTGTGGCGTGTAGTTGAGAGTGGGCGTCGCGCCAATCCAAGAGTGGGAGTCGAGTGAGAGTGGGGTAGATGGGTGAATAGAGTGTGAGCCAAGAGTGGGAGATACAGGAGAGGAGTGAGCAGTAGAGGAATATCTCTAGAGAGAGGGAGAGAGATAAAGAGATTCCACCGATTCCACGCATGGTGGGAGCGGGCCAGACGATACCGCCACACAGCCTTGTTGGTTGCACGGAAGGCAGCTGCCAGCCGGCTTACCGTCGCCGCGCGTATTATACCAGACAAGAGAGATGAAGTGGGAGTGAGTGAAAAAGAGAATGAGGTTAGAAGAGAACCAACAGAGAGAGAGAGAGAGAGAGAGGAAAAAGAGTCTTCCGCGCGGCATGGACGGAATTCACAACGAGTGAGAGAGCGACGAACGGGGCTGTCCCGTAAAGATCCAAAGCGCTAAAAACTTTTGCCGAGAGAGGATACCGTGTGAGTGAGATAAATGCAATGGGACAGATAGAGAGAATGAAAGAACGACTGTGGGAGTTTCGTTTCGAGGGATGAGGGTCTAGGTTATATGTAGGACGAGATAACTATACGGCTTTGGGACAACTATGGAGATATTGCTCGTTACCACGTAGACCGTGGACGTATCAATCCTTTTGCGTCCTCTCTCACTCTCTCTCTTCATCTTTTGGTGCTCTCACCGTGTATCTCTCGTTTCCGAGAGAAATAGAAACAGAAAAAAAAAAACAAAAAAAAAAATGAAACGAAACGAAACGAAAAAAATGAAAGCAAAAAACCAAAAAAAGTTCTTCAAGTCTCTCTATATCTGGTTGAGATATATCGTGACAAGAAGAAAAAAAAAAAAAAAAACAAAAAAACAAGTTGAACGAGAGACGTCCAACGACTGTCAGTAAAATCGAATCTTTTCCATGATGGAAGAGAATCTTCTCGTTTTTCTCCCCTTTCATATGTATATATATATATATATAAGTTGACTGTGATACTTTAGCTATACCGAGCACGAAAAGGCTTCCACTGTGAAACGACTCGCATTTCCACCCGCGTGCAAACAGAGCGAGGAGGGTGAGATGACACTGGATGCCAGGGGCCAAAGGGGGAACAACCAAACAGTCAACGCATTTACTCTCTCGCACTCACTTCCTCCCCCCCCCCCTCATCTTTACAACAAAACACCCTCGCCACATGTAGATGGATGTATATTACATATATATAACTGAACTACACTACACCTCAAGCCGTGTACAGTCGACATCTCGTCTCGCTCTACACACGTCTGGTATAGCGTGTCGGATTTTTGTTTGCTCTACCGCGTCACGCATCGAACCGCACCCGTTTCCTCCACACATATGTATATACATAAACATATCCCAATGTGACCACCCTTTTATTTTTATGTTTTAATTTTTTTTTTTTCCTTTTGTAACATACTCCGCGACAGAGTATAGTATATTCTTTTGGAAAATACAAAAGTCACTATAATAATTTCAAATACTTTGAATTTGTAAAATAAAATAGTATTATTATTACAATTTCATTGACATTTGGTGAAGAGTAAAGTTCAATGCATAATCATCCGATTGCACGTATTGTATATACGAAAGATATGAAATTGAAGGATGAGAGAGAGAATGAAGGAATAGTCTGAGTTTGGAGTTTGTGATCGATTTGCCGACGGTTTCTCATTCCGACTCGACGATTTCGTGAGAAGCCGCGGTTGAAATTCCGATCGAATATTTCGGAACCTTCTCAAAAGACGTCAGTAGTCTTGACTCTCTGTGTCCAAGTATATATATATATATATATATGAGTGTGTGTGTGTATATGTATATGTGTGTATATACATAGCCTGCGGCTCCAAAGTGGTAGAGAGGATCGATGGAAGTGAAGAGGAAAGGGGACATGCAGTTCAGTGAGGCAACAAGGAGGAAGGGGGAAAAAGAGTGAGAGGATACCCGACTCTTTTGCGCGTTGGCGAGCCGAGTGATGGATCTTGACGGCTCTTGCCTCGTTTTCCCGTGCATCCCAGCGGCTTCTCCAAAGATTGATGGACCCTGTTCACCCCCTTACTGGGCGATCCGCGGGGCTTTTCGCACGACACGACCCGCGCGCAAAGGCTTATCGTAATGTCCCACCTCTTGTTCCACATCTCGAGTGGCTTTTAATACTTTTTTTTTTGTTTTTTTTTTTCTTTCTTCTTCTTCTTTCTCTTTTACTTTATTTCGTTTTACTTCACTTTTCATTTTATTCTTCTTATTTAACTTTACATTATTTTATTTTATTTTTTCTGTTTTATTCTTCTTCTTCTTCTTCTTCTTCTTCTTCTTCTTCTTCTTCTCTAACTAGTGAGTACGAACAAAGAGGCGTGACTCAAGATTTTTTCCTTTTCTCTCCTTTGCTTTTTTATTCTTCTTATATTTTATTCATTTATTTATTTATTTTTTAATTTTTTTTTTTTTTGTTTTTTCGTCTTTTTCAGAAATGTGTCGGCTCACTTTGCAGAGTGCTCATTTTAGTTGGAATAAAAATGTATTATGGAATGACATGGAAAAATTTATTTTTCTTTTTTTATTTTTTTTCTCTTCATTCTTTCAGTTTGATTTGAAAGGGGTAAAATAAAATAGCGATAATATTTATACTTATACGAAGAGTAATGAGAATTTCAACAGATATAATTTTGAAAGTGAAAAGAATAAATAGATCAACAGGAGTTTATCTGAATGAACTATATCATTTGTGTACAAATCCATTCTCACTTTTGCACACTCTCGTTTCCCACTCCCTGTCTTTTTTCCTTGTTTTCTCATCCATCGCTCTTACTTCCATGTTCCGTCTCGCCTCATGCGCTGCTCAACCCTCATCATCTTCTTAACCTTCCCCTTTTGTACAGCAGTGACTCGCGATATCGGATTTCTCTGAAGAATCCCGAATCATTGTCTAGGGAAAATCGAGTGAACGAGACTATGAGTGAAGGAAGAGAAATGTAGGAAGGAGGATTCGCCGCCGCCGTCAGTCGCAATAACGTTGGATAGATTTCCCTGGGTATTAAACATTCAAGCCAAATGTTCTTCGATGTCGACGATGAAAAATATCAATATGTATATATAACGCCATTTTGATAATGATGATAAACACCAACTGTGCCACAATATGATTCGATCCGATTGTGAATAATACAGAAGGAAAAAAAGGGGAAAGAAGAAAAGGAAGAAAAGAAATGTTTACATCTCCACATGTCAATTATAAGATTAAATAAATTTTCACACACTGATATATGATATATGTATAAAAAATACTAGACGAAAAAAAATACTAGACGAAAAAAAAAATACTAGACGAAAAAAAAATACTAGACGAAAAAAAAATACTAGACGAAAAAAAAAATACTAGACGGAAAAAAATACTAGACGAAAAAAAATACTAGACGAAAAAAAAATACTAGACGAAAAAAATACTAGATGAAAAAAAATACTAGACGAAAAAAATACTAGACGAAAAAAATACTAGACGAAAAAAATACTAGACGAAAAAAAATACTAGACGAAAAAAATACTAGACGAAAAAAAATACTAGACGAAAAAAAATACTAGACGAAAAAAAATACTAGACGAAAAAAATACTAGACGAAAAAAAATACTAGACGAAAAAAAATACTAGACGAAAAAAATACTAGATGAAAAAAAATACTGGACGAAAAAAATACTAGACGAAAAAAAATACTAGACGAAAAAAAATACTAGACGAAAAAAATACTAGATGAAAAAAAATACTAGACGAAAAAAAAATTGCCCACCCAACTGTCACTTTTTCCCTTTTACTCCTACATTGAGCTATTCGTCTTCTCTTCATGTTCAGTTTCCTTTCCCTCTTTCATGCTCAGTCTCTTTCCCTTTTCTTTCGTCTTGTTTCTTTTTTGTCTGGTATTTTTTTTCGTCTAGTATTTTTTCCCGTTTAGTACCTTTTTTCGTTTAGTAACTCTTTTCGTTCAGTAATTTTTTCTGTTTAGTAACTTTTTACGTCCGGTATTTTTTCTCATCGAGTTTTTTTTTCATTAAGTTTTTCTTCCATCAAATTTTTTTTCATCAAGTTTTCTTGTCATTAATTTTTTTTATATCAAGTTTTTTTTTCATAAAGTTTTTCTTCATCAAGTTCTTTTTCGTCTAGTTTTTTTTTGTCTAGTTTTTCCCTTTAGTCAAAATTTTTTCTCGTCAAATTTCTCTTCTCGTCAAATTCCTCTTCTCTTCAAATTTCACTCGTCTAGTTTTTTTTCGTCTAGTTTTTTTCCGTTGTTTTTTTTCCCGTCAAATTTTCTTCTTGTGGCTAGTGAAACGCTTCAGCACATTAAGCTAACTCGGATATTGAAAATTCTATCTTAAAATGTTCAATGAATAACAGGTAGAAAAATTCGAGTAAAAACCTAAATGTTACACCGTTACTATTTCCGTAAAATAAATGAAGAAACAATGTGCAAGGGCCTCTACTCCTGAAAATTATCTGTAGACCCAAGTCATCACCGACCGTAACTATGCTTTATTCGAATCGGTACACACATTTAATCGATTTTCATATAATAATGTGAGCGCGCCTACCTTTGTATGATCTACTTCTTCGTGCCCTGTCCGACTAATGCATATAAACTCCATTCATGAATATCTCATAAACGAATCCACATGTAAGTACTTTATGACTATGCATCGTGATCAGCAACACCATATCTTTTTCCACAACTCGGTTGAACTAATGATTCTGGGACACGGTGTATATAATACATATGTATATTTTTCTATTTCATCAATTTTTCACGATTAATCGTACATAATAGTACAAGTTGAATCAAGTGTAGATGTGTGTCATTAACGTGTCGCCGTGGTAAACAGCGTGGACATTGTGCTATTGTATACGTATGCGTGTGAATTTGTGTTTGTGTACCATCGCAGTTGGTGGCAAACGATGCGGGCAATAGAAGAAAGAGGAAGAGAAAAAAGAATGAAAAGAAAAAAAATAAAGAATTAAAATAAAAAAGTTTTACAGACTCGACCAGTCTGCGCGCGTGCGTGTACGTGTGCCTCATTAACTGCGCGTTTGCGTTGCCAGAGTGTGCAAAAGAGCGAAAAAAAAACGAAAAAAAAAAAGAAAAAGATAGCGGAGAAGAGAAGTAGGGTCGAGTTGGGTCTGGCACTCGGTACCGCCGCAACCCGACGAGTCCAAGCGGCGAATCAACACACTCATACGCAGAACGCGTATAACACACAAACGCACACGTAAACCAGACGATTGTGGCCTGCTAAACGCCCCAAGCTATACCACGTTTCCAACAGTGGTTAGTGCTTAATATCAGATGACTATACAACTCTCTACCATCTGTACATCCATGAAAACAAAAGGAAAAAAAAATTAAACAAAAAAATATACATATATATGTTTTTTTTTTGTTTCTCAACAAAGTCACAATATTGCATTACTTACACAATTAAATAAAATTCATTGACTTAAAGATTTTATCGACAATATACATTTCATAATTAATAAAATATTCATATATTTAAAGATCCGTGTTAATAGTAATTTTTTATCCTTTTATTTATTTATTTTTTTCTTAAAGATTGTGTATGTGGTGAGTCGACTATCTTCACCGACACCAAAATGACCCCGGAACAGCCATGGGGGTCTGTATCACACCCGGACATCGTCAAAAGTCCTCCAGAGTATATATATTTATATATATAAACTGTACATATATATATATATATATATACGTTGAGCTCCTGCAAGTTTTACGAAGCCGGACGGACGGGTTACGTTGGTGGTTCGAAGTTCGTAACGGGAGAGTGTAGACGTCCCCGCGGGGAGTAGTCGAGCGTCAAGCGACAGCAGCACAACCAGCGGCATATATAAGTTGGGGTCGACGGGGAGAAGAGTAAAGCGGACGGTAGTGAAGAAGATTACTCGGCCGGGTGCCTCAGCGATACTGACGTCAGCGAATGGAAAAGTTATAAGGGACGATAAGACAGACAGAGCGACAGTTAGACGAGTGAGAAAGATTGAGATAGGTGTATCAGTGAGAAAATGAGAAAGTAAAAGACACAGAGTCAACATGGAGTCATGACGTTCGTCAACATGGCGTAATAGTCCTCATATGTACATATATATATATACTTGCATTTATAATAAACATGAGACAAATTATTCTGTTTATCACAATTAAATCACTGTCAACGGCCAATAATTAATTCTCCAACGTCACATTAACTTTTGACATATCCGAAAAAAAAAATATAAATACGAATAAATAAATAAATAAATAAATAAATAAATAAATAAATAAATAAATAAATAAATAGACACGAAAAAGAGAGTGATAAATCCAAACAAAAAAAAAAATATATTTATGTATATAAATATATTTAAGTTGCAAAAGTATAAAGAGAATGAGGGTGACGAATCCAATTACACACAAACCTAACTCACATGTCCTGCATCCTACTCCTCTTTCCTCTCTGCTCTTATACTCTTTTCTTTCATCTCCTCTTCTATAAAATATATATATATATAAATGCATCTATCTTGGCAATAACTCCATCTTCCTCTCGTGCTTGTGGATTTGCGGTGTACACGATTATCCAACTTGCTCGCATCCCTCGTATACCGCTGCTATCTGGTGGCCACCCCATACCACCCGCATCACCACTACACTGTCGACGAGCTCTACAGCGCATATATATCCTCTTGCTATGTACGCCCTACCGATGCCGCTGGCATTGCCCTCACTGTTCGCATCTCCCGCCGCGCTCACTCTTCACCCTATACTGTATATATATATGTATAGAGATGCCGACGATGTGGCCTCCGCAACTCTCTGAATCTCCCTCCCGCCCTCCGATGTGGTCCCCACTACCCAGTCGTTCCCCTCAACGGTAAACCGTCGCTCGTATATTTTAGTCTCTGCCTCCACGCCACTCTATACTCTTTCTCTTTTCTCACTATATTTCTCTCTTATTTTCTCTCTTCTCTGGCTTCCAACGCGCGCGCGGCGAACAGCAAATTCCACGACCCTCCAATTACCCACGGGAACCGAGTTTGCCGCCCGTCGTTTTTAGATTTAAATGCCGCCCGTTTCACT
Organism: Dinocampus coccinellae; assembly: GCA_963920625.1. NCBI lineage: Eukaryota > Metazoa > Arthropoda > Insecta > Hymenoptera > Braconidae > Dinocampus > Dinocampus coccinellae. The sequence continues at coordinate 7,327,136 of OY987185.1, read as the reverse complement.
CTCTTTTCGCCATATTGCGTCTATATATAATGTATATATATATATATATATATATTTGTATATGTGTAGGTGTGAGTGTATAACTAACGGAGATATCGTAGAATATTTTTGGATAAAATAGACGTATCCAACGAGTTATGTCAAATTACTCAATGTCCAAAAACACAAAAAAATTATTTTTTATGAGAATATGTATATATATATACATATTTTATTTATTCAAAAATTATCCTGATAATTGATGTATGTGTGTGTAGTTTCAAAGGAAAGACACTGATATTTTATATATAATAAAAAGATATTGTCCAATTATAACAAAATACACGTGCCAAATTTCAGGCATGTGTTGATATAGACTTAAAAGAAGAAGGAGAGAAGAAAAAATGATAGAAAAAAAAAAGTCAATAAAGTTCAATGATGCAAGAGGGAAAATAGTGAGAGAAAAAAGAGAAAAAAAAATTCTACAGGACATGTTTGTTTCTATTGTCTATATTTTTTCACGTATGAACATACCATCGCTATCAATACCTTTGAGAGATCCCCATTGAGTGGAAGAAAGGGTGAACATACGAATACAATCGATAGTTCAACACAAATATATATATATATTTTTTGCAGAACTTTATATACTTAAACACTACGTGACCCAGAATTGAATTGGTCGATTCACGCGTACTCGGTAAACACTGACATGCAATGCGATGCAATGCCACATAAGTTAGAAACACAATTGTATATGTATATATATATATATTAGGGTGTTTCAAATTTAAATTTTTGTTTCATTTCATTGAGGTCAATACTTAAGACATTAGCCATTGACTAAAAAATAATCCTTTCATAGCATGAATGCTGCAGGACAATATTTAGGATCTTCGAAAACGATTTTTCTAATAGAAAAACTCCAAAATCATATCAAACAAAAAAAATTAAAAATTAAAAATAAAAGAATAAAATTTAATAATAAATTTTAATAATAAAAAAATAAAAAATGTGTGCGTTCATCAACCTCACTGATTGAACATTTTTTGATGATGCAGTATCAAATTGAATTGGATTGATCGCATTCTCCTCTTTTTTTTTTCAACAAAAAAATGGAGCAAGAAATATCAAATTCAGATAAAATGAATATAATATAGATAAAAAAAATTAACTAATTACAATTCATTTTTGGGAGGTCTAAAATGATTATTTTTTGGTAAAAATCATTTTTGGAACCTCTAAATATTAAATTAGAAAATTCATTTTTCGGGAACATGTTTTAAAAAAGAAGATAAGATTATTTTTGAATATGCACAAAAAAAATTTTCCCCCTTTTTTTTTGTTTGATATGATTTTGGAGTTTTTTTATTAGAAAAATCGTTTTTGGAAATGCTAAATACGACCTACAGCATTCATGCTTTGGGGAATTATTTTTTAGTCAATAGCTAATGTTTTAAGTGTTGACCTCAAGGAAATGAAACAAAAATTTAAATTTGAAACACCCTAATATATATAGATGTATGTACATACAAAGTGAATAAGGACTTGGGGAGGAGTGAAAGATAAAATAGAGATATAGACAAATGTCAATGACGGATGTACGAATGGTTGCCACGGGCTTTTCATCGGATGATTTCTGGGGTTGGGTAAAGGATGTGTGGGGTGGCTGAAAGGATCGTCGCGGGATTCCCGCGGCGAAGACGACGACATCCTGAATGGCTAGAGCCCAGGAGCAAACAGACTTTGGCTCTGTGATATAAAGCGAGAGAGAAAGAGAAAGGAAGATAAAGGATAAAACCGAGAGATCAGTAGCTATATACAGTACATACACTCATATATATACCGAGTGTGAGAGACATATAGAATAGGAAAAAGGAATATGTGTGTGAGTGTGTGGGTGGGTGTATGTGGAGTGAGTGAACATCCACGCGTCGGGACGCCAAATCGACGGGATCCTAACGTCGAGTATAGTCAGTGAGAGCTTTTGGATGGCTGCACGAACGATGGTATGAGGGTGGAGAAAATCACCCCTCTGTATAACACAAAACGATCGCACTCCCACTCTAGCTGGCTCTCGTTTGCCTCTGTCATCACCACCACCCAGATGTTATATATGTCTCTCTTTCCCACTTCCTCTTTGACTTTCTGTCTCAGTTGTTCACAGCAGGCGCGATCGTGCTTTACTCTATATATATATATATATATACTACAGTACTTGCTCGAATATACAAAAGAGCGAAGCGACGATCGATATCGCTCGCAGCGCCAAACGCGCTCAAGAGCCTAATTCGGGCCAGTCACGTGCAACCCGACAAACAATCCTAGGGGGATAGGTACATACAGATATATAGATATATATGTATTGCATATGCGTCCCTAGTTGTGGGTATATATATGTAAAAGAGGGGTCTAGGAGGGAGGAGAAGACAGAGAGAGAACAAAAGTATAGATAAAGGGATGTAAGTGTAAGGGGAAGAGGATGGTCGAGGTTTTGTCACGGAAGAATGGGACGAATATACCCAGAGTGAGAGATTACAGTACGTTTCGCTTTTGTCAATTCACCGTAAAGTCACTGAGGGTGTGCGTATGTATATATAGTATAAATGAGGACAAGGGCGTATGAGTGTAAAGGGTGTAAAGTGTGTAAATTAATTGGTTTGATTAGCTTTCAATTCACAAATACAAGTTATAAAGTATGTGAAATTAAATATGAATGTCATTTATAATGAAATGATTATTAGTTTTTTTTTTTTTTTTTTAAATTGTTGAGTTGAAAAATTTGACAAAATATATGTCTGTATCTGTGTATCTCTGTATTATTATTATTATTATTATTATTATTATTATTATTATTATTTGTTTTTTGTTTTTTGTCGAAAGAACAAATTCGCAGAAGCACTCGCGGTGAATTAGTCAGACGGGATAATCGGGCTCCGAGGGAGTTTGGAAAGTTAGTGAGTATAAAGGGCGGGTAGGATGAAGAGGTGGAAGAGAAGGAGGTCGATATATAGCGCGATTAGCCACACCAGCCCCAGGGGCAATATCTTACCATGGAAATAAACACGCAGCTATATAGTATAAACGCGCGCCCGCATACAGTGAATAATGTTTCAGAGAATTACGGATCGTCAACTCGTGCTCTATCATCTCATCTACTACTGCATCATCCTCTATACCACTAACTTTCTCTCTCATTGTTTGCCACATTATATATTATTACTCTCACGATTTTTTTCCAACCACAAATTCAAACACGCACACACACACACATACACACACACACTCTAACGATGTCCCGGGACAAGAAACTAAAAAGAAATAGAATAAACAACGGAATCTACACGATTGCGCTACGAAATATAAATTTAAACTCGACATATTATAGTTTGCTAATATAATCTCTTTTTTTTCTGCATTTTCTACTCGCCTCTTTCTCTCTCTCTCTCTCTCTCTCTCTCTCTTTCACTCTTTCCCCCTCTATCATTGCGTGTATACTAACCGAACTGTGTCTATTTTCGTTTTGTAGATCGACGTGGTGGCGGGACAAAAAAGCCTGCGGCTTTGACTTCCCTGAAACTCCTCTCTCTTCTCATCTTATTCTTTTTTTTTTTTTTTTCTTTCTTCTTTTCCTTCGTGCACCTCTTTTTACAGCACCGACGAAGTTACGTCTCTTGCCCCGTTGTTTCTCTTGTGCAGCACAATCGCGCACACGCGAGGGCGAAGAGACAAAAAAAAAAAACAAAAAAAAGCGAAATGAGTGGTAGGCATATACGGGGAAACATTCGAGCGGAACAGGAACGTCCGAGCTAAAATATGAGGGAGAGAGAAGAAAAAAAAAACAAAAAAAGAGTAAATCGTATAAGAGAACGAATAAATGAGAGAGGGTTATATAGAGTGGCACAGCCGAGATGGGCTATACCGCGGCATTCTCTTTACTCCACTCAGTATAGAAGAAACTGAGAAGCAGAGACGAGTCATGAGTATATAGTCAGTATATAGTGGGTTGGATAAGTTCACTCTCTCTCTATCTCCGTCTGTTTCTGTATCTCCCTCGATGGCCCACTACTAATTGCCGCCGGCCGCTCCTGGCTACGGGCCGCTGAGCATCACGCGGGCCACGCACACCCCGACCAGTCTCGTTCTCTATCTCACTTATTCTCATATATATATATATATATATATATGTATACACATGGGTACTAAGTATTAAACCCTGCCGTTATGCTCGGCCTCGTCCCCGGGTTATAGCCGTGACTGGTTGTAGTTATAAACCGCCACCTAACCACGCTCCCGCGCCAACAACGTCGTCCCACCAATGTACCAATCTGTGTGTGTCTTCTTTTCTTTATTTACTACATTCTCTTCATCATCATCATCATCATCATCATCATCATTATCATTATCATCATCGACATCATCTTCTTTATTCGTATTCTTCTTCATCTTTGCCGTCTTTTACTGCCTACTTCGTTTCGCTTTAGCATTCATTTTATCTTTCTTCCTTCTATTTATTTTTTTTTTCCTCTCTTCCATTCATCATTTTCGGTTTTTTTTTTTTTTTTTTTTTTTCCTCCTGCACACTTATCGACTTGTAGTGAATCAAACCCAGACGATGTAAAGCCATTGGATAGGCACGTTCGTCCCTTTATCGACTCGGAACAAAGGGGATTTTTTTTTCCTTGATTTTTTTTGTCTTTTTTTTTTACTTTCATCTTTTTCCTCTATGGATTTCAAAACCGTAGAGCTTTTTTCTTTTTTTTTTCGCTTGAAAAAACTTTTGCCAAGTTTACAAGTAATATTCCGAAATATTTATCCAATGGGCATTTGTTACACTGCCATACAACAGCTCTAAAAACATATGTTATTTCATATATATATATATATATATATATATATACACGCTATTTTGGGTATATATTATTATCCGATGTTAATTACTGCACAGACATGGAGTTTACACCGAGAGATTATCGATGCTTATCGAACACTCGTGAATGGAGACGTGCCAACTGGGCTTGCGACCGTTGTTAAATACATACATATATATGTGTACAAATAAAAGCGATGTGTGAATATATATACGTATATACATATGTAGAATATTATATAGACGAGAGAGGCTGCCGCACAAGTTGGCTAATTGGCGACGCCTCACTGACGACGCTAACCTAACGGCAACGTTACAGAGTATATAATGTATACAGACATAGATGTACATATATATATATATATATATATATATATATATACATGTACTTCACTTTGCCGCGAGTCTCCAGGCGGCGACGATAAGTGGCACGTACGTAACCGCTGAGCAAGTCGGAAAGATCAAGGGAGAGCAGCACTACTCAAGTGAAGTAAGATGAAAAAAAATATATACATATATATGAAATAAAAGAAAAATAAATGGCGACATATTTTTTTCTTTCCTTCAATTTATTAATTTTTTTTTTTCTTTTTTCATTCTTTCTTCCGCTTTCAGACCATCAAGGAGCTTTTCAGAGTTGATTACCATCGCTTCATATTTTTTTATTCAACTTTACTTTAATGCTCACTATATCGGTGAAAATATAAAAAGAAAAAAACAAAAGAATTCACAAAAAAAATATATATATATATATGAGGGTGTTTCAAATTTAAATTTTTGTTTCATTTCCTTGAGGTCAACACTTCAGACATAGGCTATTAACTGAAAAATAATCCTCCCAAAGCATGAACGCTGTAGGTCAATATTTAGCATTTCCAAAAACGATTTTTCTAATAAAAAACTCCAAAATCATATCGAAAAAAAGAGGGAAAATTTTTTTGTGCATATTCAAAAATAATCTTATCTTCTATTTTAAAACATGTTCCCGAAAAATGAAATGTATCCCGAATCCCGAAAAAAAAAAAAAAAAACAAAAAAAGTCTGTAATTTAACATTTAGAGGTTCCACAAATGATTTTTACCACAAAAAAATCATTTTAAGCCTCCCAAAAATGAATTGTAAATGATTAATTTTGTTATATCTATTTTATATTCATTTTATCTGAATTTTATATTTCTTGCTCCATTTTTGTATTGGAAAAAAAAAGGGAGAATGTCATCAATCCAACTTAATTTGGTACTGCATCATCAAAAAATGTTCAATCAGTGAGGTTGATGAACGCACACATTTTTTATTTTTTTAATATTAAAATTTACTATTAAATTTTATTCATTTATTTTTAATTTTTTTCATTTCTATTTCCATTATTATTATTTTCATTTTTATCTATTATAATTTATTATTATTAATAAAAAAATATATATATATATTAAAATAAAATCGATGACAATCGATTTGTGACATTCGTGATATATTAAATAATACACATAGTATATTGCACCATGTATTTCAACATGGAATATCATCACGAGCTAAAGATTTCGTTGTGGTCAAGCATTTGCATTCTAGGTGCAATATATGACGTGATATGACATAACCTCACTAATTGAACATTTTTTTTTGATGCAGTATCAAATTGAATTGGATTGATAACATTCTCCCTCTTTTTTTTCAACAAAAAAATGGAGCAAGAAATATAAAATTCAGATGAAATGAATATAAAATAGATAAAAAAAAAAATTAATTATTTACAATTCATTTTTGGGAAGCTTAAAATGATTTTTCGTAGTAAAAATTATTTTCGGAATCTCTAAATATTAAATTAGAAAATTCATTTTTCGGGAATATGTTTTCAAAAAGAAGATAAGATTATTTTCGATTATGCACAAAAAAAATTTGCCCTTTTTTTTGTTCGATATGATTCTTGAGTTTTTTTATTAGAGAAATTGTTTTTGGAGATCCTAAATATTGACCTACAGCGTTCATGCTTTGGGAGGATTATTTTTTAGTCAATAGCTAATGTCTTAAGTGTTGACCTCAATGAAATGAAACAAAAATTCAAATTTGAAACGCTTTAATATATATATATATATATTTATTTGTATGTATTTTTGTTTGAAGGGATGAATATTTTTCTCAGCTGTCACCACGACCATTTGGACTTTTCCGCAAACGTGAAAAATCGATGTGTGCCCCCCCCCCCCCGTCCCCATCTTCCATCCCCCTTCCTCATCCTCGGGCTAGTGCTCTTATACTCTTTCCTCTTGTCGTTACAACGAGAGTTTGCACTTGACGGCTTTTGCGCGCAACACAACCAGACGGTTTTTACCAAACGCGCATACACTCATACACACACACACACACACACATATATATACAACGAATGCAACAAGAATTATATATCCCCGAGGCGTGGAGATGGCAACGAGCATTTTATACTGGCAAAAGTAAGCGAGAAAAATGCAGTGAGAATATATATACACACGCAAGGACGGAGTGAGTTGAAGCAAAATACCTCTCGCCTCGCACCTCCTTTCTCTTTCAAAGCACCGTCATTCGTTTCCTCTCCTTTGCATCACGTTTCGCCTCCCTACATCGCTCCAGGCGCTGCATCTCCTCCTTTGGTGCGTGACTCAGTTGAACCTCATGCATGAGTAAAATGAGAAGAGAATGAGAAAAAAGAAATACACATATCGTAACAACACTGCGGGACTACTGCGCGCGTTTATGTGCCTACACTCCCTCACGCACGCTTCGTTCGTTTCATCGTGTGTTTATACCCGAGGTTCCCGCTATCGAGCTCGCACGTGCGTGTGTGGCATATACGTACTTTCATCATCCATCGCCAGCCACGCCGATAATCATCGAACCGAGTGAGTGAGAGAGAACTCACTCCGTGCATGAACATCAGGGGAATCTAAAGGGGTGCAAATGTGTGACGTTTCAAGGCACACCATGTATGTGTATATATATATATATATATAATAAAAGGGTGCCATTAACGAGTTATTTTCCGCCCTATCCTCTTATGTCTCTTATTCCCCCTCTACTACGCCATGCCGATCCTCGCCTATTTTTCATAGTCCCATTACATATACATATATGACAATACGCTCGTTCCTTTGTTCATTTTTTTTACCTCCATTTATATTTATTCAAATACACTCGGACTGAAGATGAATAAAACAAAACAAAAAAAAAAACAAAACAAAAACAAAAAAAAAATAAGAATAAAAAAGAACCAAAACCAAAAATCCTTATAAAATGCGCGAGGTTATAAGACTTTGTTTGTTTCCTGTTGCACCAAAAGATGAATTATATGTAGCAATGTAATACACTCTGTTCTCTTTGTTGTCTCTATATATATATATATCTATTTCTCTGTTGTTATTTTATCGAGGTATTGGAAAGAAGAGAAGAAACGAGAAGCGAAGGTCGCTACGGCGATTAGCCGATTGGGAAACAACGTATAGACATGTCTCACCTCTCTCACTCTCTTTTGCTATTCTCTTCTTCTTTTTTTTTTTTTTTTTTGTTTTTCCATTATTTTTGTTTTTTCTCTCCCTCTCTTCCTCACTAACATATCCATACATATACGCAATCGCATACTTTATCATTATCTTCCTTCACTAATTCGACTCTCCGCCGGATTACTCATGATAAAATGAGAGAAAATAAAATAATGTTATGAAAAAAAAAAAAATAATAATAATAAATGAATAAAAATAAAAAACAAGCGAGTCTCTGTACACAGTTCTCTGCCTCATTTTTTATTTCATCCATAAATCATCATTTCGTATTGAAAAAAAAAAAAATTTCCAACACATTTATACACTCACGCATATACATGAAAGAAATTAAAAAAAAAAAAAAAAAAAGTAAAATATGAAATTGTCATGATTCTGTTGTTGGAGAATGTTACGAATGTTTTTCAACCCTATCCATATGTATATACGAGGCAAAATATATACTCGTATATATATATATATATGCATGCAATAGAATGAAGCAGAATGCACACGTAGTGAGTATATATACATAACATAAGTAATTTCAGTACGGTATTTCGATCGGCACAACGCAAATGTACAATTTCACATATCCATATATATATATGTATGTGCATAAGCGCATATACAAGGTCTGATGCCTGCACGCGGGTAATCGCGTGCGGCCACATATGGCTACGGTTATGTACACCCGAGGTATATACACTAGCATGCAATATATACATATATATATATGGGTATAGATGCCGACGTGTACGGGACCTTTAGCGCGCGCGAGTCGTATATATGAGCCGTAGAGAGTCGGGGGACGATCAATGACAAGCTCTCGACATCTCTCTCGGTGGCACTGACTTTGCCCATGGCGCCGGTATTCTCATCTTTATCAGTCTCTCTGTCTCACTTTCTCTCTTTCTCTCTTGTGCTTCTACTCAATCTCGTTCCACACCACACCGTCTCTCGTTCTCACTCACACGTGCGCACTCCCTGTGGTAACGTTCTCCCTCTCAATCAAGATAGACGGGGAGGGAGTGCGCGCGAGAGAGGCTTAGCACCGTGAGGCGAACATACGAGAGAGCGGTTGAAATTCTCTTCACCTCTCTCTTCACCAATGTGCGCAAGAGCAAGATAGAACCATGTTATATCCACCAGCGCCCCAGACGTGGATGGAATGGAGAATTGTACACGCATATATATAAAGCTATGTCTATGTATAAGTATCTGTGTGTGCATGCAGTGGTGGAATATGGTGTGGATAGAACTGAGAGGGATAAATAGCAGCACAGCCTGTCCGTGCCTCTGCTTCGGAAAGTGACTAATGACTAGCCGACCGGACCTACTACTTCTCTCACTCACCATCTATCCATCCTTCTTTCTCACAATTTTCTTTCTTACACACTTCTACACTCCCTTGTATTTTACGTACGCCACCCAGAGAGTGAAGTACCGAGGATTTACCACATATATATATTAGGGTGTTTCAAATTTAAATTTTTGTTCCATTTCATTGAGGTCAACACTTAAAACATTAGCTATTGACTAAAAAATAATCCTCCCAAAACGTGAACGTTGAAGGTCAATATTTAGGATTTCCAAAAACGATTTTCCTAATAAAAAAACTCCTAAATCATATAGAAAAAAAGGGGGAAAATTTTTTTGTGCATATTCAAAAATAATCTTACCTTCTATTTTGAAACATGTTCTCAAAAAATGAATTGTATCCCGAATCCCGAAACAAAAAACAAAAAAAGTCTGTAATTTAACATTTAGAGGTTCCAGAAATGATTTTTACCACAAAAAAATCATTTTAAGCCTCCCAAAAATGAATTGTAAATGATTAATTTTGTTATATCTATTTTATATTCATTTTATCTGAATTTTATATTTCTTGCTCCATTTTTGTATTGGAAAAAAAAAGGGAGAATGTCATCAATCCAACTTAATTTGGTACTGCATCATCAAAAAATGTTCAATCAGTGAGGTTGATGAACGCACACATTTTTTATTTTTTTAATATTAAAATTTACTATTAAATTTTATTCATTTATTTTTAATTTTTTTCATTTCTATTTTCATTATTATTATTTTCATTTTTATCTATTATAATTTATTATTATTAATAAAAAAATATATATATATATTAAAATAAAATCGATGACAATCGATTTGTGACATTCGTGATATATTAAATAATACACATAGTATATTGCACCATGAATTTCAACATGGAATAGCATCACGAGCTAAAGATTTTGTTGTGGTCAAGCATTGGCATTCTAGGTACAATATATGACCTGACATGACATAACCTCACTAATTGAACATTTTTTTTTGATACAGTATCAAATTGAATTGGATTGATAACATTCTCCCTTTTTATTTTCAACACAAAAAAGAGAACAAGAAATATAAAATTCAGATAAAATAAATATAAAATAGATATAAAAAAATTAATTATTTACAATTCATTTTTGGGAGGCTTAAAATGATTTTTTGTAGTAAAAATTATTTTCGGAATCTCTAAATATTAAATTAGAAAATTCATTTTTCGGGAACATGTTTTCAAAAAGAAGATAAGATTATTTTCGATTATGCAAAAAAAAAATTTGCCCTTTTTTCTTTTGTTCGATATGATTCTTGAGTTTTTTTATTAGAAAAATCGTTTTCAGAAATCCTCAATATTGACCTACAGCGTTCATGCTTTGGGAAGATTATTTTTTAGTCAATAGCCTATGTCTTAGTTGTTGACCTCAATGAAATGAAACAAAAATTTAAATTTGAAACACCCTAATATATATATGCGAATACAGTATTTTGAACAGATAAAAACAATAATAATAAAATTTTAAAGAAATAACATTAAAAAATTGAGAAAGAAAAATGTAATTTAGATTTCAGAATGATTTTTGTTTTATTTATGGTTGTGTAGTAAAATAAATCGAATTGTGATGAGGTATATTAATGAATGTATATAAACTTACCTTGTTATGTGGTAACTGTGTGGGTACATAGAGTGGTGGATCCAATCCAGGATTGGTGACAGCATGACGTCCAATTATTCTGTCCGCCGGTTTTGCATCATATCCTTCCGGTTGGCCAATATGAAAGCCCTTGCTTTTTACCCAAAAACGGAATTTACTATTTTCTGCGCTATTCACCTCTTCACCTCTCAATGTACGTAAAATTCTTGCATATTTTTTAATTGTTATTGTTTTTGTTTTAGCTAAATCTCCATATGTTTTTATCACCCACGGTTGATATGCCATAAACATTGTGTCATTTTGAAATTTAACTGTTGTAATGTGAATCCCATTGGTATTGTCATTGGTTTGATTTAATGATTTTGAATTATTATAAATCATATTTGCTGCGGTTGGTACTACTCCAGAAAATGGCATTGGTACGGTAGTTTTAACTTCCGCTGATGTTACACCACTCGTTTTGCTACAAGTTGAAGTACCATAGCTATTTATCCCATTGGTGTTGGTGTTTCCGAGTGAACCGCTAGTCATGTTTGATATATCAAGATATGACACAGAAGAGTTCTTGCTAAGATTCGTAGCATTGCCAACGAAGGTCGCCATCGACGTCGACATATAGGGAATCGTCGGTGGCATGGCCAGACTGGTGTTGCACAAACTTGATTGACCACCACCACCACCACCGCCACCACTGCCAACGGTAGCAACGACAGCAGCAGCTCCACCGCTAATACCCACACCAAGACCAGACATTGCCGCATAGGAAACTGTTTCCGATAAACTTGTTGGCACCGACCACGGTGAAGTTGTCAAAACATTAAAATTTGCATTCAAATCCGAATCCCTCAATGTCATTGGTGTACTTGATGACACAACGGACGTAACTGATGATGTTTGTGGGCTTTTCGAGCGTGTTTTGGAATTCGATGATGTACGTTTGTTGCTTGGTCCACTGTCAATAATGTGATGATGATTGTTTGCACGACTGCTCGACAATGCGGATGTTCCACGTGACTTTTTTGCAGTTGGTGGTGCATCATTCAATGAGTTTAGATTACCGTGGGACGGATTATTGTTATTTTCCGACCTCGAACGTTTATTCGTTGTTGTCGCTGTCGTTGATGACGATTGCGAGTGGTGGGACGATTGTGCTGTTGTATTGTTCACTGGAACACGACGGCGCAGACCCATAGTCGCGCTCGCCATTGTTCCACCTCGTCTATTATTTCCAATGATTGAAACTTTAACCCAATGGGTATCACGTATGTTTTACGTTTGAAAGACAAAAATATTAATATTAATAAACAAAGAGAAAATAGTAGTGTGACAGTGTCACAAATCGTTAGAATGATTGTATCTTTAAACGGATTCTCAATGCCAGTAATTCACACTACTGTCGACACAACGACCTCATAGTCGTTGTTTTTCTCGTCACCCTACTCGCTTTTGTGGCTTTCTCGCTCGATCGGTTTAACGACATTTTACTATAGCGGGTTAGAGTTGGTAAGAGTGATGATCCGAATCGGAATCGCCTCTCTCCTTTTCGTGTAGTAGAACTCTCAACGTTTGAGGGTGGTCGTGAGTGGATGAAGTAGGCGATAACCAGTGGAATTCAAGTGGAAGATCTCGCTGATGTCCGATGACTGTAACAGAAATTGAAAAATAAAAAAATTATAATAACAAGTTCACGGAGAGAATTTTCTCCTTAAAATTACTCTGTCATTCAGGGTAGGCTCGGGACATTCCACTATTATGAAAAATATTATTCATTTTTATTGAAATATTTAGAAGAATCAGTCAGAAAAATTCCTCTCATTGAAAATAAATTTTACCATATTGCATGGTAATTTTCAGGAGAGTTTAAAAAATGTCCAAGGTACATTCATCTTAATTTGCATATATTTTATAAAATATGAAATAATTTTTTCCATTGCTTATGAGTAAAATTTAAAAAAATTATGGTGAAATTTTGATCTACGGTCGATAAAATATGCTCACAAAAAGTATTTATTCTATTCTTCACTAGAGGTGATTTTTACCCTGTAATTCGTGTAATAATTACTTCAATAATTTTTATCCAGCTGATGGGGAATATTTGTTCCTGCCAAGCAGTAATAATAATCCAAATACAATAATATCCCCGACATACTCGATTGCAGGGTAATTTTTCCTCTGTATTCTATGGTAATATTTAACAGATATTCCTCTCCGTGTATACAGAGTATAGATGCAAAAGAGAAATAGGGAGAAAGGTAATAATAAATAAATAAATAAAAAAATAAATAAATGAATAAAAAAATAAATAAATAAATGAATAAATTTAAAATTTAGAAAAAAAAAAAAAAAAATTAAAAACTTAAATGAGTAGAATGAAATTGAGAAAGTGACGAGGGAAATTAACTTGCGGCCGATTACACTGCGGAAACGTTTAAATGTGAGAGAATGAGAGATGGGGGTTAAGGGGTGTGCGCCCGCGCACGCTAATGGACTAGCCCGTTCAATGTCAGGCGCGCGATGTGGCGATGAATAGGGTAAGAGGGAAAATTGTTCACTCTTTGTCTCTTATATATATTGGTATGAGGGTGTAAAATAGTTGGAGAAAGAAGGGTCAGTATATGCGCGTTTCATTTGCGAATGTAACGTTAACAGTAATGAGAGAAAAAAAGAATGGATGAGAGGATAAGAGTAGAGAAAATGGGCAGAGATTTTTATTATAATACAAAATCCCATTGTGGCGATATCGTGTTGTGTAAAAATAAAGTCACGGTAAAATTGACATTGACTTATTAAATAGTCAAACAAAAAAAAATGTCAAAGTTAGGCTGTGTGTGTGTGTGTGTGTATGTGTGTGTACAATTTGAAAATTGGCCAGCAATTACAATCTATAAAAATCGTGTTGATATACCCACGCTAACATTTAACGTTGTAATTGCGCGAAGTAAATTTCGCTTGCGCTACGGTAAACGATGTCGTTGACGATGGTACACGAAGTTACTGTATAAGAAAACGAGTAATATGATGACAGCAGTGTGCATCTATATACAAAAACGACGATAGAGGACACGAGATGGTGGAAATTTCTTGGTCGTTACCTGATAGAATGACACTGTCCCGGTTGAAATGAGAGAGTCAAAGTTTAACGAGCGCCCTGCGGCGGATAAAAATTTCGCTTCGTTAAGACGAAACGTTCTGAGGTGAGAAGAGGATTGCAGTGAAACTTGTATACACGACTATAAGATAGAAAGGGGGAAGGGGGGTAGGAAGGGAGAGTTGGACTAAGTCTCTCGGGTTATATTTGCACAAATTGGGGAACCGGTTCGTTGACACACAGAGCACTAAAACTCTCATTCGCGTGTGTGTACACTCTATCTTTATCTTCAACTTTGTTTTGAAAAATTATATGAACACTTCACGTCTTAATGGAAATTTTAGTCACGTGCTAATGACGTACTCTCTTTTATTCACAAATGTATGAACGCACACACACGCACACACACACACACACACACACACACACAAATGTTCATTCTCAATTCATTTTTCATCAAAATATAAGGTAATATAAAATAATTATTCTTCTATTTACAATTTTAACAATTTCCGTGACGAAAAATATATAAAAAAATTTTTTTTTTTCTGTTTATCTATCTGTAAATATTCGACAGATATCAAAACGGGACTTAACAAAAAACTGAGAAAATTTTTTTTTTTTTTTTTCAAATAATATACTCACTTACGTTTTTATTTTTAATATACAAAAAAAAAAAAATTAAATGAAAAATGAATCGAAATAATTTCTTTCTCTTCCCACAAAGATTATTCATGCACGACAAACTAAAGACGAATGATTGAATTGTCGACCCGAGTCGAAATTTTCGACCTAGCTTACTGTCCTAGGATCGGACTTAGGTTTCTACTCGAATTTTTTTACCTGTTCATTAAACATTTTAAAATAAAATTTTCCATATCCGAGTTGGCTTAGTGCGCTAAAACGTTTCGCTAGTCACTTTTTTTTTACCCATTGTGAATTTTTTTTGTTGACTATTTTTTTCATATTGTAATATCACATCATGAATTTAAAGAAGAAAAAAGGACATTTCACTGTTTTAGAGAGTTTGTGATTCTTAAAACAGTCTATTATATCTTTCATGCCTTCAATTTAACAACATATTCATTTTTTTTTTTTTTCCTTGTTTTTTTCCTCTCCTATTTCTATGTTATTCTTCAAGTGTATCTTTCGCTTCCCAGTTAGCTTCTACATTACATTCATGCATTCTTTGTCTACGCTCTGTCGCTTGAGGCGCGCGAGTGTCACGTATACACTCCATATAAAGTTAAACGAACACGCGAGGCGTATTATGACGCGCATTTCTTTATACTTATATATAAACTCAAACTTGAGACATCGTACGCTCTCTGTCCCGGGATATCCGCGTAAATGCGACCACCAATGGTCTGTATATGTACACGTATATGTATATATATATGTGTGTGTGTGTGTGTTCGTGTGTACATGGTGTGTCACGCTACGTGCTTCCTGCCTACTATGCTCTTATACGACGCGACAAATGTCCGTATACTACTACAGGACTCGTGATCACAATGCTTAATCACGATAAATACCCCGTACTAAATAAAAGCACACACACACACGCATATATATATATTATATTCTTGTTCTTTGATAAATTGCGTAAAAGAGTTGAAAGATTGGGTGAGTACATTTTGATGTAGGTCGATACATTTTTTTTCTTTTCACGTTACTGTCACTGTTCTTTATACTTTTTTTTCTTTTTTTTTTTTTTTTCTAGTTTTGTTTATTTGTCGTTTGTTGTGTGTAATACTTTTATATATTATTATATACTTTTGTAGCCGTTTGCAGTTTTGTGATTTTGGCGATGAACGCGAGGTATACGGACCGGCAGTAAATTGAATTCCCAAACGGGCGGGTGTAGCGAGCGAAAGGGAGTATAGAGTATAGAGACAGAGAGAGACGAAATGATACTGCCGTCCCGTACCGGGCACCGGAACGTCGACAACACGATTCGCGCGCATTCTCTCTCTCTCTCTCGATCTCTCTCCCTGTCTCTCTCCGTTTACTTCTCCCCCGTTCAATTCCCTCACTCTTTCTCCTACTACTCATATGGAATATACATATGTCTCGTTTGTAACACACACCAGTGTTTCACATTTTCAAATCCCACCCAATCTATTCCCCAATACCCACTTTTCCTATTATCGAGGGGGTACTGAGCGTCCACCTACCGTTAACTAACCCCCTTTCCTGTACTATACCCATTCTGCATTAATTATACCATACGTTACAACACTGACAACGTGTGCCGCACAGCTGACGGTAAATATCTGATAGTCTGCAAGCGTCAATTTAAACTTGTTTTACAATAAAAAAATTCATCTTGCCAATATATATATTTAGACTTTTTATTTTTATTTTTATTTTTTTGCTATTTCCTATATTTCGTATTTCATCTATTTATAAATTTTCTTGTTTCATCATTATTATTGTTATTATTATTATTATTATCATCGTTTTTATTTTTTAATTTTTTTTTTCTTTCTCATCAAACGTCTCGTTGACGTCATATCACATTTATTCTATTCCCCTGGTCATTGTCTTACACTCGATAATGGATTCTTTTATGATGAAAGCGTTATGATTGCGCCCACTGAATGTCGGACATAATATTTCGACAAGAGAGGGTTTTCATATATATATATATATATATATATATATACGTTTGTGTGCGTGTGTGTGTGTGTGTGTGTGTGTGTGTGTGTGTGTATTTGTGTACGGAGGGATAAAAGCCACTGCGATATGGTTTGGGACTCTCACGACGTGAGAGTTAACGACTGGTAGTAAAAAAAAAAAGGAAAAAAAAATGAAGAAGAAATAAAAACGAAAGAGGGAAAAAAAAAAAATAAACGACCGCGCGACGAGACTGTCGATAAAGGACTGGTGAAATGGCTAGAGTGAGACGGAGGAATAGTAGAAGAAAAAAAAACAAAAAACAAAAAAAAAAAAGAAGAAAAGGGCAAACGACGCATCTGGTGTGATAAGGATTTCACATTGGGTTGTTATTTTCTTTTCTAACACACACAACTTCCCCCTTCCCTTCTCCATACTCCTTTGCTTTCTACTATTTCTCCTCTTGGATCATTTTCAACGCTCTTTCACCTACCACGTCCCAGAAATGTCAAAAATTATATCTTAAAAATGTGGCGATAAAATTTTCGATACACAAGTAATTATAAAAATATATAACAAGTGACGAGTATCACTCAATACCAACCTCTTATAAATATATGAATTTATTGAAGTTGATCGTGAAAAATAACTGCACTCCAGACAAATATGTGTATGTGTTATATATCAAATGCAGTGAGATCACGAACGATAAGCAGTCGCAACGGCACGATTCATCATCAAACGTGCCGTTTGTTTTATTTATTCAATATTTATAATTTATACGAATATAAATATATATATATTTTTTTAATTTTATTATTTTTTTTTTTATATAATTGTCTGAGTCTTGATAGAGAGATGAGATAAATTTCACGTATAAATGTCACTTGTCATGAAAATTACACTGTTTGTGTATATAGATTTCTCATCACACTTTACTTATCACTGATTGTCACTCATAAAATAAACTCATAAAGTGTCGGAGTACTGATATACTTTCGTAATGTTAGTGGACGTTTAAATGAAAGAAACGGAACAAAACACGAGACGTATAAAATCGAAAGTGTTCGTGTGTATGAGAGCGATTGTTTAATTAAAATTTACTGACGAGAAGGGGGAAAACAAAAAAAATATAATAATGATTGAACAAAAAAATATAATAATATATTGTAGGGAAAAATTAGAATTTCATTGAATACCAAAACCGATTAACTCTGTATACATATATTTTGTATTTATATATGTATGTATGTATGTATGTATATATATATATGTATTTATACGTGTATGTATGTATAGATGTATTTCACACGCGAAGTGTCCCGCGATCAGATGACAGCGCCGGGAGTGTAGGTAGGCACCGCAACGGCACAACGTTACGAGAGAGAAGAGCTCACGGAATCGTGACACGACGGCAGAGTAGTGGATTGGTGATAGCGATGGTGTGTGGTGGCGTGTAGCGGGGAGTGGTAAAAGCGCGCGAGCACGCGCTAGAGGAAACAAGAGAGGGAGATTTACCACTATGTGTGGCGGTGTGGAGAGAAGGGAGAACTCACTCGCAGTTGAGAGGGTGCGGCGGTGACAGAGAGGAAATAGTAGGCAACGAGCGACGAAGGGGAACGCGCGCACAGCGACTTTTCTCCCTCCCACTCCTTCACTTTCTCGCTCTCTATTCGTTCAGTGATCGCTTCTGAGTGCAAACGGTTCAGCGTGCGGTGGGACACTGGCGGGCGAACTGAAACTGCTGTGGATTGAGAGCGGGTGGCGTGAGCTGTGGTGCGATACAGACTCAACGGGACAGGCCGGCAAAGAGTCGGGCCGGGACCCCAAGTCGCATCGCGCGTATACATGCGTGCGTCTATATGGACACATGCCCAATAAACTATATATATATATGTGTGTACACGTATATTTTGAGAATGCGTGATAGAGAGAGAGAGAGAGAGAGAGAGAGACAGACATGCAATTGTGGACGACACACGGCACTCGCGTCGCTACATTTAGTTACTACGCCAATGGCTCAGCCGCCGCCTAGCCGACTTGAGCCGAGGGCGGAACTTCGGTCTCGCTCGGGCAAACGAGCAACCGGACCACCCTCACTCACTCTTTCTCCCTCGCTCTATCGCATTTGCTTTTGCTTGCGCTTCTACGCGCGCACTTTAATATATATGTAGACACGTTTACACAGACTTTACTGCTCTCTTTCCAACTCCCCCGTTGCTCTCTTCCGCAAGCGCGGGACCTCTTTTTCTCGCTTTTCGCTCTACTCCCTTTGTGCCGGAACGCTTTGTACTATGTATACATATATGCTATCTATCTCTCTTACACTCACTCTTTTGCTTTTACGTGCACTTTTTTTTTTTCTCTCTTTCTCTTTCTTACTCTTTTACTCTACCTCACTCGTTCCAACTTTATTTTACTTGTCTCCGCGTTTTTCTATCTCTCTTACGCTCATTTTTTTCCTTTTTACTCCGCGCGTTTGCTACCACCTTGCTCACCGTCACTCCGCCCCTCGCGCACGCGCTCGTATAGCGAGATATTCGTTCGGAGCCTCTTACACAATATATGCCAACAGCTTTCAAATGGAATGTATCCAATGGTCGTGTGATCGATATCGATTCTCGTATCTTTCCCATTAAACTTATAAGTAAAAGTCTAAAGTCCCGGACGACATTGAGGGGCGGTTGGGAGAGGAGAAAACGAGGACTTTCAGATATTTCCACGATGGAATGTCGACGAAAAGATCGTTCTCTTTTAACTTCTCACTCTCACAATCTCTATATATATATTAGGGTGTGCCAAAAAAAAAAAAAAATTTTTTTTTCCATCTTGGAAACAGGTTGTACTCTTTCAGGAAGGTAAAAAAAGAGACCTGTTAAAATTTGAGCTCTTAATATTGATATTTAGAGGTGTCTCATCGCGAATTTCTATTTCCCATTTAAATAACATTGGAAAAAAAATTTTTTACGTTTTGATTTTTATACCTCGATCATGGCATATTGTATAGACAGACGCATAATAGATTTT
This sequence comes from Dinocampus coccinellae, assembly GCA_963920625.1. Lineage (NCBI taxonomy): Eukaryota > Metazoa > Arthropoda > Insecta > Hymenoptera > Braconidae > Dinocampus > Dinocampus coccinellae. Next base: position 7,307,066 of record OY987185.1, on the reverse strand, counting down.
TATAGAGAATCGAACGCTCTACAAAAGAGATGTTTTATACTTTTTTGATAAACCTAGCCACTCAGATGATATTCAAGTTCAAAGTTCGAAATGTATGAAAATTCATCGTTTTTTCAATATTACAGCGAAACTATTGACTCTATTGAAAAATATCAAATGACTTTTTTATCGATCATTAAATTTCTTATAAAAATTTTTCAATTTATAATTAATGAATATTGATAGTAAGTTTCTTACGACTTTGGAAATTTATTTTTTGTCAGAAAAATGGTTCTGATGAGCTTGGACTTGTTACAATATCTACAAAAATGATAGACAAAATTTTCACGAGTTTCAAAAACAAACAAAAAAAATATCTTTTTTTATTTTCAATCACAGTGAAAAAAATGTTTTATCAATTTTTTTGGAACAATTTGAAAATTTTCACACTGCAATAAATTATTGAATATTTATAATTTTCAATCAATAAATTTGTTCATGAGACACCTCTAAATATCAATATTAAGAGCTCAAATTTTAACAGGCCTCTTTTTTTACCTTCCTGAAAGAGTACAACCTGTTCCCAAGATGAAAAAAAAAAATTTTTTTTTTTCGGCACACCCTAATATATATACTTGTCTTTTTTCTTTCAAAACCATTTCAGTCTTATCCTCCTTTTTGCATCGTATTCCATTTATCGTCATCGTCGCCATTTTCTTCTTCATCATCATCATCATCATCATCATCATCATCATTATCATTATTGTTATTCAAGTGTTCTAAACATCCGGACAATTTCCGCGAAGAGTTCGGATTCCAAGTAGGACGTGACTTGACGCGCGCGCGTTTACTCGATGAAATGCCCCTGCATAACGTCAACGCGTTTCAATGGCATATAAGAGTGCTCAAGGGAGTTATCAACACCCACGATCCACGATTTTTGCCCGGGGGGAACTTTATAAAATAAATATATATATAAACGCAAGCACCAACGTTAACTAAATAAAATTCAACAAAATTTCGTTTTTGCCAATTTAACTGATAAAGAGAGGAAAAAAAAAATTTTTTTTAAAATCCATCATAAAACGGAAATAATTTTCCTCTTACACATATCCTAAAAAATATTCCAAGCGAATATCTCACGAATTGCAGCCAGAAAAAATATGAAAAAAAAAAAAAAAAAAAAAATCATAATAATAAATAAATAATAAAAAAATAGTGTAAAAATAAAATAAAAATATAGAGAAAAAGAGAAAGTAAAGATATAAAGAGAGATGAAAATGCATTTGTTCAGCAGAAGGCGGGTGCTCTATAACACCAGGCACGAGGCAAAAAGTACGTACGTGGGAGAGAGAGTATCGAGGATGAAGTGTAGAGGGGAGCGCCCCCATGCACACACGGGAGATTATTAAAATTCTGAAGGGGGTTTCAGTGTGCTACGGTTTAGGCTGCCGGCGTACAACTCTTGTGTCTGTACGTGGAGCCAACTGGCGAAAGAGCCCCTCGTCAAATATACATATAAATATACATATAGATATATATATATATATATATCTTCTCCCACAATTTTTTGCTTGTTTCTCTGCAACATCCATATATATATATATATGTATATCAGGGTGCACTGCGGTCCATGTTTGGCGGATAAAAATCCCCCCTGTGTTACAATGATCCCAATCAACGACAGCGTGCCCATTCACCGACTTCTCTCACTATTTCTCTTACTCTTTCATACCACCACTTGTCTGAACGTTCTCTTTTCTCTTTCAGGTCCAATGGTAATGGCTTTCGTGTGCGACGCTCGTCGAGTTGAGAATAAAAGTGATATCGATCGTTGGCGGTGAGATGGACGAGTGACTTCACGAGTGGTGACCGATGGTGCGCAAATAGCCAAGTTAAATCTTTAACATTATGTTTTTTGTTATTATTATAATATATATTTTTTTTTTTATTCATCGCAAATAATATAGAAATTAAAGCGAAAAAAAGAGAAAAAAAAATGAGAGATCGAGAGAGAAAGAGGGAGAATGAAACCAATTATTTATATTTCATTTATTCCAAAAAGAAAAAATTTGATAATTTATTTGTCTTCCCGAGTCGAAATTTTCAACCGGATCTTTGCCCCTTACAACCTACATTTATTGCCCTGAGGATTGAAAACAATTTTTATTGCACTGAACTGCATGATAATTTCTTGGCTCCAGAGCTGATTTTCGACATCTGAGGTGGTTCTTATTTCCCTTTTCTCCACTTTGAAGTTGAATATTGGTCGGAGGACAAATATTTACCGATGATTTATGACACCCTTTTTCCTAGGTAGCCGAAATTTATGAAATTCAGGAAGAGTCGAATACTCACGGGTTGGGTACATTTTTCTTTCGCATATCAAATTTATTAAAAGATGGCCAGAAATAATCATTTTCTATAGCGAAAATGATTGCGGATCAAAAAGATAATAAGTGTGCTCTCTATTTTAAGAAGGTGACTATCAATGTATTTAACGCGTTCATTGATAAATAAGCGAAATTCGAGAAGAAAAAGAAAATTATAATTCTCACACATTTCACACAATTAATTATTGTTATATATGTGTAATTGTTGCTGTAATTTATTGGTATTAACTTTACATTGAATTATTAATTCTTAATCAGGCGTTATAATTTTATGTAGGAGACCTGAAAAATAATTTGAAAATTAGACATTAAACATTAAAACATAAATTCAGAAAAACAAAATATTACTTGACGAAACTCAAACCTGGAACCCTCGAACTGCAATTTAGGAAACAGGTACGCAAACCAATGTGCCATCCATGCACATATCATTTTAAAAATTAATAGTGGATAGTAGTAAACATGTAATTATTTCTGTTTAATTATCACATATTTATATAATTTATTGATTAATAATTTCAACCTTAAAATTTATTAAATAAAAAATTAATAAAAAATTTATGCAGAAATTAGTACGATTATCGATATAATTTTCAAATCAAATAAATATAAATAATAATAATTATATATGTATTCAATATATATATGTGTGTTTTTCATTTAAATATACATTGATTCTCAACAAATTGTATATATATAATTAATATAGAGTCATCATATATACAATTGTATTTATATATCACGACCCAATAATATGTATATATATTCAACTGTTTCAAAAAAATCGACTTTTTTTTTTTCCAAAGTATATCGAGAATATTGTCGGAAATGACAAAAAAAATGCTGTGTAAGTTGGAGGCCTTAATATTAATATGAAGAGGTGCCGCATTGCATATTTCAATTTTCCATTCAAATAACATATGAAAAACTTTTTTTTGCACTTTGGAATTTTATAGCTCATTGACAGAACAATACTTCTAAAAGATCAAGATGTATTCTTGTGAAAAATTTTACCCTTATTTGGGGTTAAAGTTGGATTCATGATAAATTAAAAATTCTTTTTCAATTTTTCAATTTTACACACACACACACACACACACACAATGAAACTATCAACTTTATTCGAATTAATTATTAATATTTCTTGACGAAAATTCCTATTAAGCAAAAAATAGGTTCTGAAATATTTATATAACTCCTTAAATGAATGAAACCAATTTATGATATACAATTTTTATTCTACAAAATGTGAAAATGATTACAATGAAATTTTTAGGGAAAATATTTTTTTTGTTTAACTATGAAAAGATAATTCATCTACGTACAAATATCTTATTGAAAATATATTTTCAATGCGCTTAAGGAATTCATTTTTTCGTAATAAAATACACAATTGTTACATTGAAATATTTTTATTACAATTCAGGAACTTTTTTCTGTATTCACTTATAACTAGTAATAAGTACTGTAATTTCCTGTAAAATAAAATTCCAAAGTGTAAAAAAAAGTTTTTCCTATGTTATTTGAATGGAAAATTCAAATTTGCGATACTGCACTTCTTAATATTAATATCAAGGGCTCCAATTTATACAGTATTTTTTTTGTCATTTTTGACAATATTCTCGATATACTTTGAAAAAAAAGAATAGTCGATTTTTTTCGAAACAGTCTAATATATGTACATCGATAATTTTTAAGAACCAATCTATATATATATATATTCGCGAAATATTCGGAATAACTTTTTTCCGATGAAACAGACGTATAGAGCCTCAATATGGATAAAAACAATAAAATTCTCGACTTTCGTCCGCTTTCGACCTTTTATGATGTATCATAAAATTGTTTCAAGTGGACGAAAATCCAGAATTTTATAGTTTTAATCGATTTTGAGGTTCTAGGTGTTGGTTCGGGGTCCACAATTTTATGAGATGGACCCTCAGTGCGAATCAGGGACAAGGTTTGCGGCCAAGAATCTATCGATAATCCTCTTCCAAAATTGAAGAACGAAAGAAATGCGGCTTCAGGACAGTAAGGTAGGTCGAAAATTTCGACTCGGGTTGATTTTTCATTTTTGTGTATTTCTATTTATTTTTTCATTTTATTTATTTATTTATTTATTATTATTTTTTTTTTTTCTAGAATGAAATGAGTGGAAAGATGGATTATTGTACAGTTATTTTTATAACACGGCATGAAATTTAAATACCCAACCACATTAGAAGGGTGTGCACGTCGCGAAAGGTTTTAAGGGTGAAAGAGAAGGCGAGGGGGCTATGTCACGCGGCCGAGTGTGAAAGATAGTCACATACTGACATGCATAACGTGTACATGTGTATATATATATATATATATATTCATAACAAGTGATGATAATCATAGTTGTGCAAGTTATATTTGAGGGCTTTAATACACAAATCAAATAGGTAACAAAAACAAAAAAAAAAGGTGACTTATTTCATCGTGACTTTTAGCTTTTATATATAAATACAATGCGGTTACGAAGATTTGAATCGACGGTCGTACACCTTGCAGTCTCGGCGCCGGCGTCCCAAAACACAAAGCGAATAAATTTTTCGTACAAGCCTCATATATATATTCAAGTGTATATGTGTGAATGTGTGTGAATGTATATCACTCACACGTACGATTTAGCTCTAATCGCCTATACCTGCAACGCTAAAGGGCGTGCCAATTGTCCTATACCCAACACATTAAACATCGTCACCCCTACTCACAAGTCGTTTAAAAATCAATAAAAAAAAAATAAAAAAAAAGAGGAAAACAGAAAGAAAAAAAAAATATAATATACATATATATATTTCTCGAGGCAATTTGAACGTCCGGAAAATTTGTAGAAAATAAAACGAATGTTGTTCAAACAGTAGAGCAAGAAGAGAGAAAATATATATATATATATGTATAGATACGAGGTGTAATAAATTTCGAGTGTCGTTACAGAATGGTTGAATTGTGTGTAGTAGTAAAAGACGAGAGGGGAGAGAATAGTAGGGGCGCCCAAAGGCTTGAAAAGTTATCCAGCAAACACAAACGTTGCAGAAAGATGAAAAGAGAAATTGAGAGTAAGAGAGAATAGTATGTGTGTGTGTGTGTGTGTGTGTGTGTCTAGGTGAATGTGTAAAGCACGCGCGTACCAAAAGCTACTTGGTCATAGATTAGAACAAGACAGTCGCGTAGCAAAGATACTAATTACATTCTCCTCACCAATCACCGGGACATTGAGGGGGATCCGGCGCACACGGATCGTCGCCCGTATCCCCGCGTACCAACAAGGCAGGAGGTTTCACCACGTTCCTCTGGCCTCGCGCCAACACTCAGCGGATTAAAAGCTTCTTGGCTTTCGTGGAAGCATTCAAGTGTGTATTCCCACACCACACAACTATATATATTTATTTGCTAGCTCGTAGACACGACTTAAACATATATACGACACGCTTCGTGTCTTCACGTAAAATCTTCCTCATTCGCTATATCGTTGTGCCAGTTGCACTTCTACGATGATGTTTAACGTCCTTTACTTAAAGCCACTGCTATATCTTGGTTATGTCTTGAGATAATAACACGCTCTCACATATATAAACACCCACACTTGTACACACTTACACTTGTGCATACACACAGACATGTCAATCGGTTGGACTAAAACCTGGAACACTCCTCAAATGTCATACGACACACTGTATGGCGTGAAAGTATACAGATATATTGATAGAGGGGTAAAACGACATTTGTGAATGTGTACATCAGTGTCGTATTTTCACATATTGAACCAACACTATCACAAAATTCACCGTTGAAGTAACCCTTAGGAAATTGCTGGGGAGGACTTTGGCTTCCGGGTTTTCTTGCAAGATGAGACACGAGATGATGAAGAAGAAAAAGGAATGAAGAGACGAGAGGAGGAGATGAAGTGAAAAAAAAAAAAGAAAGAAAAAATTAGAGGGTGAGTGAGTGAGAGAGGGAGTAAAATGTCTGTCGATGTTCAACGATGGCTTATGATTGGCTCCAGTGAAATGGTTATTTGCCCATTGAAAAATATATATCTATATGCACCAGGATATCATCTAGATATTGCTCCAATGATTATTGTGATGGTAGAAGAACTTGTGCATTTAACAATGTTCATTTTTATTTTCCCAAATTTTTTTTTGTCAATATTCTACTCTTTTTTTTTTCATTTTTCATTTTATTTTTAATTTAATTGTTGATATTGTCGTATCGATGAATGAATAAAAATAGTGAAGAATTGAATTTATAAATTGTGAAAATGGTATTGGAGTGAGAGATATAAATAGTGATTTATTATAAATTTATATCATTGTAATACTCACCGATAATTTTTATTTGTGATTGTTATACGTGAATTGAACTTGGATTTAGTGAATTGTCTATATCACGGTGTGATGTAATAATAAAAGTAGATGTAAATCCCATGTAGTGTGCAACAATGTATATTTTTTAAAGTCGTAAAGTCCTTGAAAACGAGCGTGGAAAACTGCACTATGTAGAATAGCTGTTTAAGATTGTCAAGAGGATAAATTTGGCATTAAAGTGATGTATTTTTCAGACGACTTCCATTGTTCAACGCTATTATACTCAAACCACTATACCAGAATTGCGCTGTCTTCGCTTTATTCTACATGAAGCGTAATGGGTTCAATGAATTATTGTAACCGCCATCTATCCAAGAAGTTTCTTATGGTTAAAAATAATCTGTAAAAAAAATTAATTGATATATGTACTAATCAGTAACTATCTGTTATCACTGCCTGATTACCCTCACAATAAAATTAATAAAATTAATTCAAGTGATTATTATTATATTAAAAAATGAAAAAAAAAAAAAAAAAAAAAAAAAATTATAATATCAATAAATATCCTGAAAAATAAAAGATAATCTTATTGTTTCATCAATTGTCAAAACAATTGTAGAAACAAAAAAAGATTTTATTATTCAATGCGAAACACTTGATTGTTATATTTCACAAAAACACTCGTCGAATGTCACGTATTTATTTAAAAAAAAAAATTTTTTGTTTTTCCATTTGGCTTTTTAACTTGTTCACGCGAAACAATATTTAAATCACTCATAAAAATTTTTTTTTCATATAATCGACAGTGTAATTCGTTTGAAATGACTACGTGGACTGATGTGAACTCGGTATGTTCGTTACTACATCATAAATGAAAAATAAATAACGACCAAGATGAAAAGATGCTTTTATCCCCTCCGATGACAATAATTCGCGAGTCTCTGGACCAGTTTCATCAACAGCATCATCGCCATCATCATGATCTCTCTGAGCATTCTCACGGGCCGCCACAGCAACGAATGGATTTGATCATAAAGAGGGTGAAAAAAAGAAAAAAAAAAAGAAATAGAAATTGTGGAGGGAGAAAATGTTCAGATATATATAAAGAGAAAAAGAGAGAGAGGGAAAAATATAAAAGAGCAAAAAGAATGGATGCTGTTAGTTGTGCTGGCATGTTAGTTGAGAACTGGACAACGGTCAAGCTAAGGTCCCGCGAGAGTTTGAGAAGAATCGCAGGGGTTGAAATCTCCTGAGATCGGAAGGGGTTGGCGGTTCAATTCTGGTTTGATCCAGCGGCAAGATCTAGTGCTAGTAATGGCTATTGCGCGTGAGAAAGGGCTGTCAGATTCGACCTCTCAACCAACCACACCCTCTCTCCCTCTCTCTCTCTTTCTCTTTCTCTCTCCACATGTATCCATCCTGTATACATACATTTATATATGTATCATAGGAGAAAAAAATAAAAAAATCAGTTCTTTATAATATTATCTTCACGATATCACATAGATAATCCCTAGGAAAATTCTTTTTCGTTTTTCATGCTGTAAAAAATATCCCGGCAATTATTTTTTTGTTTAACGATAAAAATGAAAGATCAATTCGAGACTGAACAAAAATCTCGATGAGGTCGACGTTGACATGGACGAGTAGAAATGAGAGTGAGAGAGAGGAGGAAAAGACGGAAAAAAAAAAAAAAAAAAAAAAAAAATGAGGATAAAATGAAAAAATGAAAAAGAAAAGAAAAAAAAAAGTAAAAGAGAACGAGGATAAAATGAGAGAGAGAGAGAGAGAGAGAGAGCACGCAAAAGGCATCAAAGAGAGATGGAATTATAAAAGAGAGGGTGGCAAATAGAGTGAGACAAAGAATGAGCCAAGGGGTGGTCGTGACAAAAGAGCGAAAGACCGAGTAGTGGCAGAGAGAGTGTGCGGAAGAGGGATTGAAACGCCGGGGGGTCGTGTGCGGCACGGGCTGTACTTCACTACTACACACAATCGCGCGCATTTGTTGGAGTTCCCGACGCGGTAAATGGAACGCGCGCGACGCCACCAACGAAGAACTGCTACTGCTACTGCTGGTTGCAGACTGTTGGATGACAGGGGGGGTGATACGGGGTGAAACGTAGTCGTTGTAGTAGTAGTAGAGTGTGTTGAGTATGAAGATTCGAGAGGGGTTGAAAAGTTCAATTGCGCGTATTTTCGTCCGTGACGTCTCGCGAATTCTACGACTTTACTCTGCATCTCTATGGGGATATATAAGGGGTAGAGAAAAGTGGAATGGAACAAAACCACAAGCATTTTAGAATATATATAAATATATATATATATATATATGTACGTATGTATATTCACACTTATACATAAAGTATATATATACAGTGAAGTCGATTATTTTGCAACTGTACTAGCAATTTTTTTTTTCAATACAATATTTTTTTTTTCTGTGTTTACCAATAAAAAATAATGTACATGTGTGATTTGACGAAAAATTCAAAAAAAAAAAACGAAAAAAAAAAAAAAGTCAAACTGACATTCTTGACAGACCAAATATTTTTTCACTCACTCATTTACTCCTAACTTATTATATTATTATTTTTTTTTTCCCCCCCTTCAATATATGTAATTTTTATTCTTTATATATAACGAAAAAGACTTGGGCTTTATCATGAATGAATTATGCATGCGCGACTGTTGGTTGGGATTTAAAAAACATGAGTTTAGTTATTTAGTTAGTTTTTACTTGGGCACAGGACACCCTTTACATTGACAACGACGGCAAAGACACGGAAAGAAAATGAGGACGATGAAGCAACGAAGCGACGACAAAGTGGCGTATAGTGAATCGTTGTCGTCGTCGTCGTCTTCAACATCAGGGACTAATGACTTCAAGAAAACGACGAATGCTAGATATATACAATAATTTGGAAGAATTTCAAATTCTCACAATCCCTTGCTAATATCAGACTCACTATCAAAACTAATACTTTATTCTCTATAAATATAAAAAACTGTATGAAAAATAATAATAATAATAATAATAATAATATATAAAAATATCAGTGAAACAATTAAATATAATGAATCCTTTTGTGTTACATAATTTATTACACAATATCGTTTGGGAATATATGATAATTCCTACGTAGTACACAATGAAACTGTATTAATTCTATGATATCTTTCATTCACTCATGTATCAAATAAATAATTTTAATGGCTCATGTGACGAAGAGACAATCGCTTATTCTCCCCATCTCATCCCTCGTTTAAAACCACACTACATAATGATATCATCCCAATAATAAAAAGAAATTTGTACTGCAATAATGAAAAAAAAAAAAAAAAAAAAACATAAATATGTATATTGCAACGAAAATTGCAACATCAGGCATAAAAGATTCTCATCACGAATCAGAAAAAAAAAAATTTAATCGCTTTAATGCAAAAAAAAAAATAAATAAAGAAAAATAATTTTTTTTTCCTCCCGATTTTTCACTTAGTCTGAATTTCGCGCGCATAATTATCGACATGGAAAAAGTAAAACAAATAAATGAAAAAATAATAATAACAATAGCATTGGACAAAACACCCGACGTACAAAAAAAAAAAAAAAAAAAAAAAAGAACCTGCAATTTTTCGCGGTAATTTGATTAATGCGCATTAGAGTACGATTGAATGGATGCACGCATTTTTTTCTTCTGCCTCTTTTTTTTTCGTCTCTTTTTTCTTTCTTTCTCACCCACTCGCAAAGGTTTTCTCTCCATCTCTCATTTTTTTTTATTTTATTTTTTTTTCCAAAAGGGGAAGGTGTCGGATACGCGACAGCTGTAGACCCCGGGGGAATACGAATCCTCGACTCTAACCATACCATCACCGTATACCCCACAAAAGTATAACGCGACGTGACTACGTTATAGCCCTACTCACATTTATATATAAAAAAATATATATGTATACATATATACATCTATATATAGTTATATGCATATCTCTAGCAATCCTCGAATGTCCCGCGCGTGTTCTCCTGACGGCAACGACGAGGTAAGAGCGAGGAGGAAATTCAAGCATTCGCAAATACGCTGGACTGCATTTATATATATATATATATATTTACACACACACACACACATGTATATATATATATATATATATATATATACATATACAAATGAATAAAGAGGGGAATGAAATCGTTCGCTTGCTCCCTCCTCGATACGCGCCACCGATACCCGACAACTTACCCAAGCATTAGCTGTACATAATGCGTATTCATACAAGTATGAGTGTGCATATATGTGTGTGTATTATATGAAAAGAGAGAGGCGTGTATTGTGTGGCACTCGGGCTTCGGGACAGCTTCTACACTATAATACCCATTCGATTGTTCAGCGCTTTCCTGTCACCCACATTCGGTTCACCGATGCTAATTCGAGCGATTAAATTTAATTTCACTCGCACGACCGGACCTTACCCCTCACTTAGAGCGCGGTGATGAAAACAGGCGTGAGCCCCATTGACAATCCAATATATCTATGATGTATAACTATAATCAGTTTGATTTGTTTTAATACATGAGTGAACTGTATGCGGATGTGTGAGCTTTTTTTTTTTTTTTTTTTTCTTTTGTGTACATACAAATGTACAAATTAATAAATATTTATTTAATTAAACAAAATTTGTCGGTTATGGTAAATATATTTGTGATTTGTGTTGATATTCTACAGATAAAATGAAGAATTAATTGATGATGAAATTATAAAGTAGAGAAAAAAAAAATAATAATAATAATAAACTACCAACTTTTATATATCGATTGAGAATTATCGCGAATTTTAGAGGGTGTAGACGTGTGAGTGGCATCTACAACTTTACATCGTGACTTTTTGTACAGTCATTAAATAGACGCTTGGGCGGTCGTTTTCACACACACACCTTTTCCAAGCACACCGGTTTCAACTTCCTTCTACATGTACTTCATACGCTTCCGCCCTACGACCTTGGGGTACACCCCTGTCCGCCCACACTGAGATATCCGTTCTCGCCTTCCGCCACTATATTCCTATAAGCACTGCACAAACCAAATGCCTCTTGTCACGTTCTCACTATACTTCCTGCGTACTCGTATTACAATTTTCACTGGACATAACAATTTTTATAGATATGCCAATATATATATATATAAATACGAATGAATTGAAAATAATAAAAAATAATATGAATTATTTGATAAAAATTTTTGTAAACGTAAGATTTTTTTCCAATCACATTTTTCGTACATTTCCCTCTTCTCTAAAAGTTTTATTTATTTATTATTATTATTTTTTTTAATTTTTTTATTCTTCTTTTTAATTGTTATGAGAGGAACGAAGAGAAAATAATGTTTGCACGGGTGCGCCCGGTCCGTTGAATCGTGTACGAACACGACTAACGAGCCGACTCGGGGAATTATAATTACGGCAGTCGATGAACCGTCCTGGCTTTTCGCCTCAAACAACACTACACATATAAATAAACATATATATATATATATATATATATATATGTGTGTGTGTGTGTGAGTGTGTACGCGCGCGATAAACCTTTTTATGACCATAGACTCCTTTTCATCTGTATACTTATTGTTATAATGATTTGCTTTTTCAATTGACGTTAACGTTATTTGTTTTAAAAAATTCACGAGAATTTATTTGTTTGATATTAATTTCATTATTCTATACGTTTTTTTTTTTTTTTTTAGTATTTGACATGATGATAAAACCAAATTGTCAATCATCACACATATATTCTACACAGTATTACGCTGTATTTATATTGATATATATGCCAAAGTATAAAGGAGAGAATGTAGGAAAACATTTTCAACGCTTGCACAGACGTGAATCCAAGGATGAGCCCACTTACTAATAAGTTAACGGGATTTCCTCGGTCCGGAAAATACACACAGGGTCTCACACATTCTCGAGAGAATTTAGATTCTCAAGAGGGTTGCAAAACAAGCCCTAGAAATATATATATATATGTAGCAAATAGGTGTGGCAAAATTTTCCCCATTTCCGTTTTATATACAATCTATACATGCGCACTTCTACAGCATGCAATACCAAGCCTGTCATCTCTTTTTTCGTTTTTTTTTTTGTTTTTTTCCTTTCACTCGCACTCTACTCTCGTCTCGATCTGCTCTCGGATTTTTTTTTTTTTTTTCCTATTTTTTTATATTTTTTTCCTTTCTTTCTTTTTTTTTTTTTTTATCATCTCCCTGTGCGGGTACCCAGCGGCATTTCGCTGCCTCTACTGTCGCTCCAATCCAATCCCGGGGAATAAAAGCTTGAGCCAAAATTATCGGAGAGCAACGAGAAAGAAAGAGAAAAAGTGAGACAGAGAGGGTGAGGCATCGAACGTATCTACCAGCGGACGGTTCACGTAAAAACGAGAATATATATATACATCCGCATGGCTGCTATTGGTTCCACTGATGGGGTAGGTACGTCCGATATAATCGGAAGGGTCGATCGGAACCCACTCTTACTCTCTTGTACTCTCAACCCTCGTTTTAACCACAGTCGCTCTCACTTCTCGTACGGCCAATTTCCGCTGCGTTCTACGGAGAAACGTGAGAAGCCTTTCGAGGTCGAGAATAATTATGCAGGATGTGAGTTAATCGTCTCCTTTTACTCTTCGTCTTCTATTTTATTATCTCATTCTTTTTTTTTTTCATTCAATATCAAATTGACATGAATTTTTTTTTTTTTTTTTTTTTTTTTTTTTCATCAAAATTTATCCTGATTAAAATGTAAACATCGATTATTTTTATTTATTTGTTTGTTTGTTTATTTTTTCTTTTTTTTCTTTTCTTGACGTGGAAAATTCATTTTTAATCTCAAGAATGAAAGTAATTAATTTCTTACGTTTAAATATATATATATATATATATATATATGTGTTTATGTGTGTGTGTGTGTGTGTGTGTGTGTGTGTGTTGTATAATGTAGAAACCGTTCAAATGCACGACATCAGGTCAATAATATTTTCTTTAGCTCTCAGTCCGGCTTTATTCCTTTTTTTTCATCTATGAGTACCAGTCACGAAAAATAATTAATTATCAAAACGATTTTAATTATTGAATGGTGTCAAGTATCACACAAGTACATTCACGTGGGCACATTCATATTCTTCAATTATCAATATATCATACATTATATAGACAGATGCGTCTTTTAAAAACTTTTCATATATATTTTACATCTAGACACACACATATACACACGTTATAACTTCTAGACATTTTGTAATTTAACGTAAACTTGTATTCCCGCTTATTCAGCTCTTCACTTCATCGTTCTATAATTCTATATACACATATACATTTAATAATAAATTCAATCAGAAATCAAATATAATTCAATATCGATCAAAACATTGAATAAAAAAAATATATATTACAAATTAATTAAAAAATATTCGAATTTTATTTTGGCAGTGTGAATTATACTGAAATATATATATATATATATATATATATATATATCATAGACGAAAAAAATGAAATTATGAATTAAATAAAAGCGACATATCCATCTGATCGATTCGTCTTTTCACCTGGAATCGAGAAGACGCCCCAAAAAACTCAACCTGTTGCCACCCTATCACCACCTATTGATCTTATGTTGACTTTATTCCAGTCAACAGTGCAGTGGCTACAATTTAAAAATAAAATATATTTCAGTAAATAAAAATGGAAAAACAATTAAATATATATACATCATGTATATTGAAAGTACATTCAATTTTAATCAACCTGAATGTCTGTACACAATAAAATTTTTGAATAAATTAAAATAAAATGAGAAAAAACAAAAAATATATTTGTCATGTTAAGTATTCTCAGAAGAATATGTAGGATAAAGGAATATATATATACATATATACATATATATAGTGGGTAGGAAAACGACAGGGACGATAGTACGAAATGCATGAGATATCGGCGAACGCGTTCTGGAAACTGCAGAGTTATATAGCAGGGATGAGAGACGTCGCCGGCATCGGGGATGTAGATACAGATATATAAGTAGAGTGTGCTCATACTCAGCATGAGTTCGTGGTGTGTAAAACTTGCTCGAGCTCATCGTATATAGTTAGAGAGAGAAGCATCGAGTGATACGTTGAAATGAAAGTGTGAGAGTGAGAAAGAACGAGTGTACAGAGAATGAGGATGATGGTGAAGTGAGTAAAGGAAGGAAAAGAAGTGCGAGGTGAGAGGTAAAAGTGGATGGGAGAATCCGTGAAGAGAGCGAAAAAGAGGATGTGAGAATGAGAGTAAGAGAGGAGGAGATCGAATCGTAACCCGCGCGTCGCTGGATGAGAGCCAAACGCGCCAGACTCTCAAGTGTGTGAAACTTACAAATATACATACACAAATGTGTAGATATATATTTTGTGTGTGTGTGTGTGTGCGTGCGGTGATGAAAAAGAGATGGAATAAAAGAGAGAGCATAGTCATGAGAATGTTCAGGTGTATATATTTATATGCGTGTATGTATCTACGTGTATGTGTGTGTGTGTACAAAGAGTGAGAGAAACATTGGACTGTGTGAGTGTAGAGTATACTAGTGGATAGCGGATGAATTTGCTGGGCGAATAAGGGAAAAAACGAGGAGATGAGTAATAGTAGGGGTGGTCGAGAGAGAGTTGCAGATACTGCCAATCAGTGATCGATCGTTGTGTGTTTGTCCTTTATTCATTTTCATTTTATTTATTTAACTCTTTTTATTATTATTTATTTTTTATTTTTTATTTTTTTTATTTTTAAATCGCCTATACATATACATGTCCTATGAAAAAAAAAAAATATTTTTTTCTTCTTTATTTATCCACTTTTTGTTTTTGTTTTTATTTTGTTTAAAATATATTATCAATAGTAAAAAATAAAAACAAAAAATCAAAAAAATCAAATAAAATTCACTAATGGCGAGGCAAAAATTGTCAGTGCACTCAACGAAAATGAGACACCATGACGATACTGTATTTTTTTTTTTTTTTTTTTTTTCCCCTGGAATTCTTTCTGTGAGATTCACATTTGCAATTTTTCTATACGTCATATACATATATATATATATATATATGGATATGGGAACAATGGGGGTCCATGATAAATCCCTCTTTGCTGGACGCACTGGTAAAGTGGTAGACAAAGCGGAAGAAAATAAAAAAAAAAAAAAAAATAGAGAACGAACAAACACAAAATTGATAATCCCGTATAGTGGAACACACGAAGGAATAAAATGCAATTGTCAATCTCAATCTCCCTCTCTCTATATATATAAATGAAAATGTTAGAATTGTGTGATGAATATATATAGATATACAAACAAATATCACAGTAGGATATAGCGAAATAAGATTAGGAGTAGTGTCTAAAAGCTACATCTATTCTCTCTCCACCCATTTCTCTCTTACTTTCCATTGACATCGTGTATAGTATCGTGTGTGTGATAATACAATTGTTTAGTCGTTTTACCTCATCTCGTTGGTTCTCTCCGCTAGTTTTCCGGTCTCGAAACGGGCCAAGCAACTCTATACTTCCCTTTACATACACATACATAGACGAAATTCCTATTCTTCCCTACTCACTTCTCTTCAACCATCATTATCCGTTCTTTCCGTCTCATCCTCTCTCTCTCTCTCTCTCCCTCCCTACCTCATTCACAATTTCATTTCTCTCTCCATCCCTCTTACCCTGTTGGAAAATTTTCAGGAAATTTCGCACTAGTCGGAAATTCGCTTGCTGAATATAATTCAGAATGTCGGGCGTGTCCAAGCTGCGCAACGGAGGGTTGCAAAATTTCCCTACCAACTCCATTGCCACCATCCGCCACCATCCACCACACCATCCACCACCATCAGCTAGTCTTCTAGCACTATATACACGCTTTTGTCTCTCTCTCTCTCTTTATATATATAGCGCTACGATCAATTTTCAAAATGCAGCAGACTAGTTGTCGCCACCAAATATATTGCACAAGTTATTGAACAATACAAAAATAAATTTTTTTTTATTTAAATATATATATATATAGATTGATATTTTATTTATAATTTTTCTTTCGTTATTATTATTATTATTATTATTATTTTGCACATCCGTTGATGATTGTTAGAGGTATCTCTATGTGACATCACCAGGACGACATGCATTTGTTCATTCCAGGTATATATAACGTATATACGAGCAGCTAACCATGATATAGGTGAGAGAGTGGGCGGTAACACGAGCCCGCCACCAACACCAGTTGATATATATATATATATATATATATGTATATATAGGCTGGTGTATACCAACCCTTGTTACACTATATATATGTGATGCCGTCGACAGTCTGGCTTTGGCCTCGCCACATCGGCGGCAATGGGCATACCCCGGGACGAAATGTTCGTTCTCGTGTACAATCCACTGTGCCACCACCCAACTGCACTATATGCTGATATATATATGTATACTTATACACGCACGACCATCATTTTAATGAAGATGTAATTACGGCTATTTCAACGCTGGGAATCAGCAATGCGTATACACGCGGCCCACGCTGCAACACATCGCGAATGACATTATTGGCTACATTATTAAACGAATATCCTTTTATTTAATGTACATATATATATATATATATATATATGAATAATTTATATGAATCAAAAAGTGTAGAGATGAAAATAAAAGAAAAAAAAAAAATTAATGATAAATCTGTACGTTTTTTGTTTGTAATTTATAGATACAATGAGACGGGGCTGTTTATGATCAAAAGATCAACATGAGGTTCTGATCCTAAATATATTCAGAACAATGTGAAGGGTGTGGGAATATGATTTGGTTGGATCGAAACCCTTATATTAATTAGAACAGTTAAGGGGAACCCAGCGAGCCAGCACAATGTGCTTTCGGTGATTCAAGTCCCTAACAGGATTATCCACCATTATATGTATATACAAGTGAGTACGAGCGAGGGAGTGAGAGAAAGACAGAGACCGAGGTTTTGCCGTTGCCATGCAATCCTACCTACCAAACTCTTGCAGTTATATATAGTGTATGGATACATGTGGCTACGCAATTACGTCTGTATTTAATGCATATGTGGACTACAAATCTATACAATCATAGTTTCTATATGTAGGTTCACTCAATTCTCACAGACATACGTACGATATCATTATATAAATTATTTATATATATATTTATATAAACCCGTTTATATGGAATTCCAATAGTTCCCGTTCCCAATAAAAAAAAATATAGAACGGAGAGGAGAGGAAAGAGCAAAAAAATCTTCTTTTTTTTTTTCATTTTTAATTTTAATTTCAAATCTTTTTTTTTGTGATGTTTTAGAGTTCAATTAAAAAAAAAAATGCATCCAACTTTCTTGGTTAAAATAGTCAACTTATCTGATCGATAAGCGGCTTCCAGTCTGTAATAAGACTTGAGGGTTAAATTTACCCCTCAGGCGCATAGAAAACTATATATACTGTTCTTGTACCCTGTTGCTACCAATCCAAGACTTTATCAGATCACCCTACCATTAAAGTTTATTAGATGAAATCTCAACCTGATCTACTCAAATGCTCGACATTGAATATATATATATTATTTTTTTGTTTCTTTTTATCAATTTAATTTTATTTATTTATTCAAAAATTTTTTTTTTTTTTTTTGTGTAATAATAATATCATTTAGATTAATTTAATTCAATTTTTTTTGTTCTTCTTCATTTTTTTTTTAACTCCGAGTGTGATGCTATTTATTACATAGATAAAAAAAAATATACATGTATATAGTGTACAATTATGATTCCATCTTACTTTGTATATACATTGATGGTGTCGTTTCCATCAGCAGAGAAATTAGTATAACACCCTTCATACATAATTTACACACACCGTCTTGAGACAGAGTATGAGTGAGTATGGGTATAAGAAGCAGAGGATTTGTCATTACAGGTGATGAAAATGATACGCGTTAGTTGGTCCCTATCTCGTTATAATACGATAATTGGGTTATAGGTATATATGTAATATACATATAAAATATATATATATATATATATATGATGAAGTTCATTGGCCGCGGCAAGGCTGGCACCTGCTACAAATAGAATTCACAAAAGTCTATTCATAGATATTTTACGTATTTGATAAATAAATATATATATGTATATAAATGAATTGAAAATTATATATTGATGTACTTGGTGTTTTTGTTTGATCTTAATTTCTGAACAGTAAAAATTTTTTTATCACAACTAATATGATAATTTTATTATATACATAGGAGAATTTCTTCATTATGTTCAGATGGAAAAGACCACGCCACAACGATGTATATAGAATACTAAAAGTATATACGTGTATAGTGAGCTTTGTTGAGAGAGAAAAAAAAAAAAAAAAAAAAAAAAAAACTGGGAAATAAAAATGCAGCGTGTGTCAAGATTGGTGAAACGGTCCCGATGAAACTTTTAATATGAAAAACCAGACCTCTCGCTCAAGCACATCTCGTTCCCTCTCGGTACATTTCATTCCAAGCGTGTCCTGGATATATATATGTAGTAGCGGCAGTAGTAATAGCGACTGCAGTAGCAGTAGTAGTAGTAGTAGTAGTAGTAGTAGTAGTAGTAGTAGAACAGATATAACCACGTAGTCCAAGGGTGGTAAAAGATACGGGAGAAAAAGCGAGATGGTGAAAGAACGACACGCGAGAGGGTGAGTACTCCGGTAGCCGGAACTACCCCATCCAGTTGAGTGATGCTGTGTGCCGTGGTCCAGCATGAAGTAGAAAAAGAAAGAAAGAAAACAACGGAATCTCGATGTCAAGTCGAGGGGTTGTATGACCGCGGGATCACCAACGGACTTCCCAAGACCGTTATGACATAATTTTTTTTTTCTTTTTTTTTTTCTTTTCTTCATCTCTTCCAAACAATTTATCCCGATAAAAATTCTGCACGAATGAAGAGTGAAATACACGATGAAATAATTCCCATACATATATATATATATATTTTTTTTATTCCTTTAGATTTTTCTATTCATTTATTTTTCTTGTTCACATTTTTTTTTGTTTTACTTATTCATTTATTTATTTTATTACTATTAAGATTTTTTTTTTTTTTTTTTTTTTTTTTTTCATTATAGTCTATAATAAAGACATTTATCACTTTGACATAATAAATACATATATACATACACATCAACACATAATATATATATATATATATATTGTCTCGAATATTTTTGGATGGGGATCGAGAAGAGGCAGCGAATCAATTAATACCCTAAAATGTTCCTACCGTGGATGGAGTAATTGGCGCGGGAATGCGTTTATCGGGGCATAAACTGGCGGAAGGGAGGAAACTGTTCGTTGAGTGGGTGGTTGGGTTTTCGGGCTTGAAGAGGGACGAACAGGCGGAGGGTTGAGCGCGAAGAGCACGAAACGATTTGGGGTCGCTATACTGTACTACACTATATATAGATATATATATATATTCATATATATACACACACACACATATATATATTCTATTCGTAGAGTTGGGAAAAAAAAAAAAAAAAAAAAAAATCGATACAATCTTCCATCTGCTAATAATAGAGGCTTAGCCAGTGGGATCTATTCATTCGCGACATATATTGTACGTACACACATATATATAAATTTTTCTTCAGCTAATACATATATATACATATAAATATTGCGTATTTGCTCCTGACTCTTCGTGTACCCCCAACGCCACTATAATTCGTTGTGAATAGCAGTTGCGACCTCTCTCCGCCCACCACCATCACCCTCTTCGCCATTCACGCCCACTCAATACTACAACGCGATTGCGAACAACATTGATCATACAATCTCACCACAATTTCACGCATTTCACAATTTTTTTTTTTTTTTTATTCATTTATTTATTATTATTATTTTTTTTTTTTCCTTTTTCATACATATCCGTGTTGATGTATAAAACTGATATATGAAAAATATGAATTAAAAAATATCGAGACAGAAGTCAAACCATCTATCGGGATGCTATGTAAAATATATGTATATAAAACTTCTTTTTTTTTCTTTTTTTTTTCTTCTTCGTTTTTTATAAAGTTGTATTAAAGAAATTTGATACGTGCCAAAGGGGGAAAAAAGAGATGGAGATTTGGCGTGGTATGGTGAGAACACGAAGGAGGCGGAAGAAAAAAAAAACTTAAAGCACGAAAGCGCTCACGAATACTTAACGAGTATATGGAGTAAGGTATGTATATATATATATAGAAGACGCGTTGAGAGCACGTGAGATAGAAACACAATATACATTGCGGAGAGTAAAGTGAGTGAGAGAGCGTGAGGGAAAGATAAGGAAGTAGTGAAATAAAATGTACAAAAAAAAAAAGAAAAGAAAGTAAAGAGAAAAAAAATGAAACGACAAATGGGAGACCTTCGACGAAGCGCGAATTAATTCAACGCACAGCTCTCTCGTATTCTCCTATCACTCTTCCTCTCTCGCTCATTCTCTCTATTTTTTTTATTCTTCCATCACTTTTTTCAGCTTCGTAGGGGTTCACTTGGGCGCCCCCGGAGGCATACGAGGGTTATAAAATGCCCAAGCGCACACGACGATGGAGGAAAAAAAAATAAAAAAAATGGATGGGGAAAAAATAAAAAAATTGTATATGAAAAGGAGAAAATAGGAAGAGTAAAAGGAAAAATATGGATGAGAGTGTGTATGTAAAAAAGTGAAGAGGATTGAGTGTGGATGAGCGAAGGGAAAGGAGTGAGTGAGAGAAAGAGAGGAAAAATTATATAACGTGAGGACACGCCTGCATTCGTTGAGAGTGGTGTATAGAAAAGCGAGGAAGCGTGAGGAGATGATAACACTACGACAAGAAATATTTTTTACTCATATGTGTACATGGATATTCATGTAAGTCAATAATTAATTTTTTTTTTTTTTTTTTTTTTTTTTTTTTTTTTTTCTCGTATATTTATCGTATATCGTGTTAATTCAAATGTGACAGTGAAATTTTATAAATTATTTATTTGCAATTGAATGAAATATCGTGTTATTTAGTGAACGATAAATTGAAATTGGCGCGTGATATACATATGAGTTAGTCAATGTGAACGGGTCCGTGTGTGTCTGTGTTTGTTCATTGGGTAAATAATCGCACGAGTGGATCACTCAAGAGATCATTTCGCACGATCATCCATCCGTTTATAGACACGTGCATATGTACTCGAATAGACGATTTTACCATTGACATTCGACTTTGGTATTGCGCGACCACTCAACACTCAACACAAATCCAGTATACAAGTATACAAGTATACATATATATATATACATATACATACGTAATCCATCCATCAAAGACTCAATAATCCCCTATTACCTATACCCAAAGTGGAAGAGCATGAAACAGTTCATCCAACTGTTTCTCGTTTTCTTTCTTTCTTTCTTTCTTTTTCTCTATCACTCTCTCGTATACTCCATGACAATTTTTTATACTATCTCTCATGTGCCACCCTCATCTTTGGATTCTTTTTTTTTTTTTTTTTTTTTTGTCGTCGCGCCCTCTTCTACGCACTTCCCATTTCATTCCCTGGCACGCACTCGAGAGAGCATTTCCACCCCTTGGCCACAGCTCGGATGTTACGCGGGACGCGTATATATACGAGGGTGAGAGCAATGAGACGACGACCGTGGACGACGACAACAACGACAACGACAACACGACGACGAAAAAGAAGAGAAGAGCCCGAGAGCTCAACCACCCCTTTATCCTTAACAAGCAACAAGGGTGGAGAATTAATGAGAGAGGGCGCTCGGGCAGACACTTGTGGCTACCGCCCAACCCCAGTCACCGACCAAGTCTACTCCCACTCTCTTTTAGCTTCTTCTCATCCACCTACTGCCTTTTACGTAACATATATCTCTTTTCCTCTACTATCTATCGTTATTTATGTATGTATTGCATACAGAATTTGTAAAGTAATGTACCACCGATAACTTTT
Source organism: Dinocampus coccinellae (assembly GCA_963920625.1). Classification (NCBI taxonomy): domain Eukaryota; kingdom Metazoa; phylum Arthropoda; class Insecta; order Hymenoptera; family Braconidae; genus Dinocampus; species Dinocampus coccinellae. The sequence continues at coordinate 7,284,318 of OY987185.1, read as the reverse complement.
AGAACATTCGTTTTCACTGTGAATACAAATATTTATTAGTGTTTATTTGTCGCATTTTATAATATATATCTAACGGAAATTTAATTAATATTTTAATAGTGTGATACTAGAGTAAAACTGGTGTTTCCATTTAATTGATGAAACATTTTTCTTTGATGCATTGTTATGATGATCTCAAAGGACTGGTAATTTGTTGATGCATAACTATTACACGGTATATTTTGATAGACACGTACGAAAATAAATCCATTTTTTTTTTTTAAATTAAACATCCATATTTATTCTGAATTCTTCTAGAATATCTTTATCACTGGGAAAATATAATGTCGATAAATTAATCGCGGATTAATGTTTACGAAATGTATTAAAATCACAACCCACAATTTACTGCGTCATTATTGAAATAAGATACTATTGCACATGCGTAACAATTGTATATTTGAAAAAAATATATACGCCATTTTACTGCGCGCTATTCAAAACATAATATTTACGAAAAAATCATTTGATGAATTGATGAGGTTGTGGGAAAAATAATTTTTATTTTGAATGAAAAAAAAAAAAAAAAAAAAAAAAAAACGACTTCCATGCTATCTGTAGAGGTTTATCAGTATCTTTATAAATTTAATCTCGCATACCTACTAGTGTATATTGCGAAATAATATCCATGAACGATATTTGAAATATTTTTCAACCTGAAAATAAATGTGTACAGGAATCATTTGTATCAACTACTAGTACAAACTTAAAAATGGTTGATGCCTACATTTTCTTATGAAGTATGAAATTTGAAGTAGATATTTATTCAAAGAAGATGGGGTAAAAGTTTAATTCGCAAAGCACGAGATGTTTCATTGGTATAATGAAATGCAATTATATATTACATGTCCTGTAACACGAAATACAACAGTATTCGTGAATTTGTGAGTGCGATCTAACCTAACAATTGTATCAAAATGAATAAATAAAAACGATAATAGAAGGGCACTTTGAAATAAAAAGGTCAATGAGCCCTTCATCCATATGCGACCAACTGTAAATAAATAAATAAATTTTTTCTAAAAAATTAATACTAATATTAATAATATTATATTATAACAATGACTATAAAGGTATAAACATTTTTTTTTTGCAGTAGATATAACAAATATTACGTTCATCTATTTCTAGTCTAAACGCAATGTGTTAATCAGTTATTTTTAAACACTTCTCTCGATTCGTTTTTCCAGTTCATCAGGTGTTCACTCACAAACTCTGTCCTAAAGAAATTGTAAATGAGATTATTAATATGTTATTTTATATGAAATAAAATTTTAATTGTACATGTAATAGATACAAAAATAATGGACGAAATTTCATTTCGATTATTTAATCAACTTGAAACCCTCCAGGTATTTAATTATATCAGAGAATTTTGATGATAAAAAATTTTATTGAATAATATGAGACACTTGCATAAAAATATTTTTTTTTAAATAGATCGAAGGATACACCATGGCACAACAAATTTATCAATGGTTAATCTCATGGCTATCAAACGGTCATCGATTAATACAAAATTTATCCAATGAACAATACAATCAGCATATAAAAGATTTTGGTACTCTTTTAATTGTGTGGTATCAACGGGCATTGGAACAAATTCAATATCAATATTATTGTGCTCAAATTAATTCGAGAGATCTGTTTAGACAACTGGGAAGTTTAAGTCCTGGTGAAGGTAATCATTTTTTTATTCTAAAATTATCTTTACTAGAATTAATTCAATAACAATGTATACGGTAATTTTTTCAGTTAATAAGCGAGACGTAGTATTTTGTATAGCGGGAATAACTATTGGTAGTTTTATTGGCTACACAATAGGCCTAAACTGGCGACAAACTTTTAAACGTGTTCAATATATGAAAGCCATTATCTGTCATCATTATATTGGTCCCGAGGTACACTATAAAATTTTTTGCAATTACAAAAAGTTGATAAAGCAAGTGAATATATATATTATGCAATTAAAATTATTTTTTTTTATGTATTTTAGGGTGTATCATTAATTGATGATGCTGAAATGCCAATTGTGCAACGATCAAACGAATTATTAATTCAAGTTAAAGCGACTTCATTAAATGCAGTTGATGCAAAAATATGTTTTGGATACTCAAAGGCATACAGAAGACTTCTTAATTCTGGGGTGAGTTTTTAAAGAATCAGAATGTATCAAAATTTTTTTCAATATTTTACTTAAAATTTTTTTTTTTTAATTTAGCAACAGAAGGAATTACCTGTGGTTTTGGGACGTGAGTGTGCTGGTATTGTTGTCGATATCGGTCAGAGTGTTGTTGGTTTCGATGTCGGTGATGAGGTATTCTTGGCTGTTCCTTCATGGGCTCCAGGTACAATGGCCGAATATTTAGTCACGACCGAGGATCAACTTGCCAAAAAGCCAAAACTTATTTCATTCGAGGCATCAGCTTGTTTGCCTTATAGTGGTTGTATTGCGTGGAACGCACTTGTTAATGAATCTTGCATTAAGGAAGGCAATGCCAAAGGCAAAAGGTAATATTTATTAATATAAATATATTAATATGTTATTAATTATATAAATATGTTACCTAATTAATTCATTTTTTATACTGACTAACATATTATATATTTTTATTTAATCATTAAGAATTTTAGTTTATGATGGTTCTACACCCGTCGCATGTATTTTGATTCAATTGCTGAAATTATGGGGTGGCCATGTGTCTACTGTTTGTAAACTTGAGGCTGCCAAAGTGCTCAGAGCACTGGGTGCTGACGATATTATTCCTATAAACGACTGCGATATCATTAAGGAACTCAAACTTTATGACAAATATGATGTTATTTTTTATACTGGTGAACGACCTATTGATTATCGTATATTGAAAAGACGATTGACACCTCACGGATCATTTGTTTCGACCACACCAGAATGTTTATCTTCAGATACATTTGGTTTTATATTTGGAAGTATATTTGCTGGATGTGTACGAATAAAACTTATACTGCAATATATATTTGGATACCATAATTATCAATGGAATGAAGGGAAAAAGATAAAATCTGAATATTTAGAAATTTTACGTGAATTAGTTGATGCTGATCAACTTCAAAGTGTTGTCGGTGCAGCATTTCGGTCAAATCATATTGAACAAGCTTTAAATCATGTTATGAGTCCAGACGTGATTGGAAGTACAATTATAAAATTCCAATGACTGTAATATTTATTTTTTCGATTTGTAGAAAAAAAATTCATAGAATATTCTGTCTTACATAGCAAAAATGGATTCAAAATTTTACAATAAATAATTGAAACGCAAAGAAACAATAATTAATGGTGAAAAATATTATTATGTTTCTCGAAGAGATATTTAAAATTAATTTTACGAAATAAAGAAATATAAAATATTTTTATTACTATAGGGTACTTATAAATACACAAACTATTTAATTAAATTGAGTGAAAAAAAAAAAAAAAAAAAAAAAAAATACAAATATTAAGATATATTCAATTTCTTATTTGGGCTTTCCACGGAATTTATTAGCTCCGGCAGATTTTCCTCTTTTCGCTGGACCTTTGTTTTGTTCAATCTGTAAATTTCAATATACATTTAATTTGTATCAAATTTCCTGTTCTATGAATTATAAATTATCTATTCTATAAAATATAAATTATTCACATACCTTACGCTTACTCGGTGTTGCACTAGGTGTAATTGTGAAAAATGTATCGAGTCGGCCCTGCGTTGACGTATTTCTAGCTTTCATTAATTTTTTTATTCCATTTCTAATTCGATCTTCAGCAAATTGCTTTTCACCACAAAGAAATTGAACTAACCCTTCTTCATCTGGTTCATTCCATTTCAAATCAATGTCATCCGGATTTGTTATTTCTGGCTCAAGAAATAATGCACGAGCTTCTTTATAATTCCAATTTTCAGGAGGAACATATTTTTTGGTATCCAAATTTTCAATAATTTTCTCCAATGAATGATAGGTTTTAATTAAATCTACTGCTCTTTTTGGTCCAATACCTTTTATAGTACCGGTGTAATCACATCCCAATAATATACACAGATCGATAAATTCATCTTTAGACAATTCCATATCTAGTAAAGCTTTATCATAGTGAATCTCTTGTACTGGCAATTTTCTTGCTTGACTAAACATTAGTCGACGCAATAAAATACTACTACCGAACGTTAGAGCATCCATATCTTCAGTTGCAGCTGCAAATACTTTACCAGCCTTTACCATTGCAGCACACTGAGCTTCAGCTTCACAAGGAGCCTAAAATAAAAATTAATATTGATGAATAATTTTAAAATGATTTTCCCATTCTACCACATTTCATTATTAGGAAATATTCTAACTGTTATAAAGGGCATTCCCATTAGACCCAGCAGTTGTTTAGCTTCCTCTACGTGCTGTGGGGTGACTTTCACGAGTCTTCTATTAAATTTGTCAATGTCTTCAGCATTACCAGCTTCCTCAGCAGCTTCCAGAGCTTTTTGAGCCTCTTCTCTTCTTTCCGCACGTTTTGCCAACTCTCCACCCTTTAAATTTGGTGGTTTACCATCAAATACATATATTGGTTTGACACCATTCTCCACAAGTCTAATGGTTCTATAAAAAATACCCATCAGATGACTTGTGGTCTCACCATCTGCAGACATCAATTGTGCTCCTTCACTTCTCACAGCAATTAAACATTGATATAAACACATAGACGCATCAATAGCTATTTTACGACCTACAATCAAAGAAAATTTCCATATAAATTTACAATATAAACTATTAATTCACATTCTAACATGGTACCAGCCATACTGATTATTTATTTACCAAAATAATGCTTGAGCTGCTGTTCCTTTATAGCTGATGGAGCTAAATCAGCTATAACTTTTGAAAGTCCTAAAATACCCATTGTTATTACTGTCTATAATTTTTATAAAATAATTTCCAAATACGTGATTAACAATAGGGTTATACAAGACATGTATGCTCGTAGATACTCAATAAACTACACTGCTATCGGCTTTTCCCGCCATTAGTAGATGCTAATTTGACATGGAAGTATTTCGAAATTTATCGAAATGCGCGTGCGCAAAGTGTAATAACCATACATATATATATTTTTTTTTCTCTCACTTTTGGAGTGTATCAAAATTTTTCGAAACGCCACGTGCGATTTATTCTAACCTAAAAAATAGGTTTAAGGAGTAAACATACAAATTAATAATAAAAATAACAAAAAATAATGAGTGATTTAATAAAAACAATTGACGACGACGAAGAAGTTGAAAATTTTTCCGAAAATTCTGATGAAGAAGATGATTTTCAACCTCGAAAACAAAAGAAACAAGAGAAAAAAGATTTTGACAGTGAGTTCAAATTTATAAGCGATCCTGCCGAATATAATCAAGACACTTGGAATGATTTAAATAAATATATTAAAAGAAAAGCTAAAACAAAGCTTGATGATAAAATAAAGAAAATTCGCCGTGAACATGGATCAGCAGATGATCCAATTAAAGTGGAAAATGAGAATGTGAGCAATGAAGAGGAAACAGGTATTTACCTTTCAGATGACGAATTGAAGAAAGATGCATTTAAGACGAAAGAGAAGAAAGGAAAAAAAAAGAAAAATGTAAAAGAAGAGGAGATTATGGAGTTTGAAGAAAGTGCATCTGCTGATAATTATGCATCGTTTTATCAAATGAATTTATCTCGTCCACTTCTGAAGGCAATTAGTGCAATGAATTTTGTACACCCAACACCAATTCAAGCTGCGACAATTCCTGTGGCTCTTATGGGTCGTGATATTTGTGGTTGTGCTGCAACTGGTACTGGAAAAACTGCTGCGTATATGTTGCCAACATTGGAGCGACTATTATACAGGCCTGCTGATGGTGCAGCTGTTACTCGTGTTTTAGTTCTAGTACCAACCCGAGAATTAGGTGTACAAGTATATCAAGTAGCTAAACAATTGAGTCAATTTACAACTGTAGAAATTGGTTTATCAGTGGGAGGTCTCGATGTTAAAATTCAAGAAAGTGTTTTGAGAAAAAATCCGGATATTGTTATAGCTACACCTGGTCGTTTAATTGATCATTTGACAAATACACCAACTTTTTCACTTGATAGCATAGAAGTTTTAATTTTGGATGAGGCTGATCGAATGTTAGATGAATATTTTGCAGAACAAATGAAACACATTGTCAAACAATGCGCACGGAGTCGTCAAACAATTTTATTTTCTGCTACAATGACTGAAGAAGTCAAAGATCTTGCAGCAGTATCGCTTGACAAGCCTGTAAAAGTGTTTGTTGATAGTAATCAAGACGTTGCGTTCAATTTGAGACAAGAATTTGTGAGAATACGTAAAGAACGTGAAGGTGATCGTGAAGCTATTTTGGCTGCACTGATTTGTCGAACGTTCCACGATCACACAATGGTGTTTGTTCAAACGAAAAAACAGGCACATCGATTGCATATATTGCTTGGACTGTTAGGTGTTGCTGTAGGAGAATTGCATGGAAATCTCACTCAACCTCAACGTTTAGAAAATTTGCGAAAATTTAAAGACGAAGAGATTGATGTTTTATTGGCAACTGATGTTGCTGCCAGAGGACTGGATATCAGTGGTGTTAAAACTGTGATTAATTTTGTAATGCCACCAACTCTCCAACATTATATTCACAGAGTTGGACGTACTGCGCGTGCCGGACGTGTCGGTGTTTCCGTATCATTAGCTGGAGAGCAAGAACGATCTTTAGTCAAAGAAGTAATCAAACAAGCAAAAAATCCTGTGAAAAATCGTATTATTCCACCTGATATTATTGAAAAATACAACAAAAAGTTGGAAAATCTTGAACCAGATGTTGAAAGAATTCTTCAAGACGAAAAAAATGAAAAGGAAATAGCAAAAATTGAGAATCAAGCTAATAAAGCTGAGAAATTACTTCAAGATGAAAGTAAAAATGAAAGAGGCTGGTTCCAAACGAGTAAAGAGAGAAAACTAGAAAAAGCAAATTTGAAATTAACAGAGAAGATAAAAAAAATAAAGAACAAAAAAGGTGAAGGCGCGCCAAGTAATCTAGTTGAGGATAAAGTAAAAAAAATTAAAAAAAAGAAAGAGCCACAATTAGATCCAGCTGAAGTTCGAGCAAATAAAGAATTAGAAAAAGTGGCAGCGTATCAAGCACGACTCGCGAAAAAAAATAAAAAGCAAAAAAAAATTCGTACTATTGTGGATGAGGAAAATAATAGACAATTATCTAAGAATAATGGTCCGTAATTCCGTAGCTTTATATGATAATCAAAAATAATTTTTTTCAAAGTACAGTATGATTGATTGATATATTTATTTATTTTCTTTAGGTTCTACTAAACGCACGAAATCATCGTTTGCTTCTGATTTAACCGATACCAGTCGAAAAGGAGTCAAACGATTACGTTATGAGTAAGTATAAATTAGTGAATACAAAAGAATTCGAATAAACGACAAAGAAAATTAATTGAGAAATTTTTCGAATTTCAGAGCGAACACAAAACAAAGGTCTAAAATGGGAAAATTCAATCGCAAATCCGGTCCTGGACGAGGTGGACCAAATAAATCCAAGAAATAATAAATTAATCATTAAATTGAAATAAATTTATTAATAAAATATTTTTACCAACTCAATTTATTTTTCTTCTTTTTTTTTTTTTTTTTATTATAGAACCAATACAATACTTCTCTTACGCCACGGATTGACAAATGAGTAGAATCCTATCATTACATTGTTTTATTTGCATTTATGTCTGATAAACTATAATCTATTCACAGAAATTACAGTGGCTGTTTTTTTTATTAATTCATTTATTCATTTATTATTATTTTTTTTTTTTTCGTTTTTTCATTTATGAAGTTAAAAAAATTTCCAGTTTACACCAAAATCACACAGAAAAAAAAGTGCGACATTATGTTTACTATTGATTTTGTTTTACATAGTGCATTAATTACTTCATAATGAAGTCTTAGATTTATTCTATAAATTTTATTTCCATGTGATGAAAAAACTACACTGTAATATCGGTGAAGAGATAATAAGTGAGTAATCTTTTTCTGTAATTTCTTTTTTTTGTTTTTTTTGTTTAGCTAAGTTTATCATATGTAAATGTCATTATTTCACGCAACCATGAACATCCATGCAGTAATTCATTCACACACACCAAATAGTTCTCACATAAGTTCAATATTATTTAATACCTAGTACTCTTATACCATATTTAAAAAAAAAACAAAATGTAAGACCTAGGCCCGTGCAAAGTAAATTCAAATACGTCCAATTCTGTTGCTGAATATTTCATTAACTGCAAAATTTTATTTCGGTTCTTCAAGACTTTATATTTAATTAATACGGAAAATCTTTTTTTTTTTTTCTCAACAGTACACTCAATAACGTATAATAAAAATACAAAAAAAAAAAAGACTGCAATTTTTTTTAAGATTGTTCTTCTTTTTCCCACATAATACACAGTATGTAAGTGAAAAATAATGCAAGAGCGGTGGTATCATCGGCTATAGTTAAATACAAAAACAAAAAAATAATTGATAATCTAAGAAAAAATAAGAGATAATTTTTTTTTTTATATTATCATACCAAAATATAATGTAGATTTTAACCACTCAAAACAATCATATTGTTGTTCATATCTTTCAATCGTTTCATGAATTACCGTGAAAACATTCGTAATGATACGTGGATGCCTTAAACGTTTCGAATTTTTACACATTAAAAAATTATGCGAGTTTCAGACACAATTTTTTTTTTCTCCTTCAATCAGATATTTTCGTGGGGAGCAATAATATTATGAGAAAAATTATTTTATTGATGGAAATATTAATATTTCAAAAAATTATTGAAATATCAGGGAAGAATAGGAATATTAATAGAAAGGAAAGAAAAAATAAAATAAAATAATAAAATAAAATAGAAACAAATATTCTAACAAATAGCATAAACGATGAAAAGCTAGTCTATAGAACCATGAAGTTATGTTTATATCTATACTCATTCATGCATCAATACGAATACGCGCGGGCAAACACTATACGAGGCATTTTACGCAGTGTCTCGAACACTAAAAAGATACATTATTTCCAATCGTTATCCGCATACAACATGAATTTCCATGCATTCAATGACAATGTTGCAATAATTAATTTCCAAAAAAACGAGAAAAAAAATAATAATAATGAAACGAAAAAAAAAAAAAAAAAAAATTAAAAATTAGAAAATTATTTGAATTTTGTCAATACATTAGGGTTGGATGTATCATTAACAGCTTATGTTCTAGAAATACGCGAACGACTTAGGTATATTAATTGTTGTACATAACCAAAATATTCTGTTTTTTAATTTGTAATGTGTGAGAGAGTATATGTTTTTTTTTTAATTTTAGGTTTTTTGTGGCATATCTCAGCCTCCAATTTATCTCCATTGTTCACACACCCTTTATGATCCAATCATTCATCATAAAATTATTTACTTATTTTCTCAGAATCCCTTGCTCTCTTCGATGGTGGCTCTTCAATCTAAACAAACAAACAAAATAATGAGGATAAAAAAAAAACAATTTTCATTTATTTAACTTACTTCTTCTTCCATTCCTGGCAATTGAATCCTCGTTTCTGATGCTTCTGCCGGCTAAGAAATGAATAAATAAATTATAAATATATTTAGTATTATAAAGAAACTTATTAAATTGGAAAAAAAAAATAAAGAAATTTTTTTAATTAATTTCTTCGATTTAACAAACAATAATCTACATCATTACGAAATTCATTTATCCAGTGCATTACCTGTGCATCAATACATTGCATTTCTCCAATTTGCAGCTTGAAAAATGAAATTGAGGGTGCTTAAAAATTTACCATAATAATTTTCGATTCTTTCAAGCGAGAAATTGACATACACCCATTAATTAAATAAAATAAAAATAAAAATCTTAGTAACTTACTCTTGCATCAGTTTCATTGGGTCCAATGCCAACTTCTTTTTGTTTTCCCTTTGTTCTTCGACCGCCTCTTTCATTTACACCATGAGAAATGAGATGTGATCCTTTGCCTTTTGGACTCGTCATACTTATTTGCAATTCCACGGGAAGATAATTTGCAGCATTCGTCACTAATTCATCAGCACGCTTAAAATACATTGTGGGAATTCTTGTTTCACTTGGAAATTCTTTCATATCAAAATTCGTCGTTTTCTTGTAGATAACATTCATAGCAAGATCACATACTGCCCACAATTTACAATTCATAATATCATCGTCAGGCCTCAAAGCGTCTTTGTGTGTTTTCATACGTTCTACAAGATTTTTGTAAAATCCATAACAGTAATATTCATTTTTGGTGATTAATGGTTCAAGAATAAACCATAGACACTGTTCAATAACTTTGAGCTGATTAACGTCCATATGATCGGTAAATTCTGGATCATGTGCCAAAATTGGTACTGCAAATACTAACATGTAGTCAGGTAAAATGTGTGGCAATTGACCCATAGCACGTTCAACAGTACCGAGTGACAGAGCTTTCACATAATCTCTTCTTCGATTGATATCTGTTTGCATATATGTTTTTAATAGACATTTTTGTTTTTTTTCTTGTTCTTTTCCTGCCAATGCATAATATCCCATGAAATCCAATGGTAAACATTTGTTTGGAATACCTGTGCCAAGACCACGATGTAATTTATTGCTGAACGCTTCTCTGACTTCTTTTACTTCATCTACCATTAATTGTGATAAATTATAAAATTGTTCAGCGGTAAATTGATCACCCACACCTTTTTGTTCACAAATTTTTAGCATGGAACATCCAGCCTGCAAACGGAGCCAGCTCATTTCAGCACGACTTAAACGATTTTGCTGCAATAAATCGCCCTTATTCACGACAAAGGCATTTAACATGCGAAAGGTTTTTTGGGCTGAAACATTGTCGGTTTTTAATCCCAATAACCAACGCGCCATGCATTTCAACCCCTCCAAACGACAACGTGTTTCCTCGGGAAGTTGATCTTCTCTACACCAATCGCCTTCAATAATATCTGCTGTCGATTCGCTATTTTCTTTTACCAATAGTTCTTTAACAATTTTACGCGACACCATATTTTTTATTTGTACATGATATTTATCCGGTAAATTGTAGGCAATGTGTCCAAGTGTAACGATTGATGTACGATAATGTTCTGACGTTGGTGTCAATGTTGTTTTAATTCTTTCGATGATTTCCGGAAATATTGTATCATGAATGTTGGTCATATTGACAAATAAACAACGAATTGCTTGTTTAGCTTGCTTTGGTGTGCCAGTAAGTGCAAAATTTTTGCATATTGGTGCCATTATATTCATTATATCAGGTGCTACGTCACATAACGGTTTGTACTTTCCCAAAAATGTGAAGATAGATAGTACCAATGGACCAACCATTTCATCTTCCGATTGTAGAAGATCCACCAAATGCATGAGGATATCATTGTGTAGAAAATGTGGGCCAAAAACAAATGACAATATAACCAATAGCCTCAGACCTTTTTCTCCAGCATTATTTGGATTTAATCCAACTTCTTCAATAACATTTCCACCTTTCAAACAATCTTGAACGTATCCAATTAATATTCTAATTGCTTCCTCATCAATTGTAACTGAACTCACACGTTCCAATAACATTTTTATGGTATTATAATAAAGATTCGTCATAACTGGCTGTCCCAATTTTTTCAATACCATTGAAATTGTATCAGCACACTCTTTGCATGATACATTTGGTTGAATTATAGTTTCCATTCCTTGTAATAATGTTGAATCTTTTTTCATATGAGCACTGAATTTGTGTAGGAATTCCATCACTTTCATTGGATCTGGTAGAAAACGAGATATTTGAAGGACTTTGTTGATTAATTCAGTGTTTGCATCGGGTTTTTTTACAATTTCCAGCCATTCAACTACTGCCCTTCTAACAGCCAACTGGTGTTTTTGCAATTCAACAAAAGCTTTGGAAGCATGATCATCAATTGTACCAAGAAGATGATATAATTTTTTCATTCTCTCTTCAGCTGACAATTGATATGGTACAAGACACGTATTAAGAAGTCTCTCAACTAATAATCTGTCCTCCATACCCGTCATATAATAACCATGCAATATTTTATCTTTTATCCACGTAACAGCTTTTTTTGTAGCCTGTGGCACATCAGCATCGTTTAAATGTTTCTTATATATCATTGCCAAACCTGACATTGCTTCTTTGCGTATCTTGAATTTTTTATCTAATGTTCTTTCTTTGACGAATTCCAACAGATCTTCACTGTCAGAAACCACTTCAAAATCCCGTCGAGCTGTCGAGACAATTGCCATGACAACTTCATAACGTACATTCTCATCTGCATCATGTTGTCGCATTTTAAGTGTATCCGTTATGTCTTTTCGCAATTCCGGATGATTGAGTAAAAAGTGCATTGAATATTGTACGCATTTTATTCTTATTAATACACTTATATCATTGAAACGTCCCAAAAATGCACGCCACAATTGTGTATGTTGACTTGCCAATTGTGAGCCTTTTTCCGAAAACATTCGTGCTAATAGTGCAACAGCATTTAAACGCTCAGTTTCCGATGATGATTTTAATTTACATTCCAACTGTGGAAGTACTGAGAGCAAAACACTTGAACATATATGATTTAATTCATAGATGAGATCGTAAACTTTTTTACATATCTGTAAACCCTTTTCCTCTTTACCGAGAATTAGAACGTGATTGAAAAATGCTTGTATGTATGGTTCCATTGTATCACTACATTTTATAACCAATTCTTTAGCAAGCCAATAAGCATTTTTCTTATTGGTTTTATTTGGATCGACAATATTCATTAAAATAATATCCAATAATTCATTGCTTACAGTATCAGACTCTGTTATTAATGGACACAATACTTCCAACATAAAACTCTTTACCTTTCCCGAGTGCTCATCATTCACTATTTTGAACATAAGTGAAAATAGTGCACAAAAAATTTCTTGGCAATCCTCCAATTCAAAACACATGTTAAATGACTTGACGTATGCCAAATTTTCAAGTAAATAAAAGTATCTCTTGAATGCAGGATCTTTAGGATCCTTCAATCCCGCTAATTGCTTGATAAGAAATAGAAAAATGCCCTTCACTTGTTCAGCATCTTTGTATGGAGCTTCGGGAGCATAAACCCTCAATACATCAGCTATACAGCAAGCTATCAATAATTGTACATCTTTACTTGAATGTCCCAAAAAATGATCATCTGCTAAATGCAGCGCCAAAGGAATGTATTGTTGATAGGCTCCTTCATCTTGGCCCATCGCTTGTAGTGTATGAGCGAGTGTCTGCAACATTTTAAATATGTCCCACATGTGTTACTCAATATTTTTCATTACACAATTGTCAATAATCCGTTTAAATACATTTAATTTAAATAATACCTTTAATCGTCTGATCAACTCATCAGCACCCAAATCTTCTGTTACTGATCTACACCCTGCAGGGTATATTATCTCAGACATTGTGTCTGATTGTTCACCGCACGTAATTCAGTACTTTCTCTACGTCACAATTCAACTAGAACACCGTCCAAATTCTGTAATATAAATTTCAATAATTTAATTCATTAGTTTATCAATATTGCTTATACTAAATTCATATATATATATATACATATATATGTCTTTTACGTATGAAAATTCATTGAAAAACAATTGAAGAAAAATCGTATCGTGTAATATAAATTTTCCAGGTTATGTTGGTCAATGCGCTAGTATACAGTGTCTAACGTAAACAAATTTATCTGTGCACGTTTTGAATTTATATGAAATATTATTACGCCAGTAGCTATTTATTGCAAATATTTATATAAGATAAAATTTAATAATAATAATTTACCTCAGGATATGCATAGACACCGCAAGGCCTATGACAGACAAAAGTATCAATAAAGCAAATATATTTGTCACAAGAACGCACTGCACTGATTGAGTTTTTTATTTTCACCTTACAATTTTTTTTACTTTGCCATTTAAACATTAATTTATCGGTTTAATCGCAATATTATCCGCGTTATATATACGTTTGGCATGGTAGAAGGGTCAAAATATCAGCAAAAAATTAGGAAAATCAGTTTTATGAACGGTTAACCGTGTTAAACGGACGACGCGACAGTGCCTACTTACTACTCTGAAGTTTGCGGCGCATCATCGAAACTAATGGTTGCCGCGGACTACCATTCTCAAAAAAGTATTTGCCATATTTGTACTGCACAAAAGTCAATCTCAAAAAAAATAAAATGATTGATGTGTTTTATTGTTATATAGTTCTTTATTAATAATTAATTTCTGTAAGAAAAAAAAATTATAAGAAAAATATGGAAAAAATAATTTACAACAATTCCTATATATATTGCCACATAGCCATTGATGTCATTTTTCGATGATATTCAAAGAGGTTAATCAATAGAACAATGATTTTTCATCATACATTTAAAATTAAATATATTATCATCTATGAGAGTATATTAATATGCAAAATAATAGATGAAATGTATATTAAATTATTTTTTCATCTAAATAAATAAAAAATTTAGTATTTAAATATTGGCGGGTATTATATGCCCCACCGGAAATGATGATCTTGCGCTTGATCTTGTTCCTGCTATCTCCTATTTTGGCTCATTCCAGCGCTTCTCAGCTCTTTTACTTCGACACGTGCAACGTGTATCTATCTGGTTCAGCGCTGGTCAGTTTTGTCGACGTTTAAATTGATCATCTCGACCAGGGAAATCAATCAATTATGGTAAATATTCTACATAATCAATTCTAAAATTTTTATATAAAAAAATTATCCGAAAAAATTTAATGTAAAAGTTTAAAAATTCATATTTTAAACTGTTGAGGTTAAGACGCCTATAATTCATGACCGACGCCTGTAGTTCATATTTGCTTTATCGTAATTTTTTTTTCTCACAAATATGTAATTGTCCATTAAATAATTATTTTTTAATCATCAAATAAAAGTCTTAACCATTCATATATTCATAGGCAAGCCTTAAAACCGATAACCCCGAAAAACCAGGTGCAGAAGTTGCCCCAGTTCATCGTATCAGAATTACCTTGACTTCGCGCAATGTACGATCTCTCGAGAAAGGTTTGTAGTTTATTCATATTTTCATTTCATTTTCATGAAGAATTTTTCATTCGAAATAAAATTAATTATTAATAAAATATTTCAGTATGCTCCGAGCTGATCAGTGGAGCAAAGAAACAAAAATTGAGAGTAAAAGGACCCGTTCGTATGCCAACGAAAATTCTCCGCATCACGACACGTAAAACTCCTTGCGGTGAAGGTTCAAAAACTTGGGATCGTTTCCAAATGAGAATCCACAAAAGAGTTATTGATCTTTACTCTCCATCTGAGATCGTGAAGCAAATTACAAGCATCTCTATCGAACCTGGTGTAGAGGTTGAAGTTACCATTGCCAATGATTAAACAATGGAACGAAATAATCAACAATTTTAATAAAAATTAAAATACAATTGAAAAATTTATTTGTTTTAATTACTTTCATTCCATTCCAAATGTAAATATAAAAAAACAGAGTTGAATAGGGAGTCACGAAACGAACGAAAGATCACAAAATGATGATTATTTTTTTTTATTTGTAAAATTTTCTTATATAATGATGAACAATTATTGTTTTACTTGAACATACGAGAAAATGTATATTCAAATGTTGGATTTTTCTGTTTTTTTAAAGTTGACAATCATTTCTGGGCTCAATCTTCCTCTTGAGATTCATTACCCATTTTATTATTTATATCTTCGTCCTCACCACCACTAAAGTCTCCCATTCCCTCGACTTCTTCTTCATCATCATCGCCGGCAACCTCAGCATTTTCCATTTCAGCACGTTCCATTTGTCTTGCCAATTCTGCTTCATCCGTTGCTGTAACAACTTTTGGCTACAAAAAAAAAATGGTGAAACAATATTTATTTCATCTTTGTAGCTTTGAGTATAAATAATTTTTTTTTTAATATAAACTCACCGCCATTTGAATATCAAATACTCCGCCAAGAGTCGTAATTTTTTCTTTTATTACTTCAATTGCATCATTCAGTGCTTTCAAACCATCAGTTTTTTCTGGAGTCGAAGTCGTCATAACATACAATGGAGGTGCAATTAAGTTGATTTTAATAGGAAGTTCTTCTGTTGATAATGCAAGTCCAGCCTTCAATGCTGCTTTGACAGCATCGATTCCTTCATAACCGTAGCATGCTACTTCAACATCAGCACGAATTTTTACTGCTTGTGATGTAAGTTTTCGTTTGATGTTATTTAACAATACCTCATTCGTTCGATCATCAAGACCACATTCAGCGAGAATAGATGGATCCCTGAAAGACAAATAGAAAAAATTATAACACTCGAAACAAATAACGTGAATAGCAAAAAAAAAAAATGAAAAAAGAAAAATTGAAATAAATAACTTACAATACTGCTTGTTTGAAGAAATCATACGCAGATGCTTTTTGTTTCTTGTATTTTTCTTCAAAATACCATGCCGTTTTTTCATATAATTTTTCCAACTGTTTATCATTATCATAATGTAAAAGTTCAGCGACGTGCCTCAAAATAGAATTGACGGCTTTAGCTTTTGCGTACCTCTCCGTACATTTTTCAACGTCTTCAGCTGATACCCGACGTTTACTCAAATCAATATAACCTGGATTAAAAATTATAAATTGTGGAAAATAATTGAATTAAATTATAATAATATAAAATTGTGTAATGATTGGTAATGTACCTTTTTCTTTATCCACACGTATAACTACAACTGGTTCTGTTTTCCCTACTCTGATAAGCTTATTGATTGATCTTATACGTCTCCTAGACAATTCAGAGAGCAATATCATGCCTTCTATGTTATTATATTCCAATAAATGAACATAGGCACCCATTTCCGCAATGCTCCGAACATTAACCATAACCACATCTTCAACTTCAGGATATTTTTCCTTGTAAAATCGACACGACAACACCATTTTTGCTGAAACTAATACAAAATTCGATTAAAATTATGCCGCCTATAATATTTATCAATTTCGTAGTGATTACTTATAGGTTAGCTTGGGTACTATCTACAAAAACATTAAATAATTATGACAACAATAAAAAAATTATTATCTGAATTATATTCTAATTATTGTATTATTTTTATGATTTACATATACTTTTATAATTCAAATATTGTAACCCAAATATTGAAAAATATGTCAATTTTCCATGTGGGAACTTGTCTTATATCCCTCAGACCTTTCAGATTGATCAAAGAATATATATATGTATATTGCATATACAGTGGTTCTCAACACTGCGACCCAACGTAAGAAAAGTTGAGAATGGATGGGAATTCCATCGATTGCCACCAGAGTCCATGTATAGAGTGATTGATAATAAGAAGTGCGATAACAAATGCAGCTTGAAAAATTTCATTAACACAATTTATATTAGTGTTTATATTGGTAGAGTATCAACAAATAAAATTAATAATCATGCATAAAATTATAAAATAACTGACAGTTATCATTTTAAATCAAGGGTCTAAAATAAATTTTGAAAAATAAGTGGTACAGACATATGAGCCATCTGCAGGCATCAATTTCATCGAAAATTTCTGTCTATATGGGCTCATTATATTTTTATTGTTACATCGAATCGCATTACAAGTGGTAATATATTCTTTATATTGGCCATACTGATAATCTTGTGGCACTGCCAACAAATGTACTGACAGAATATCTTCGATGACAATCGTTTTCGTGGTCAATATTGTCGAAGTGTTAAAAATCATTAAAAAGCTTCGATGAATTTTGCAGGTTAGAAATAACGTAGTGTTCGTGAAAAAAAAAAAAAAAATTAGTAAAGAATCATGATTTATTCATCATTTCTAAATAATTGAATTGCAAATAAATGCAAATGTAATTATTATTTTGTTTGTATATACGGAGGAGGTCAAGTGTAAGTCCATTGAATTCAATTCATTTCTTATTTTATAATAATATGCCTCTCGTTACAAGAAACTGTCCACATATTTGTAATCGCGGCGATTTCTCGATCATCGAAGCCGTATTTACACAAAAAGAATTATTCATCAAATGCAGTGAGTGTGATAATAGTGGTCCGAATTTGTGGTTGTGCCTCTATTTTGGTTGCCAATTTGTCGGTTGTGCTGAGGACTGTCTTGACCATAATACCGCACATAACGCCAAAAATCCATCACATTGCACTCATATAAATCTGTCCACCAAAAGAATTTGGTGTTATATATGCAAAAAAGAAGTCATAACGAGACATATACCATCCCCACCACTTTCACCAAGTCAGATGGATGTTAAATTAGGCGGAAATAAATATGTTGGCGATGGAACTGGCAATTTAGATTGTAAAGATGATGCAGATTTGAATAGACTTTTGGTTGATGGGTAAAGTATATATAATATATTACTTGTTTCTTTGATGTTTTTTCTATTTTCATATTTTTATTGTTCTAATTGCAGTTTTCATAGCAATAATGAAATCAAGTTTGAGAGATATTTTCATGAAAAAAATGGAGATTCCCCAGATACTTCAGATTCAGAGGAGAGTAAAGATTTTTCTGGTAAACCACGAGGATTGGTTGGCTTACAAAATATTGGAAACACATGTTATATGAATGCTGCACTTCAGGCCTTGTCTAATGTGGCACCATTAACACAATTTTTTCTTGATTGTGAACCCATGGTGAATTATATAGTAAAAGACAGGAAGCCTGGATTAAGTTTGAGTTATATGAATTTGATCAAAGATATTTGGAATGTAAAAACCAGAGGTTATGTGGTACCTAATGGTATTTTATCTGGAATTCGAGCTGTAAATCCTATATTTCGTGGTTATCAGCAACATGACACACAAGAATTTTTACGGTGTTTTATGGATCAACTTCATGAAGAGTTGAAAGAACGTATCGAGGATGATAAAGAAACGGTACATAATTTAAAGGGAATCGGTGAACATTCGTCGGACGATGAGGAAACAGAAATGGATGGTAATGCGTCTAGTCAATCTGATGCTGAATATGAGACATGTGATTCAGGTGTGAGTGAACAAAGTTCACTGAGTGACGAGGGCGAACGTGGTACAAAACGTCGTTACTCACGTGTCTCACAGTCAGAAAAATTAAGAAATAAATTTACAACGAGAAGCATAAAAAAAACTGCAGATGATCAATTTTCACAGCCGACAAGATCGATTCAAAATTCACCAGTGAAACATCGCGCGAAGAAACCCGTGAAAACACGAAGCATAATTAGCGATGTATTTGATGGTAAATTGCTCAGTAGCGTTCAATGTCTTACGTGTGATCGAGTGTCAACACGTGTAGAAACATTTCAAGACTTATCATTGCCCATTCCAAGCCGAGATCACATCGATATGTTGCATCAGGGTTCACTGACACCGCAAAAAGCTGGCCCATGCTCAGACGTTGTTTATTTGACAAATCAACAAGGTTGGCTTTCCTGGTTTTATCAGTGGGTCCGTTCATTTTTCTGGGGACCAGTTGTTAGTTTGCACGATTGTCTATCTGCATTTTTTAGCGCCGACGAACTCAAAGGTGACAATGTTTACAGCTGTGGAAAGTGCAATAAATTGCGTAATGGCATAAAATTTTGCAAAGTTCTTGAATTACCGGAAGTTTTGTGTATACATTTGAAACGATTTCGTCATGAATTAATGTTCAGCTCGAAAATAGCTAATTATGTGTCATTTCCACTTGATAACCTTGATATGCGTCCGTATTTACACAAAGATTGCATATCAAAAGTTACTACATACGATTTAATATCAGTTATTTGTCATCATGGAACTGCAGGTGGTGGTCATTACACAGGTTATGCGCTCAATTCCGATATAAATCAATGGTTTGAATTTGACGATCAATGTGTCACTCAAGTGTCACCCGAGACTGTAAAAAATTGTGAAGCCTACGTTTTATTTTATAAAAAAAGTTCATCCGAAATGGTGCAATATCGTGATAAAATAATGGAATTAATGGAAATATCATCGCATGAGCCAGATATTAAATTTTTCGTTTCACGCCAATGGATTAATCGTTTCAATACATTTTCCGAGCCTGCGCCTATTGATAATTATGATTTTCTTTGTCCACACGGTGGTGTTAATCCTATGCGAGCGGCATTTGTTGATAAACTCAGTATACCACTTCCTCAAGTTGTATGGGAATATTTGTACGAGACGTTTGGAGGTGGACCAGCGTGCTCGCACCTATATGAATGTCCAACGTGCGAGGAAAAATATGAAATTCTTCAAAAACGACGACAATATGAAATGGATATATTTCAACGTTATAATAATATAGAAAATCCAATAGCAATATATGCAGTGGCGATGTCGTGGCTTCGTCAATGGCAAAACTTTGTCAAAGGCAAAGAAACGCAACCACCTGGACCTATTGATAATACATCAATTATTATAAATGTCAATGGCCAAAAAGATTTGAAACCTGGTAAATATAATTATTTTATATTGTCAAACTTTATTGATATGTCTATTAATTTTTTTTATCCTCTTTCCAATTCAGGTTCTGATTGTGCCCAAGTATCAGAAGAGGTGTGGCAGTGTTTCCTCAATATTTATGGTGGTGGTCCTGAATTAATGCTTTCATGCCAACGACCCGCTGCAATACAGCCAAATATGTCTCTACATTCCACATCGATATCAAATGCGATGGATCAGAGCCCGAAACAGATTCGGATGCCAGCAAAAATGAATAAAGTAACGATAACAATGAGTACAGAGACAATTTCACAGCAAGATAGTGCTATTGAGAGTATTGCATCCGATAATGAATCATTGAAATCCCAAAGAGACACATTTGGATAAAAAATTTTCCAATGTCAATTAACGTTCGTAAAAAAATTCATTGTTTCGTTTTAATTCAGTTCAATTGAACTTTTGTTTTTTCGTATCACGAACGTTTCCAACAAAGGGAAAAAAAAAAAGAAAGAAAAAAAATGAAAAATATTTAATGTAATTCAAGTTATTTAAAGAGTAACAGATATAATATGATAGAATTTATAAATCTAGTGAATTTATTTACGGGTTATTGTTTCATAAATTCGGGGAGGAGGCTATGCATTTTTTTTTCCTGCAAAAAAACTTACGAGTATTATTATTATGTAGACTTCAACTTTGATTTTCGTTTTGTTTAATACATGTGATGTGCAATTAACCCCCCTCCACCCTCCCACCCCCAGATTTTCACACAAAAAAAATATTGATACAGATCATTTGAAACAGAATACGAGTTTTTCCTTCAGATGTGAGCTCACTAATAGCTGAATCATGAAAAAGTTGGGTCCATTTTTTGTAAATTAAAATTATTGGGTTTTTTAAAAAATATATTTAAATACAACTTACTTGCAGTTATATTATATGTGTACATTTATTTGTTATTTGTATCACATATACATTCACACACCGCTATGTACAAATGCATTATACGGGGCTAATTGCACGCTTTTAATTATTCCAAAGTCAAAATATATTTTTTTTTTTTTCGCATTTTTATTTTAATTGGTCATAATGGGAATAATCAGAAAATTTGAAATGACGGAGAAAAAAAATAAGCCAAGGACAAATAAAAGAAAAAATTTTCTCACACTTGACTGATAAAATTATGTACGTAATTATTTATTGCGAAACAAAATTCAAATAAAAAATGTATAAATTATGTATGCTTAAGCGATTTCGCATACAAACAAATTTATGTCCGAAATTCAATTACAATAAGTCTTTGTACGCAATTTTTCAATTTTTATTATTCTAAGATTAATTATAATTCCAATTTTATTACTCAATTATAACAAAGGTCGCATATACACACACACACGTATATATCCATATAAAATCACATTATGTTCAATTAAATTGAAAAATAAAATAATAATATGCATTAAAGATGAACGATTTTCCAAATATCTGTCAGATCAATTGCAAAATTATTAATATTTCCAATAAATCCATTCAAATGTAATATATACATAGGAAATAAAATTAATTTAGTTTCATTATTTATTCGGATAAATTTCTGATATAATAAATTTTATTCCTGTAAGATTTTCATGAGAATGTGATGATCACGTAAATCAATCCTTATTATAAGTAAGAGTGAGCGGATGTATTGAATATGTGAAGTAAATTTTACGCGCATGACCCAAAAGCTGATCTCTCGCAAATGGACCACATTGATCGAGTCTTGCGCGTTCGAAGTGGATGCTGAGGCCATTCTCATCCCAACCCCCAAACGCCGCCTCTAGTAAATGTCATAATTAAAATTTCTTAAATTAAATACTTGACAAAACATATTAGATTATAATTAAGCATGTGGATTAATAATTAAACTATCAATTAGATAATTATTCATAATTTATTTCATGAGAATCACATGCAAAAGTGCCTCAACATTATTTAGTTTAGGGGTCACATTCTACTTGCGAGACTACAGAAGTCATTTTTAATTTTCTTTTATTAACACTTTCTTCGTATTCAATCAAAATCTCATCAATATAATCAATCATCATCTAACAAGTAAGTTTTTTGGTTTTAAAAATTTTTTTTTATTATAAATAATTGAGATTACTTGATTATATAAAAGACCAGTTTATTTTTATTCGAAAAAAAATATTATTTATAATTTCTTCTGTATTTTCATAAAATTAGATCACAATGGCGAATTTTCGTGGATTCTTCATTCCATCATTTGGTGCAACTATGAGTGTAATGTGGGAAACATTAAAAGCCAAATGGCCAGAAAATAGTCCATGCATGGAATTGGTACGGGGTCCTGGACCAGATCAACAACGGCCACCACAAACTGGTGATTTTAGGACATTTGGTGAAGGCGGCGAAAACACTGAAATGACCATGATGAATAATGAGGAGGCGTTTGGGGGTCAAAGTAGCGGTGCAGGGATCGCCGAGGATTCATTCAGTTATCAACGCAATGGGTATAAATAGATGAGATTTCTTCTATACTCATATCGAATTGTGGATAATTCTATACGATTTCAATTACAATATATTCCCCCGTTTTTCTCTGATTTATAGTGATAAAATTAGAGGTGGTAGTATGAGTAGCGGTGGATTCAGTGAGTATGACGATGGTGGTGGCGAATTTCCCGCGGATGAGAAAATAAATGAATGGCAAGCTGCATGGAATGTCACTAATGCAATTCAGGTATGAATCACATTCATTATTCTCTTTATTCAATCTTTATTACCATGACTCTATTTTAATATGTATATTTATTATTAGGGTATGTTCATTGTGTCATTACCATTTGCGGTTCTTCGAGGTGGTTACTGGGCGATTGCAGCAATGATTGGTATTGCTCATATCTGTTGTTACACTGGAAAAATATTGGTTGAGTGCCTTTATGAATTAGACACGACGACTGGACAACGAGTACGTGTACGCAATTCGTATGTATCAATTGCTAAAGAATGTTTTGGTCCTAGATGGGGTGCCAGAGCCGTTAACATCGCTCAAATAATTGAATTATTAATGACGTGTATACTGTACGTTGTAGTTTGCGGTGATTTAATGATTGGTACATTTCCCGAGGGTGCAATAGACGCACGGAGTTGGATGATGCTTGTCGGAATATTTCTCATACCACTTGCATTTTTAAAATCATTACATTCCGTATCGGTTTTGAGTTTTTGGTGTACAATGTCGCATATATTAATTAATGTGATAATTGTTGGCTATTGCATTCTTGAAATTGGCGATTGGGGATGGTCAAAGGTGAAATGGTCAATTGATATGAGTACATTTCCAATTTCATTAGGTGTTATTGTTTTTAGTTATACTTCACATATTTTTTTGCCAACTCTAGAGGGAAATCTAACTGATCGTTCAAAATTTAATTGGATGCTTGATTGGAGTCATATTGCCGCTGCTATATTTAAATCTGTATTCGGTTGGATTTGTTTTTTGACATTTCAAAATGATACACAACAAGTTATAACAAATAATCTTCATTCAACGGGATTTAAAGGGCTTGTCAATATTTTTTTGGTTATCAAAGCTGTGTTGTCATATCCATTGCCATATTATGCTGCCTGTGAATTGTTAGAGCGTGCATTTCTTCGTGGTCGACCTAAGACAATATTTCCCACAATTTGGACAGTTGATCGTGAATTAAAAGTTTGGGGTCTTGCGTGGAGATTAGGTGTTGTTATGTTTACTATTCTCTTGGCTATATTTATTCCACATTTTAGTATACTCATGGGTTTTATTGGTTCTTTTACTGGGACAATGCTGTCATTTATTTGGCCATGCTATTTTCATTTGAAACTCAAAAGGAATTCAATGGAATGGAGTGAAGTAGCATATGATTGTTTTGTGATATTTCTTGGGGTACTTTTTGGTATTATTGGAGTATACGATTCTGGAAAAGCTTTAATAAAAGCTTTTGAAATTGGTCTTCCATTTTAAATCATATCAAAAAATATGAAGGAGGAGAAAAAAAATATTCAATATAATTTAATACTATTATTTACACTGTAGATTTGCCATATCAATAATATTTCAGATATAAATAATTATCATAAAAGGTTCACCGTATTTTTTCTCATGAAACAATCACTTGAAATTATATCAACGTAATAAATAATTTCACAGAATACACATATATCTATCAAACTATCATATTCCCAAATGAAACACATTTACAAACAAGTACCGGGAATTTGTTATAATAAAACAAAAATTGATAATGGAAAATAAATGAATGACAAACAGATTTTTAATTGCTGGCTCGGTATAAAATAAATATTTGATATTTGTAATCATGGTTCTTTAGCAATGTGATTCATTATTATATTCACAAGAAATTTTTGATTACTTCCTGCATATTATTACAGAAAATAATCTTACATATTGTAGATATATCCTATCAGTATTTTATCAAGGAACAAGTACGTAGAAAGCATCAACGACTGAAGAATAAAATTAAAAAAAAAAATAATAAAACAATATATATATATATATATATAGAAACAGTACTATCGTTGTATGTTGATAGGCTGCAAAATCACAAATCAATGTCTTCCAAAGAATACACATCTATAAAAAATGATATATATTAATGAAAAAAAAAAGATGATAATAAACAAAGATATGTACAAGAATATATAACTATAAAATGTTGGTTAGGTTTTTGGATTTTATAAGTGTATGAATGAAAAAAAAAAAAAAAAAACAAAAAAAAAATAGCAGTTGTGATTTATTTATATAAATTTACGGAAAAAAATCACTGCGATCACTGATGAATGAAAAAAATCGTTCAATTTTATGCCAATACGCTATAGCAATTCCAAAATATATATGTAATAAGTCGAAAAAAAAAAATAAATAATAATAATAATAATAAATAAAACGAATGACGTGATTTCAATATAACGCTCACAGATTAATCCAATGTCTTCCATATGATCTCCAAAAAGATCAGTATTATAGTGGATCAGTGAGTTATTATTAAGAGTTGAAATATAAATATATGAAATGCATATTTATAATAGTTCTAAATGTGTATTAAATTCACATTCAATATATAAATTATTATGTAATTTAATTTCGTTATGATGAATTTAATGAGAGAAATGGAGAAAATGTGTATTTATTTGTGTGGAGTAGATTGTATATGGAAAATGTTAGTGGTACTCTATCTGGCACAAAATTTATTAAACCCAACGGCTAGCAATAAGTAAAAAAAAAAAAAAAAAAAAAAAAAACAGATGATCATTTGTTGTATCATAACAAAAAAGAAAAATTTTTATTGGATGTTGTTACTCTATACAGTAGCCACTTCCTTTATATTTCTTAATTAAATATCATTGTCTTCCAAATAATATCTTCTAAAATCAATGAAAATTATTATAAAAATAATAATATGTCAATGAGCGTTACCAAAATATATAAAATTGTTAAGTCAAAGAAGAAAAAAAATTAAATAACATGTAATAATATAAAATATAAATATAAAAAGCTAAGAGATAATGCAAGAAGAAATGAATAATTATTTGTAAAGAAGTCAGTGACATAATTATAATTGAATATATATTGTTAATTTAATTATTCATTTATATTTATGAATTTCTATTATTTATAAATTTCACACCAAATTTATTGACAAACAATTAATTAGAATATACTAATCAGTGGCAACAAATAAAAATAAAAAATGTTTTCAATGAATTGTGATGATAATTAAACTTCTATTACAAATAATTGTTTCAAAAAATTCCATGTAATCCACGCCTGTAAAATAATAAAACATGTAAATGATATATGAAAAATATGCGAACAGCGAAATATATTCAAAATATGAATCATTCATGAAGAGTATAAATATATGAACAGATATACGTTCAATACGTATCATCTGTAATGTTTTACTCTTCAATATGAAATATATAGAATTTTTTTGAACATTGAATTCTATATTATATTCAAAGTATCATATCGAATTGTTGATTAATGAAACGTGCTTCCATATAGAACTGAGATGAAAATACAATGAAGAAATTTGTCATGGGCTAATATTTTATTTCACTCTGTCATTCTCATTTTTTTCTCTTTTTCCCAATTTTTTTTTATTCTTTATGCCAAAAAAAACCGTGACTTTGTGGTTTAGTAACTAAACGTGAATACTTTCACTCTGAATTACTATTAAATCTAATTCAGAATCGGTGTAAAACATACTTTAGATATGCTCTATATATTCTTTATATAAAAGCCCCTTTCATCTGTTGAAAAATTTTAGTGCAATATTAGTAATTGAAATGAATAATTTTTCAGTGAGTAATTTATTTCTGTGTTTCATTACTATTAGTTATATTTTATTCACATTTAATTGTTATAATTTTTTGCCTGTAGATTATATTTTTCATTGTCATAGCAATGATATTTTTTATAGCATCAATTGATGGAAATGTGCAACGTCGAGAACGAGAAGAAGTTAATGAACGACAAAAGATGGACGACACAGGTATTTACTTCGGATAAGATTAAGATGAACATATCCATAATGAATTTCATTCTTTACAGATGTACCTCGCGTGCGAATTAAAGTCTTTCGTGGATCCAACGATGAATCAAATGGTCGAAATTTCGCTTCATGGGGATATTACGTATTGCAACCAAGTGAATAATTATAATTTATATTAATGTGTTTTATTAATTTTTCATTTTCCCATGATTGAAAAATGATAGAATACAATGTAAACACTACTGAATATTTTGTATTAAAATATTAACTATTTTGCACGATTTTTATCTTGATTTCCTCCTTGATATTTTGGGTTCTCTGGGTTCAACTGTTGAGAACGATTATCATGCTTTGCTTTGTAAGCTTCACTGTTAGGATTATGATTATCAGATCGTTGATCGTTCGATGCTTGTTTCTTCAGATTATCCATCTGAAACAAATTAAACATAAAACGGCTATTAATATTTAAACTCAAATTTTATCACATATTCTAAAGATGAATAAATTTCTTATACTGAATATGACAGCAACTTACTTTGAATATCGTTTAAATCGTGTATTAGCTTGATGAACTAACGACGGAATTGAGACGAATGGTAGTCCAAGAGATGCAAAAGTGCGTTTATATAGAACCCAAAGTTGATGTATGTTATTATGACACCCGAACCGACTTGTCACTATATAAACGGTCATTATCAGAGTTCCAGGAAGTTCATATCTTATTTGTTGGATTATAAAATTTTGTTTATGAAATTTTATAAGAATGAAAATAAAGTCTAATATAATAAAAATTTATAATAATTGGTTACGTGATCTCATTAATTGATCAGCGTTAGATATTTTTTTATATTGAAAATTTTCAAGGTTAACAAACAAAAAAATTAAAAAAAAATTATTTTATGATTGTATTAGTTCTAGATTTAAGTAAGATACTATTTTTTTGTAGTCCATTTCTATCGTTTGAATAAATTTTTATTATAATATTGGATTTATTGAAGTTACTTATTTAATATACAATTTTTTTTTTCAAAAAAAAAAAAAAAAAAAGAAAAATTAAATAATTATATTGACTATGTCAATCCCATTATTTCATTCACTGATGCTTCAAACGACCTTAAAAAACCAAAAAAAAAATAATTGAACAATTAAAAATAAAAAATTGATAATAATAATAACAATATACTTGATTGAATCACTTCATACCTTGACGTTAATTCATCTCCTGAAATGTAAAATGGATTGCATACTGCATTGGAGTATGCAACGTGCAATTTACGAAATATCTGTAGATAATAATCATTTGATAGAGCGATTTTTTTTTTTTTTCATAATAAAATATTTATTATAATATTCAAGAATAGCGTTACATACCATTCTAACATCATTATCCCTGAATGAAGAATTCGATAATTGTAAGACTACGACAAATTTTACTTTAGTATTAGTTGCATATCCAAATCTGAAAAATTAAAAATTATATTGATATTGTAATTATCATATTATTATTTGGATGTATTGATATAGTTAACTACTAACATTTTGTGTTCCTCTGTTGAATAGAGCGATCCTAAAAATAATTCTCTACTATCTGTTGCAGCTTTGTTTCCTACATTCAATTTTTCTTCAATTATGTCAATAGACGTATGAACTTTATAATGAAATTTAAGTGCTGTAGCTTCAGAGACGCATTTAATATATTTTGGAGAATTCTGAAATAATAAATACATATATAATAAATATTAATGGTCTAATATCAAATATTTATAACCTTTATGAGTAACAGCATATTCTTTACTCACATCTTTTCCAATTACAGCGATGCAAACAGCCATTTTCATTAAAAGTTATTGAATTATGATATTACCGTCGATATATGTTAAATTAAAAATTTCAAACTTATTTGACAGCTCTGAAATATTTTTATTACTTGTGATTCTGCTTGGTGCAATCATCAGCTGATTAGTAATTGTATTCCAGGTTATGAACGAGTATATTGCGTTTTACCATTAAAGTTTATATACAAATCTATCAATATTTTGATCGTGTAACAAGGTTTAAAGTGTCATTAATTAGTTTTTTTTTTTAATTCATTGAATGTAGATAAATATTTTTATTTTTAATTTACATTTTTTAATTACATACAAGATGGAACACCTATAATTATTGATTGAAAAAAGTATTTATATAATTTATTACAAAGTTAGCAATATAATTGTGGTACTAGTCACGATTGGTAGCAGCTTCATCATAATACCTCTTTTTCATTGCTCTATATTTTTTTAACATATATAAAGCCTCAATTTCTTTCATCACAAAACGTCCACGTTCAATCATATTGTCAATTTTTCCTGGATCAGTTTCATATTTATTTTTTATAAAAGCTTTCTTCAAATTTGTTCGAAAAAATTCATAACCTTGTGGATAATCTCTACCCATGTATAGTAACTACAAAAAATATGTATATATTTATAGTAATAAATTTGATTAAATTGTATTTTTTCATTGTTTCTTTATATATTTATTGAACATAATTACCGTTTTATATAATTCCAAGACCTTTGCTCGTTGAGACAT
This sequence comes from Dinocampus coccinellae, assembly GCA_963920625.1. Lineage (NCBI taxonomy): Eukaryota > Metazoa > Arthropoda > Insecta > Hymenoptera > Braconidae > Dinocampus > Dinocampus coccinellae. Next base: position 7,254,536 of record OY987185.1, on the reverse strand, counting down.
TCTCAACACTGTACTTTTTTATAAAGTATCGCTACAATCACTTTAGTTACTTTGTTATCACACAATTGTCACTTTTGTTTTGTTTTTATGATATTTTGGTAATGTTTTTACATGCAAAAATACGATTTCATTCCTGGTTCGTTTGCGAATTTTATATACTTCGATCTAATATAAAATGCAAAATAAAGTTGAATAATAATAAAAATGTTTTTATATAACTTTTATTATTTTTATTGTCCAATAAAATTTCTAACAAGGATTTTTATAAGGGTATTTTAGCTTTCTTCATTATTTTTTATTTATTCATGAACAATCAGTTTGCTAGAACAAATTTAATTATTCATTATCCAGCAGACTGTGAGGAAAGAATTAATGGCAGTTCTCTCACCTAAACAAGTGATTATATATATATATATATATATATATATATATAAATTTGGAGATATTAAGTTTACTGCTTATTTGTAATGTTTTTAATGTATTTTAGTGATGACTTTTTCAGATATAGGTAAATATATCATTAAAGTTTTCAATTTACGTTCGCACGTCGACGCGCGTACGATTGCCCAAACAAGCAATAAAAAAAAAATGGCTTAAAATACTATAGTCATTCTTCTTCTATCTTTATCATCATATTAAATGGTACAAATTTGATCTTATATTACAGCTCGCGCTTCGGGTAGAAAACTTTCCCAATGTTTAATTAATTGATTTTGATGCTGCAACATTGCTTCCAAATATTCGGTCAACTGTTTTTTAAAATCTTCAACCCGAACTATTTCAAATCGTTCAACTTCTTTCTTTATCATTTTTGAAATATTATCGAATTCCTCTTGGCCTCGCTCCACTTTTGCCTCCCACTCAATTACTTCAGTCGCAGCTTGTGTTGTTTTATCATTACGCCCGGCCTGTTCCAATCGCGCTTTTTGTTCACGTTTTTTATTTAACATCAATTGTGCGTGTTGCCAAATCTGAAATACCTTTACACGTTCATGGAAAATATCCTGGAAAAAAAAATTGTTTCTATCGGTTCACAGTTCGATTAGAGGGAATAATAATAATAATAATAATAATAATAATAATAATAATAATAATAATAATAATAATAATAATAATAAATGATGTAAACCTTTATGGCACCAATAAGAGCAACATAGTCCCTTAACATTTCACCGAATTGATAAAGATCGCTATTGCTTTGCGCACGTCGTACAACTTCAACCTTCTCCAAAGTTTCAGCCAATTGAGCTAAAGCCCTACCAAGAGAGACTCCAACTTCACCATGTCCAAGTACTGCAATAGATTTAGCCGATGCACCGGTGGAATTTGCCAATTCTTGTCTTTGATTTGTTAAGGTCTCTACAGCTGAATGTAACGTACGTAATTGCGTATCAAGTGAATCAATCTGCGACGTTTTCTCCTCAAACCACTACAAGAATAAAAATTTTTTTTTTATAATTTAAAGATTAATACTGTATTTTTTATAACGCTGAAGCCGAATGCACAGTAGCTGAATTAAATTAATGACAATGTTGTAATGAATTTTCGGTGACTATGATATTTAATGAAGCTGCAAAATACACATTGATGATATGGAATGAACGTACCTGACCTTCCTAATTGCAAGCAACAAAAAATTATTTGACAATCTTATATATATTTTCATTCACATGCAATTCAGCCTGATATGTATTTGAATTAATTTTCAAAGTCATCAATATGTATTTATTATCTTACCGAATCAGTTTCATCCATTCTGTATGTTATTTTGTTCACGGTTTCACCCACTTTATTGAATAAACGCATGACACCAGCACCACTTAAAGCAGATGTATTAGTTGCTTTGGGCAATTCCATGTCTAAGGGTACAATGGAAAATAAAAATTATTACAATAATAAATTATTACAGAAGTAATTACGACTATTGTGTAATTATTTACCAGCTTCCAGAAATTCTCTAAAATCCGGATCAATATTGAGAACTGGATGTGCGGCAGTTCTATTCAAATAGCGTTCCAATGCCGCTCTACGTCTCTCAATAAAATCCGTAGAACTAGAATTGTGTTCTTGATTTTTATCACCAGACATTTTTATTTTCGTCATCCCAATTACGCTTTTTTCTGGTGCTGGTGGAATGATTCTGCCACTTCTTAAATATTTTTCAATAAGTTTATCATGAAGACCGAGAAAATCACTGAAACGTCTGATCACATAGAAATTTCTCTTTTTAAACATTGGCATATTTGTTTTTGTTTCAACTTTGTATACCACATATGCACCCATTCCTTCTCCAATTTTAGCTGGAGATGTCACAGTGATTTTCAATATAGTATCAGATGTTTCTGTGGGTACCTGGAAGAATAATGTACCAATAAAAATACAATACAAATGATTTATAGGAATAATTTATACACAAATAATATATACCTCTTCAAGAGATTGGGATTGTTTGAGTGATTGAGTTAATGTATCATCGTTGATTGGTACTTCATGAAGGTCACCAATGTCACTTGGCATACCGAGAGGCGAACTCAAATGACCCGGCGCTGGACTGGAAACCGTAGAATATGACGTATCTTCTGGGGCATCACGCAAAGATAATTTTGGAAGTTCTGCTTGAATTCCTGATACTCCATTAAAAGAATTGCTGGTGCTCAATGGACTTTGTTCCTGTATAATTCAATGTATGCACAACATATGACTATTATATTGAAATATAATGAAGTACTTCATATTTTATTAATAAATATAAATACATACTTGAATTGCTGATGCAAATATATCCTCTTCATCATCGTCGTCAAGTTCATTATTTGTATTGATCTCCACGTCGTCAAATAGTGGTGATGGCTCTTTATTTTCTGCCATCGTTCACTATTTTATTAAATGTCAAGCCACTTCTTGACGATGGTAATAGATGGGATCGGCCCCCCTTCAATAACTATATCACGTACAGTACTATCTAAACGTGTATACGTAATGTAAAAGATACGCTCAGTACAGACTGCGCTTTCATACGCTTTCATTCAAGACCGGCTGACAATGTTGTCTGAATACTGGATTGACGTTGGCTCATTTCTTTATCACATATGTATAAATGACGTTGATTGAAGAATATATTCACATATGTCTGTAGTGGATGATTTGATTCGTCAATATACCACTATATTATTCATTTTTATCACTAATTGTAAACGTAGCCAAATAATTATTAAAACAGCGCGATATTTAAAATTACTATTTATACCTTGGATACACGCATGCGCAATTATTATACGCGCGACTTATTTAACATCACTCGATAACCTTGAAAATTTTCAATACTTTATTCAAAAATACCTATGATTGACCAATTATAGCTGATTTTTGATCTATTAGTAGCAATTTTTTTTTTTTTTTAATGAAATTCCTTAGATATGATGGTGTCTTTTTGAAGCCACCATCCGTATATTCATGTTTCGCGTTTATGATTGGTGCTGCTGCTTACGGTGAAAATAAAAAAAACGCCATTAGTTCTATACTTTATACATTTTTTTTTATTTCTCTTGAGATAGCTTTGACATTTTGCCATTTGTTGATGGAAGATGGTAATATCTCATTTTTGTAAGAATATTATTATACATACGGGTTGAGATATTAAATACTCACATGATAATTATATACTTGGCTTAAATTTATTATTAATATTTCAATTAAAGTTTTATCTTTAATTTATTACCCAAGTAAATTTGTGTAGTTACAAATAAAGTTGATAATGTCTTGAGTGATACTGTATTATTTATGAAAGTCAACGCTGATTATAAATGAAGAGGTAAATAAATATATTAATTAAAAAAAAAAATTAATAATTCCATAAATTTAGATTATTCATAAAAATAATAAAAATTCCTATGATATTCAAGAATGCCATTCAGATTTCATCTAAAAAAAAGTCGTCAGTACAATGTTGTGTCAAAAAACCAATATGTCATTTGTGTGGAATTACTGGACCAAACCTCCATAGAGTGTACATTAACAATTGAAAGTTTAGGACAAGAATGTTTGGATAATATCACTCAAAGATTGGGTCTTGGTCAACCTGAATTTTTTGGTTTAAAATATATTTCCAGTCATGGTGAACCTATGGCAAGATGGATTGATATGGATAAGCCATTGAAACGACAATTGGAAAAAGAAGCCAAGGGTTTGAATCTTTATTTGAGAGTGATGTATTACATCACGGATGTGCAATTGATACAAGATGAAATGACCAGGTATAAAATTCATATTATTTTTTGTTTGTGTTGAAAATAATTATGTACGATATGTAATATCTTTTATATTAGATATCATTATTATCTTCAACTAAAAAGTGATATACTCGAGGAAAGAATGCAATGCAATTCACGACAAGCTACATTATTAGCTAGTTACTCAATGCAAGCTGAATTAGGAAATTATGAACCAACGAGACACACTCCTGAGTGCCTTCAACAATATGCTTTTTTTGCAAAAGTAAGCTCTTAGTGATATATTTATAAATCAGAAGTGAAATAAAAAAAATATAATAAGAATATTTATGGGGATGTGTAGGATGTCATTGACGCCGAGGTTGGTGGCAAAGATGCCTTATTAAATTCAACAATATGTCAATACAGGAGTTTAGCTGGAGTAACTCAAGCTGTAGCTGAAGAATTATATATTTCAATAGCAATGCAATTAGAGGGCTATGGACATGAAACATTCAACGCGAAGGTAAAAATGATTAAATCAGAAAATTTTCTGGTAGTCTTATTCAAATTTTTATACACTGGATAATTAATAATTTAGGATGATGCAAATAACGAAGTTCTTCTTGGAATATCAATTAATGGCATTATGGTTAGCTATTGTTCAACGCAATTAACTCAATTTTATCGTTGGAAAGATATTAGTAATGTAATAAATCACAAAAAAACATTTAGAATTGAGTGTCAATCAGAACGCGATGAAGCAAAACAATTTGTATTTCGTGAATCACGAAGTGCAAAATATATGTGGCGATTATGCATTGGCCAACACCGATTTTATATGCAACAACAGGAAGCACGACCATCTGAACGTTTAACTGGATATTTTGATAGTGATACAAATGACTCGGCGGAACAAACAGCTTCAGTGAATATGGAAAACCGCAGTGCAGATGATGATATGCGCTGGACAAGTTACAATGATCTCTCAACATCGCCTTATCCACCAGTGGTATCGGTGTCTTCAACTGAAATAAATAATTTACGTGCACTTTTACCGTCCTATAGACCAGCTCCGGATTACGAAACTGCAGTACAAATGAAATACAATAATGGAGGAAATCCACCACAGCCTTATTATGCAAATCAATCGACTATTGTTAGTGCCGAGTTGTCTTGTTTACTTGGCAACGTTGTGAATCATAATAGATATTAGTCGTTACTATTATTTTTTCCGTTTGATCGAAATCGTAATGACGTACTAATTGTTTTTTTTTTGTTTTTTTTTTATCTAAAAGTCACAGCAAGAACAACATTTACATTAATAATTAATTACTAATACTAAAATGTAAATCAAAAATTTTGTGAGAGTGATGATTAATTTTGTGTATTAAAGTAATAAGTCAAGTCATTGTTTTTATAAATATCTTACAAAAATATTACGCTTAAATAAGATAAAATTAATTTTTAGATTTCTCTATTTGGTATTTGAATATTATTAATGGCTTCTAAAAGCGCACTGGGTTCTGGTTTAGAAGCAGTAGCACGAATCGAAAGTCCAGCTTTGTCCAATGCTGTTGCTGTTACAGGTCCAATTGCTACTGATTTAATTCTATCTAAAGAAATTAAATTTTTATGCGCGACCTCTGTTATATATCCCACAATTGATGGGCTAAAAAACACAAATACTTTAGGAACTTCAGTAATAATATTTATAAAGTCATTTTCTAATGTTTCTGCTGGTTGCGTTTCGTATACAATCAATTTATTAATTTTAACACCACCCATTTCAAGCATTCGTGGCAATGTGTCCTTTGCAATTGCACTACACGGATAAAACAGAGATTTTTCAATTTGGTTAGATTTTTGAATAATATATTTGGCAAGTTCCTCTGCACTACCGCACTGTGAACCATCACAATTTTCTAATTTTAGACAATTTTTGCCTAGTAATTCTGTTGATGGACCAACGCAGTAAGCTGGTAATTTTCTCCATATTTCATTAATTTTTCCTTGTATTGCGTAATTAATTGCTTCAACAGATCGTGGACTGGTTAAAATTAGACCTAAAAATAAAATGACACATTACCACCGATATTTGATAAAATAAAAGAAAAATATTTTTGATGAAAGCCCAAATATATCTTTTTCATTACCACAATAACATTCTGGATGTGATAAATATTCTCGAAGAGTGTCTCTATTTACAAATTTAAAACTCAAGGCCGTTAAAATTGTGCAATTGTATCCAGCTGATGTTAAACATTTACTATATTCTTCATGACTGTCATTTATATCACTCAATCCTTTACACAAAACCACGTCTTTACAACACATTGACATAATTTATATATCCATTAATATTATTGGAATATAGAATTGATTGAAATATATTGTATTAAAATACATTTGTATCGTATACCGTTGAAATAAACAATAAACCGAATCGAGTAGATTGTCACGCCATCAGTAGCAAATTTCAATACTTGTATCAGCTGTTTTGCATTGTTGATATTTATTGTGTACACAATATTTGAAATACATCAAAATAATGATAAAATTATCATAGATTAGTGAATTTTCTATCTTTTATTTAATTCCGTTTTAATAATGACTGATATTTACAGTTTACTATTATCAAATCCACAATACAAAAATAAGAAAAAATAAAATACAATGGAAAAAATAGTTGATTAACGACATATTTCAATTGTAACTTTATGAAAAGATAAAATTCATGCACAAACAAATTTACTTTTCTGGAAAATAATGCTGTAAGTATACAGCAATTAATCATTTTATCCCTCTTGGGATAAAAGAAGTTATGCAATAAGGAAAAATTGAACTTCATTGTTCTAAGGTTTCATCTAATCGCGTAATAACTCGTTTATATTCTTCTTCCAATACACGATATTCTTTTTCCAATGTTTGAATGCGTTGCTCTGCAGGTGGAACAATAACATTCCCCTTTTTATCTAAATTTTTTATAGCTGATTCGAGTTTTCTTAAATCCTGTTGTTCTCTTTTATAAGGTACATTTAAACGTTTTTTAACGTCCAATCTGTAGACTCGATATTCTTGTTCATTGGAAAGGTCTGTTGAGCGTAATCGTAAAATTTCATATATTCGTCTCGCTTGACGTTTATTTATCTTGTATTTTTCTCTTGCCTCTGTTGCCATAGTTTTATTAAATCCCTGGCATAGAAAATCTCGTGCGAAACTTGGTAATTTAATGCAATTTAATGCATCCACATAATCTCTGACACGTTGAAAATTTACAGATGGATCCTCAACTTAACAAGATAATTTATGAGGTGAAAAATTAAAAATAAGTATTTAATAAATGGTTATCATAAACTCACCGGTAATATCTTTGACATCATTTTTTCCCAGATACAGAAAATATATAGCACGTAATAAATGTGCACCAAGTCCTAATTTTTGAAATGGCGGTAAGACAAGAATTTGTGCAATACGAGGTCGAGTGTGATGTGGATATGCATAATATTGATAAACCGTACCAAAACCAATTGTTGCATAACGTGTAGCACCGGATGTAGAAGAGTATTTTTCATACCTATTATGAAAATTAAAAATTTTTTCATTTCAAAATTATTTAATTTCATTGATGAATATTATTCCAATTAGACTCACATATTGAAATAATGCCATTGATCATCGTCAATATCAATAAAGCTTGCTGCATCGATATACCACAAAAGAAACATTTGTAATCGTTGGTGATACTCTTTAAATCCTTTGCAGGTCATGTCGGCTTTATAAACTTCAAAATTTCGTACTTCACCTTGATCTGTAAAAATAATAGATATGAATAATAAAAATAAAAATTCGAAAAATCATCGGTAATAAATGTATATTAATAGTTACCAGTAACTGAAAACGAGTGTAAAAGTTCACCATAAGGTCTGAATGTATCATCTTTCGTTAAAGATTTAATAAATGAATCTAAATTATCATGAACAGGTGGTGCCAATTTTTCAGCGATTTTAGGAAGAACTTCATCGGGTTCTACTCCTTCATACATGTCCTTAGGCACTTTTTCAGAATACGTCATTCCTAAATAAGTTTCTAAACAACCAGCTGAGTAGTATAATTTTACTTTCAAATCTTTATAACCAAAAATTGTTTCGCTGAGAAAAAAAATATAATGATAATGAATTTTTTCTCTGATTAACAGTATAAAATAAAATATATAGTATAATCTATGTAAAAATTGCTTACCTATCTCCAAATATTTGATGAGACATTTCTGGAGAAAAATCATTATCTGATTCCTCCACTTCTTCTTCATTTCGGACTAGTTTGAATTCCAAAGCATCATTGCTATCAATAACGTAGGCTTTCAGTCGAGCTGTGACTGCGTCATCCATCATTCTTTAAAATAAAAATTGAAATTTTTTTATCTAGGATAAGATATAAGTTTTACCGGCATTGAAGTGGATAAAAAAAAATGAAAGCAAGCAGAATGAATGTAACGGTCAACAACGTAACCTCAACGCAACAATAAAATTTACATCAATATATTATTTGTAGACACATTTAGTATTTTTATTTTCTACTGTTAATTCTAAATAATGATAAAAAAAATTTTAAATATTTATTATTCACACCTTATTGATTATTATTATTTGCAACTATAGTTTAAAAAAAGAATACTATAACAATGTTCAGTGTTCGCGCCAAATGTTTTATTTAAGAGGTAATCAAAGAATCAACATTAATTTTTAGTATGATAAAAAACCGTAGATGGCGAATATGAATGGGCAAATGCGGTGAGAATTTATACTAATATCTTGTATGAATAACATCGGTAATGTTTGACATGCCAATTGTTTCATAAGAGCATAATCAATCAAAAACAAAATATCAACAATGAGTGAAAACACCTGTCATAAAAACGAGCGAAATAAATTTTTCAATTGTTCATATCAATATATGAATGAATGAATGAATGAATGTTAATAAGACAATAACAATAACAATAACAACAATAATAATAATAATAATAATAATAATAATAATAATGTTAAACTTTATACCCTTTTATAAGTTAATTTTTCTCTTCTTTGTTGATAATGGAATTGACTTACATCATCTCTTAACTCGAGAAAATTGTGATGCAAAAACACCGTGACAAAAATATACATATATATATATAAATGAGAGGAAGACAGGGGGAGCTTGTGAGCATGAGCTTGGACAATTTTCATGAAATATTTGGGTTTGAACAGTTGATATCGTTGATATTTATTATTATATACATTAACATTAATCATGATGGATTATGAATTTAAAATAAAAACACAAAAGGATAGGACAAAAGTTGAGGATCTATTTGAATTTGAAGGATGTAAAGTTGGACGAGGTACTTATGGCCACGTCTACAAAGCTCGCCGAAAAGAAGGGTTAGCTCCAATGCTCCTGTCAAATTGTCGAGATTACTCTTGCAATTTTTTCATGTATTACAACAAATTATTATTGTAGTGTTTCAGATAGTGAATTTAAATCAAGACCAGACACAAAAGATTTTGGTCTCAAACAAATAGAAGGGACTGGACTTTCTATGTCAGCGTGTAGAGAAATAGCTGTATGATTTCATTATCGTTAATTCATTTTACTTATTTAAAAAAAAAAAAAATATATATATATATATATAATATAAATTAATATAATTTTCAGCTACTCAGGGAATTAAAACATATTAATGTTATCACACTTATCAGGGTATTTCTCTCACACAATGATAGGAAAGTTTCTTTACTTTTTGATTTTGCAGAACACGATTTATGGGTATGGCGAAAATCAGTATATATTTTTATAAACATTATAACATATATTCATTCATATATATTTATTTTATGAATTGCATGTGGTGGGTAGCATATAATAAAGTTTCACAGAGCTGCAAAAGCAAACAAGAAACCCGTCATGGTGCCAAAAGGAATGGTAAAATCTTTACTATATCAAATTCTAAATGGTATTCATTATTTACATTCCAATTGGGTTCTTCATAGAGATTTGGTAATTTTTCTTATATATAATGATTAATTTGCATTATATATCGATTTTAAAATTGAATGAATAATATTTTATTTAGAAACCAGCGAATATTTTAGTTATGGGTGAAGGAAATGAGCGAGGTCGTGTGAAAATAGCAGATATGGGCTTTGCACGATTATTCAATGCTCCATTAAAACCATTAGCTGATCTTGATCCAGTGGTAGTTACATTTTGGTACAGAGCTCCAGAATTACTTTTAGGCGCAAGGCATTACACAAAAGCCATAGGTATTTATATTTTTTTCATATACCAATAATAAATATTGAATACAAAGAAAGAGATAAAATTTTATTTTTGATTTTTATTTTGGCTAGATATATGGGCTATAGGATGTATATTCGCTGAGTTATTAACTTCCGAGCCAATATTTCATTGTAGACAAGAAGATATTAAAACTAGTAATCCATATCATCATGATCAATTAGATCGGTAATTTACGAATTCCGTTATTTATATTATTACGTCATGAATATATATAAAGTATTAATTATTAATAATTAATTTCAGAATATTCAATGTCATGGGTTTTCCATTAGAGAAGGATTGGGAAGATATTAAAAAAATGCCAGAACATCCTACATTACTCAAGGATTTTAAACGTTCAAAGTACAATTCTATTTCTCAACTTATCACTGGATATTGAATCAATCATATTAATTATTTTTATTTTTTTACGTCTAGCTATGCAAATTGTTCACTTACAAAATATATGGATCGACATAAAATAAAACCGGATAGTAAAGCATTCAATTTGGTAAGCATCTATCATTCACTAACATCATATTTTTGTTTATTATATACATAGTTGATTCATACTGAATTATTAATTTTACGATTGTAGTTGCAAAAACTGTTGATGATGGATCCTAACAAACGAATAACATCTGAACATTCGATGCAAGATGCCTACTTTCAGGAAGAACCACTGCCAACACAAGAGTACGTTGATTTATATTAATATGAAGAATTGAAAAAAAATATATATCCTCTTTTATTATTATTATTATTTTTTTTCTTAAATTTCTACAGTATATTTGCCGGATGCCCGATTCCTTATCCAAAACGCGAATTTTTGACGGACGATGATTCTGAAGAAAAGACTGAAAACAAAGCTCGCCAAAATCAACAACAAGCCGTAATAAATTAATATAAAACATTAAAATTAGTAATTATTAACTATACTGAAGGTAAAAATTGTTTTCGTGTGATTTGTAGCAACCGAATCAACCGCAACAGGGAAATAATGAGCACAATCATGGACAAAATCCTAAACGAGTGAGACTGAATGGGCCACATGGTGCACCCGAGTTCCACCAACACCAGAGTCATGCAATGACTCATCAACAGCCACCTGGAATGGTATACTCTACTGCTCAGCCAACTCAATCAGCAAATTTTCATCAGCGTTACTAGTCGTCGATTTTATTCTTTAATCTTATCATTGACCAATTGTTGCTATAATAATTTTTTCATAAATATAAATATAAAAAAAACTCATTGACCAAAATTAATTACAAAAAAAAAAAAAATTGGTTGTTTAATATTTCATCGATTGAAATAATCGAGTTGTCATATATATTTATATAATTCTTTGTTATTTTTTTTATATATATATATATATTTTTTTTTTCGCTCTTCCAAAATGTTTGCACATACGTAAATGATAAATTTGTTACAGTCAACAATATTCAATTATTAAATCGTTGACGTGATGAAATTCAACGTTCCAATCCATTGTCTCAGCATAATTTAAAATGCATAAACATAAAATATATATAAACATCCTGTGCAACCCATGTCCGGTGCATAGTACAAGTGTATACGTGATCTTGCATATAAATTTACATCCAATATTTTACTCACTCGAATTCTCTATCACCCCTTGGGTGTTGCTACTTTATAAAAGGAGGATTTGCAGTGTAATGCGACGATTACTAAAGATAATACGCAGATGGGGCCCAATGTATGTCCCATTTCTACTACAATAAACAGGATGAGGGGGTGGGGAGAAAACGATAGGGACGGGGCCGGAAAACAGAAGGAAGTGGGAGAGATATCGCGCGTGCGCAAAAGATTCAGCGCTCGCGCGCGTTCCTTTGGTCTCTTTGGGTTCTCTCCCGTTGTCTTTGCACTCCTGAAACGCAGTTTCCGCGAATCCGTGTACTAGACGAGATAAATGTGCGCTGTGTGATGTTGTGCGTTAATCAAAACAACGGTGGGTAAATAAAGAGAGAGAAAGAGAAAAAGTGTGTGGCCGAATGAAAGAAAAAAGGTGAAGGTGAGGGTAAAATAATAATACAATTTACTATCTTTCATTTTTATGTTTTATTAATAATTTTGTTTACATTTTGTGATTATGTTATTATTTGCTGCAATACTATATGCAATTAATTTAAATAAACTGCACTACTTGTATATACTTTTTGCGACTCATTATAGCGTTTATAAATGTAATTACTGTCTTAGTAATTATTCGCGTGAAAAGTGCGCGCCAAAGTGTATAGGTAATTAATAAGATGGAGACAAAATGATTTTTCCGATACTTAAAGTGTTTGCACTCTATATACTTACCTTTCGTAACTGATCTTTAGATCGATACGAAAATTCCATTCATTCACGCGGTTCCTTTCTCTTTAAATGTTACCTGAGAATAGTTGGACTCTCGCGTGTGTTCGCGTCGATAACTATTGAATTACATATTCACCTAAAATCATTTACATTTTTATATCAAATTGATCAAACAGTTTCTCTTGACTTTAAAATTTAATGTTTGCTTTTGAAATCATGTGTGGCGAAAAAATAATAATAATAATAATAATCATCATCATCATCATTATCATTATCATAAAATAAAAAAATAAAAAAATAAAAAAATTTCACTTATAGCGATGGCAAACTATTTTGAAATATTTTAATTAAACGCACATTATATCTGTAATAAAATAAAAGAGAATTTAGCAAATCTTGACATTAAATTTGCGTACGTGTCACTGTATCGTAATAGTTATATATTATGTCTTTCATCGTGTATGTGAATGTGTATGTGTCTCTCTTAGAAAGTGCCTCATTTGGGTTTGTCACAAACGGCCTTGTCGAGTTCTCTCGTGCTGCCTCTTGTTCCTCCAATCCAACTATTATATCTGTTCTTATACAGTCTATCCTCCTACAATAAAACAATCAAGAATGAATAATTGCAATAAAGAAAAAAGAGGAGAAAAAAAAAAAAACCAAAACAAAAACAAAAAGATAGAGTAAAAAAAAAATGATTAAAAAAAGTATTATTGTGTATGTACTTATATATTATATGTATACATATATGTACCTATAAGCAATGAATGGAATCCCTTACGTCGACGTAATGCATTGCATTATAATTGTTGCGAAGGTGGCAGATGATTGCCGGTTGCACGATGTTTGTTTCTTGTGTGTGATGCGGGGGAAGAGTAAAAGTGAAGGGGCGGGGATATCGCTCCTGACCACCATCGCATCTTGACGGGGCCATGACCACGTTGCGACAAGGTAAACCCGCACCAACGCCAATATACATATGCATATATATAAACTCAAGTTGATTTCGATGCCATAGACACTCTGAGGAATTATGGGAAGGCCTGACCTCGCTTATATAACATATTGAATTGTCGTAAAAAATCATTTTTGTTTTATCATCATGGAAATAAGGTGGAAAGGTGTAAAACCAATATTTATGTTGAGAGATACATAATAATATATATATATATACATAAACTCTCTTTTATCAATGTTATATTGTTAAAATTTATCTGCAAATAAAAATGAAATATTTTTTATTAATGAGACATAGAAAATTATTGTAAAATCGTGAATGAATTTATACACAAAAATTTACATACCTGTAAGCTATAGTGTTAAAGATCACGCAAACTCTTCGCATATTATGAAAATGCGGTTCGGCATGTGATACCTAACTGGTGCGATCGATGCCCGTTGGTTAACTGATCTACCGCAATTTTGTTATGTTCCCTTGTGTGTTGTTCTCACCCGATTACATGAGACAGATGTGTTCATCATGTCTGAAGAATTTAAAATATGTTTTAAGAAGAATTTTATAATGACATACAATTTAAAATCATCTATTGTAGCCCTTATATGCAAATTTCGTTCATCCTGTAAATGAAATATATTATTATTGTTATTATTATTATTATTTTTTTCTTCTTTAATATTGAAAGAATGAAAATGATAATATACAATAACCGGTTTTTGTATTGCAAAAATATACTTATAACGATGCAATTAATTATTGTGTAATCAGTTGATTGTGTCGTTATATATATATATATTTTTTTTTCTCTTCACTTCATCTTCGAGTTCTACTGAAATAAGAGGAAAAAATTGTAACAGAAAAAAAATTTGAAGTATATAATTGGATTAAATATAGGCAATTGGGTGCAAGACGCGAAATTATTCCAACTGTGAATCGTTGAGTTTTTTTTTTTAAAGGTATAGAGGATAAAAAAAATATGGAGAATAATTCATGCGTAAGAGAGACCAAGAAACAGATAGAGCGAGAGAAAGAGAGAGAGGGGGGGGGGGGAGAGAGAGAAATAAGAAGTAGGAGAATGCGTGAAAGATTGAGAGAGAAAGACGCGACAGGCGAGGTCAGCGAGGTGCCCGATATGGTATCCATCCTCCGCCCCGTGACTGTTATTATATATATATATATATATATGCGTATATGCTCGTGCTGCCTACGATTTTTTGTGTATAACAGGCCTAGACCCCGCACAATCAAGTCACGTAAAATGCATTTTCAATATATACGTTGTTTTTTAAATTAACATTTAAGACACGAGGGGGATACATTCAATTTTTTTGATTTTTATTTTATCCACTTCCGCCTAAATTGGGAAAGCCCGTCCTTCACCTTCATTACCATATATTTTCATATCTTATCGAAAAAGTATTTTCAATTGAATATGATATGAATGGAAAGATTCTAAGTCGTTCTCGTCTCGAAATATATATATTTTTTTTCTTTTTAATGTCAAAAGATAATTAATATGCGGGTACGTAGGTGCGTGTAGGCCGTTGATAAATCTATGATACGATCTTTTTTTTTTTTTTTTTTTTTTTTTTCTCTCTTTTTTATTTATTGTATATCTGTCTACCATATTGAATGAGAGTTTCAAATTCGAATAAAAAATCAAAATAATTTTTTTTTTTGCTGTGATTGTAGAAACGAGAGAAAAAAAAAATATATATATAATAATAATTATTATTATTATTATTATAATTATAAATAGTGGATCAGACATTTATGGAAACCGTCAAGCAGTAAATTATAATATAAAATTTAAATAAATTTAATCGTCAATAGCCAAATGGCAATGAACGATTTTTCACGCGGTCAAATTCATTTATACAAGTAAGAATATGAGTCATTGAGTGCCGGTAAAAGCTCTATATCAAGTGTATATATTATATACATAACCAGATGCTGTTCTATGAACGACGAGAAGTTGAAGACGATGAGAAGAAATGCATAAGGCCTGGTTTGAGAGGGCATGTATGGATTCTGTAATAACCCCAGGGATTCTATTTTTAAACGTGACTTGAGATTATGTGCCAGCGCACTGTGACGCAATTCTATGGGTCTTTCTCCTTATTTTCTTTCATCTTCATCTTCATCTTCATCTTCTTCTTTTTCTGCTTTTGCTTCTTCGTTTTCTTATACTTTTTCCGCTTCTTCTTCTTCTTCTTCTACTACTACTACAGCTACTTCTTCTTTTTTTAAATTTTTTTTCCTTCCTCGCTCACACACTTCCTTTTGCGATTCATCACTTGCCTGTAATACAGATATATTATTCGTCTGATGATGTTATAATCTCGCATTAATATATGTATCATTCTCTCACTCTCTACATTATAATAATAATTTTATAACCTTTTTCTTCTTATTTATTCAATGTCATTTTGTGAAGAATTATTATTGGGTTACTGTATACTAAACCTTAAATGGAATTATTGCAAAGTTAAATCCTTGTTTGTTGCATGGTAGGTATGACACATCCATTTTTTTTTTTTTTTTTCAATTTTTTTGTCTGTTCTTTTATTTGCGCTATATTCAAGTTGTACTTAAGTGCGCATGCGCACAAACAACCATGCTTTTCTCATCTCTTGTATCGCGCGCTCGCCCCATTCGACCTCACTCCAGTTTTATGTTCTTATAATTAATTGATTATATTCACACATATATATTGATATTAAACAAATAGTAATTATTTATTTTTCTCATATAATCATGAGGAGTTTTGATTCATTGATGTAAATACATGTATGCTAAATGGGTGGTGCCATATATAAATTCACTGTCGTGATGTTCATGTATGTATATTAATCACATCATAATATATTTATATATATCAACATATTTGTGATCATTTCTTTGTTTTTTTGTCTTTAATCAGGCGTTGATGAATCACATTTATGCACGCTATTGAAAGTCTTTGTTCCTTGTTTTGTATGCGTGGTGAGGAGTAGAGAGACAAGCTCATGCGATAGAATTATATACATAAACAGTTGAGTTTTCTTTTACGTTTATTGTTCACACATCCTTGAGACACATTTGTTCCAAGAATGGTGCATCATTGATACATATAATAACCTCCACTGTCAAAACCTCGCAATGACTCTATGTGGTATTATTATTCATTTATTTATTTATTATTATTATTTTTTTTCATTTGCCTCTGTAAATAATTTAAAAATTAATGAATATTATTTGGAAAAATAATATATTTATTATTATTCAGTGTAATTCAGTGACATTGAAAATGATATTAATAACATCAGAATATATATAATTCTAAAATTAAATATTAAAACCACCAGTTTAATCAGCCATATCGGTAATTTAAGGAACTTGGTGTTACATACACCATGAAAGGCTCTCTGGCTCACCTCGAATGCGAATCCTCGACTCGCACTTTTACGGACCCCTGCCACTACCACTACCATTACCACCGCACATGTAGGTACTTATGTACATATGTACACACGCATATATAAATGTGTACATAGAGATTATTGCGACTCATCGGCTGGATGTCCGTGACTGAATTTACAGTACATAATTTTTTTTTTCGTCTGTTTCCTTCGCACAGATGACTTCTACATGTTAAAATGAATGAAGAGAATTAAATGGTTTATAAACGAGTGTTGAATAAATTGTATCGTGGTTGATTGAACAAATGAATCATGACCAGGATTCCGTCAATGATTGCTATTATCTACAAGAAAATTTATTCAAGCTGTTTATATACACCTACCAATTAACTAATCATACATATTATAACACACGTAACTTCATGTTTTTCTAAGAAAAACAACGTGGTGTTTAATGAATATTGGCAATTAATTTTTTTTGTTTGTTTGTTATAACAGATTGCATAAAGAGTTATCACAAATGCAGATCGCAACATGGATTCTAATGTCGGTCTTGACTACATTGTTGATAACCCGGACTATTGCAACAAACTTGCATCGGGTATGTCTTTTTTTTTTACAATTACTCGCCTGATAATAATTTCATACATAAATATACATATATATATATATATATATTTTTTTTTTTTTATATTAGCTCTCGATACGGCTTGTACTTCTGTGAAAAAACAGGTCATAGAGCTGTTGTCAGCCCTTTGTGTTTATAGTCAAGATGGGCGACAACGTGCCATTGATACTCTTCACATATATCAGGTAAAACTTTTTTTTTTTTGTTTTTGTTTTATCAATATTTTAATTTAATCACTATGAAATTTATTTTTTATATATAAAATAAGAAATATTTTCACCACTTAAAATTGTATATTCACAAAATAAAATGTAGTCATAAATTGTTCGCATGAAGAAATGTTTATATTTGTATGTGTATGCGTCACAATCGGAAGAGAAGACACATTGATCAGAGTGAGCAAAGTATGTATATATAAGGGACCCACTCGAATACATCTCAATTCCAGGCGCCTTGAATAATTCATTGACTTTTAATCGAAGTGAAGCGAATGGTTTGTGACCACCAATGTAAACATCAACCATGTGCATTCAAACAAAACTTGAATGTATTTATGTATCATACAATTCTTATTTATTTTTCTTCATTGTAAATAATGTCCATTGTATAATATATATTTGAGTGCTCTTAACGGTATTGCGAGTGAATCACTGAATTAATTGTATTTATTGTACATTATCGTATGTAGGAACGTAAAGGTGAACGTTATAGACTTCGTGTTATTGTTGATGAGCTACAAAAAACATCCGCTGATGATTACCAAGCCGCATTATTGGCATTTATCAATTGCCTGGTAATATCTACTCCCGTACTTAAGGATCGTGTACGCATTCGCAATGAATTTATCGGTAATGAAATTATTTTATCAAAAGTTCATAGTATTTTTTTAATGAGATAATAAAAAAATTAAGTATTTAAAACGAAAACATTTTTTTTTTTTTAATTTTTTTTTCTTTTCAGGATTGAAGCTTCTTCCAATTCTTAATGACTTGCGGTAAGTTTAAATAAATTATTTGAATTATTAACTATTGAATCATTGTATTTTTCCGAGGAATATAAAAATCACGATTGGAAAAAGGTTTGAGTAGATGTGAAGCATTAAAATTTGTCATTGCAATAAGAATGAATGAATTAAAAATGCACACGACAAAATAAACGGCGCTACGAGGCGAAAAATAGAACAGATTATATATACATAGACACTTATGTGCATCAATATATGACTTTCTCCTCTTCTTTCTTTACATTCTCAGTAAAACTATTCAGTATATATTGTCACGTTTGTTGTTCACGGTTACTACTAAAGAAGATACACACTGAGACGATGGTGGATGGTTAAAAAGAAAATTGAGACGCAGAAGAGTGTTAGAGAAAATTAAGAATTAGAAAGGGAGAGAGAGAAAAGCCCGAATTAACTCGGCTCCTGGCAAACGATGGTGTGCACCTGCACAATTCTGTATCTGCACTCTACTCTTCCGCTGGAACGAAATAGAGAAGCGTCGTGTTCACACATCGTTTAAAACTGTTGTCGCGCGTGGACGCGATATTATTTCTCAATTTATCTGTAGTGAGTTCTTTCCACATTGGGTGCAGCGGAGTTTTCTTACTTTCTCACGACTTACCGCGAGTCTTCACTTTCATTGTGTGAAGACAAGCAAATTAAATATACACGTGCCACTTGAAATTCTTATTTTACGTTCTCTTTAAACACACAAATAATTACATTGTGAATAATTTTGTGTGATAAAAAATTCAAGTGTGATATTTGGAATTATTATATAATAAATAATTATCATTGGTAAGGAAAAATAGGAAAGAATATTACATTTTATTTGTATTTTGCTGATTGTTTGATAAATTCACTGGATTAATTCGATACGGTGGTAATAGAAAATTTTTTTTTTAAAAAACCATGACTATAAGTCAAAGTTATTTAGAGAACTAACACGTTGAGGCACTTGAATTTATCCAACTGCATGCATGTGTTAATGCTGTTTCAATAATCCAACTCGTGTCTAATCGTTGGGACAATACCAATGAAAAATAACGGGTTATGCCATAATAGCGCAGGTGGGGTTATTGCCGGCATCTTTCTGCTATTCATATTCATTTCTCACACCATGATTATATGTGACAGTTAGTTTTTCCCAAGTCACGGTGCAAGTATATATAATTTATAATTGAGCTCCACTCCCAAACCTATTAAATAATATTTTTATATTGTGATATATAATAAACATAATTTCATTTGAAACATGTGAAGAACGATAACAGTGGAACGAATGACATGAAAAGAAGAAACATGGGTTTTCGATGAATTATAAATTTAGGAGGAGAACGAAAAAAAAAAAAAAACAAAAAAAAATGAAAAAGCTTGTGTATAATCATTGCAGGCAGCAGAAGAGCCAGTATTCTGATCTACGAGTACAGCTAGAAGTTTTTAATGATCAAAGGGAGACCGATGAGGAGCTTACAAATCATGGACCACCCGGAATCGATCTTTCATCTCATGTTGATATTTTTTATGCAATATTAGGCCAAGTGAGTATATCTAAAATTTTATAATTATAATTTTTGAATAATATTATTAATAATTAAGATGTTATATTTGATTAATTAATTTTTATTTTGGCAAATTCATATTCAGATTGCAGATACACCACAAGAAATTCCATTTCTCAGCATTCTACAGCATCTTTTGCGGCTCGATCCAAAAGAACCTGCGAGTGATCTTGCCTGGGATACCGCTGAGACGTTGGTACATCGGGCAACATTATTAGAAAGTCGGGAAGACGCCACAAAACTTTTAAGATCCCCCAGTCTTCAGGTAAATTTATTTCTACTCTAAAAAATATATTTATTTAATTTATGAAGAGTCGTATAATTTAATTGTATATATATTTAAGACAAATTTGTGCTGCCATTGTCGCGGGGGCACCGATCAAACTTGTGGATCATCGCGAAAAGCATCACTACCCGCAAATAATACCGCTCCACTTCCTCCGCCACTGCCAGTTGTAGGTGTACAAGCGGTTAATGTACCAAGTGCACCACCTCCGCCACAAAGTTCACCCTGTGGTATTGCACTTGCTCCGCCACCACCCCCACCATTGTTTGTAAATTCTTCTGCTCTTGATGCGACCATGGAACCCCCACGGCCTCCACCATTGCACGTACCAGCGGTCCATCGTATACCAACCCCTGAGCCACCAAGCAATAATGCAAAACTCTTGCCACAGCAGGAAATTCCTACGCCTAAAACAAAAATGAAAACCATCAATTGGAATAAAATACCAAATCACAAGGTGAAATGATTTATATTTAATTCAATCTGATAAATTATAAGATAAAGCGCATGCCGGTTTATTTTATTTTATTTTATTTTATTTTTATTTTTTTCTCTCTGTTATTTTCTATTGTGGTTCGTTGCTGATTCAAGGACAAACGAGATATTTTTACCACTTATTTAGTCTCAAGACGTGCGTTTGAAATAGTTTTATCGACTTTTTATATTCTCTCGGCCTCTTAGGTCATTGGCAAGAGAAACATTTGGGCTTTGGTAGCTAACGAACATCAGAACTCCCCAATGGCCGATTTGGATTGGGCGGAAATGGAGGGTCTGTTCTGTCAGCAAGTACCATTGATGTTACCTCAAACCACATGTTCTTCATCTAGTGGAATTGGTATTGACGCTGAAAGACGTCGGCGAGAACCCACAGAAGTAAATAAAATTAATAATTATTTACTGATGATGTCTACTAGAGAATTTTATAATTTTATCATGTTTTATTTATTTATTATTTTTTTTTTTTCTCTCCCAATATTAGATTGCTTTATTGGACGGCAAAAGAAGTTTGAATGTTAACATATTTTTAAAGCAATTTCGTAGTTCAAATGAGGATATTATTCAATTAATTCGTGATGGTGGGCATGACGATATTGGTGCTGAAAAATTACGTGGACTGCTTAAAATATTGCCGGAAGTGGATGAGCTAGAAATGCTTAAGAGCTTCGATGGTGAAAAGTCGAAGCTCGGAAATGCTGAAAAATTTTTCCTTCAACTTCTACAAGTACCAAAGTAAATAATCCAATTATTATTATTATTTTTTATTTAATAACGTCTTTGAATAAGGAGAAAATTTCACATTTGTTTTATTTTTTTCAATATGAAAAATTAGTTATAAATTGCGGATCGAGTGTATGCTATTGAAAGAAGAATTTGCCGCAAATATGAGTTACTTGGAACCAAGTATTAATTCAATGATACTTGCTGGAGAAGATTTGATGACAAATAAATCCCTTCAGGAGGTGCTTTATATGGTCCTAGTTGCAGGAAATTTTTTGAATTCGGTATTATATTTTATTTTATCAATTTATATTAAATTAATAGGTTATAAACAAAAAAACTAATAAGATAAAATTACATGTTCATTTATTTCAGGGTGGATATGCTGGTAATGCAGCTGGTGTCAAATTATCATCATTGCAAAAAATAACGGAGATTAGAGCTAATAAACCCGGAATGAATCTTATACATTATGTTGCATTGCAAGCGGAAAGGAAAAGAAAAGATTTATTGAACTTTGGCCGGAACATGAGTGCTCTAGAAGCGGCTACGAAGTATAGATTTATATAATTTCCTAGTTAATTTTTATAAGTTTTTTTGTCTATTATCAAGTGATTTATTTTATTTTCAGAACCACAATCGAACAGTTAACTAACGAATTTAATATGCTAGATACGAAAATAAAAAAAATAAAAAATCAAATTCAACTTCCATCAACTGAGGGCGACATTCAAGAACAAATGGCACAATTTTTACAGGTCTAATAAATATTTTTAATATGCAGATAAAATGAAATAAATAATTTATCATCATAAAATAAAATATGTGTATATCAAAAATGTTTTTCAGATGGCTGAGCAAGAGATGGCACAGCTAAAACGGGATATGGAAGAATTGGAGGGTGTTAAACGCAGTCTTGCTGAATTTTTCTGTGAAGATGTAAATACATTTAAGATTGAAGAATGCTATAAAATATTTCATCAATTTTGTCAAAAATTCAATCAAGCAATTGCTGAAAATGAACGACGAAGAATCCAAGAAGAGCAAGTGAACGCTCGACGTAAACAACGTGAAGAGCAATTATTAGCTAGAAAACGACTTTGTAAGTTTCAACAATGATATTAAAGTAGGAAAAAATAATAATAATAATAATAATAATAATAATAACAATTTTTAATTTATATTTGTACAGTGAATAATCAAGTAGAGACTCCTGGATCGGAATCTGAATATAATTTGATGGATTATGGACTGTTAGATATTCAAGCAGGATTTTCTCGTCAATCATTTGGCCGGAGCGAAGCAAAAATCAAAAAAATTCAAACTGGTGGTGTTACATCTGACGAAGATGTATCAATTACTGGATCACCAAGTATTAGACGACGTATTGGATCGTGTTCTGGTGGTCCTGATCAACACCCTACCAAAGAAGACATAAATTCACCAGATATCACACCAAATGGGACTTTACGTCGTCGCAGAAGTCGTATACCATGTGAGGATGATGATGGAAATTTAATGGACTTTTTGAGAACAACTGGAGGTCACGAAAATACACGTGAAAGAAAATCGTGGGGTAGTTTAGGTGAGTCTTCACAAATTTAAATTCTAAATATTTCACAATATAATTGTATACAAGTGAATCTATAATTTTTTTATTCACAGATCGATCTTGGGCACGGAGAGCGCGTGGACAGCCACGTCGTGGTGATCTTTTAAATGCAGACTTTTCGGGAGATCGTGAGAGACCAAGCTCGCCATCACCGCTTGCTGAGAACAAGCCATTTTTGAATGAAGAAGAAACAAAACCTACCGGGTATGTAACGCATACATTTATAATTATATATATGGATATATTTTCCGCTCCATTAAAATTACAAACGATTATTATTATTATTATTATTATTATTATTATTATTATTATTATTATTATTGTTGAAATTCCAGACGCGCATGGAGACAAAAAATTGAAGCGTGGTTATCAGAAAATGAAAAAGAAGAACGTGCGGGAGAAGAGCTCCAAAGAAAAGCACGACAATTGCAAGCGAACAGAAAGTCTTTCGAGGATTCAGGTAAATAAGAAATAATTTATATTCCATTATCAATGAAATATGAATTGAAATCTCTAATTTATTTGATTGTAGAAAACGAAGGCAAAATAAATACTCTAGTGGGAGATCATTCAACGCGTGCAGGATATTCTGACGTGTACGATTGGCGACCATCTGTAGGAAAAACTGATGTCATGCGCACAATGGAAGCAATCGAAGGTATATTATTATTATTATTATTATTATTATTATTATTATTATTATTATTATTATTATTATTACTTCAAACTGTGACATATATCCAATACATTATATTAATTATTATGAATTCAATATAGAAGCGCAGCCTATTGCATCACAAACTGACAAATCTCCATGGCGAAAGTCTATTTTAAACGTCCCAACTAGTCCAGAAGAAATCGATCCGCGATATTCACGTAGACTACGTTCGCGTTTAGTTAATGATAATTTATTGGGTCAAAGTACTTTGCAAGCTATAAGGGAAGAAGAACGCAAAAAGAATAAATCAAGTGATACAACTATGAATGAAGGAAATGATGAACTCACGATATATCTTCGTACACCTTCAATAACAACGCAAACACCATCTGTTCGACGTCTTTCAAAATCTAATAAGAAATCAATTGATGATGACAAAGTTAGTGATAAAATTGAAATAGACTCTGATAATATTGAAACACCACCTGTAACACGGCGAGTTTTTAGTCCTCCACGTGAAGTTAAACCCGTCGAAAAAGAGCCGTGTAAACGTGAACGTTGCAGTAGTTCTATCCAAGGACGTGAATTGAAAATTGGTGTAACGAAACCAAACGTTTTAAATGTTGATCTTGGTAGTGGAAATTTTGATCGTTATGCTGCAGCACGAAAAACCCGAAGATATAAGAAAAACCATGACAATTCATTAGATAAAGATAGTGGAAAAGTAGAAGGTAGTGCGTCAATGTCAGATAATGCAGAAGATAAACCTCAACGTCCTAGCACACTCCCTCTCATGGATGATAATGATAATGATGAAGATAATATGTTGAGAATATGGCAGGATAAATTGAAGCGTCGTCACGCAGCGCCAAATGACATTGAGACGACAGTTACGGATTATGCAAAATCAGGCGAGGAAATACAACGTTTAACACGCCAAAGAGGCTCAAGACTTCCAGTAACACAACCTGCGCCAGTTGTCGCTGTGACAAATACAGTTTTGAGTCCAGTTATGCAAGAGTCACGACCACGTGAAACAACACCAGTTTGGCCTGAGCGCGCTGTCACTTGTCGTGAGAGACATCGAAGTATGATAGATCCGAGTCAAGTGCGTGAGGCATTGAGATTAACTAGCAATCCACCAAGTCAAGTAAATAATCAATTAAATGCAATAATTGTCAATCCTAGTGGTGATCGCGAATCCGTTCCTGTATTACGTGTATCATCTCCTGAGCCGCATCGCGATCAAATTAATCGAGTTGTCACAGTAGAGAGAATGAACGATATAACCAATAATAATTCTGATATACCAATGGAAATTGCCGATGATAAAACGACAATTTCATCCAGTCCACCAAAACATGTACCCATGTTTAAAAGTAAATTTATTCCTGATATTAATATGACACCGTCAACGCCATTACCTACAAAAGGCAAAGACCAAGAATTGAATGACGAAGGTTTCGAGGAAACTCAGAGTCTTGTGTCTGAGACATTGAGCCAAGAAACTTCATCGGGAAATTATGAAACTGATATTCACGATTCGCCACGTTGTTCACCAGCTGAAATGCGATATACAAATAAAGATCATGACAGTAATATGAAACGAGTGGTGGGAAAAGATGAGATAGCGCGTTTAAAGACGTATGGATCGAGATCGAGTTCACTTCGTTTGAATAATGAAGATAAAACATCAAGTTTTTCACCAAAAAAATCAACAAATCCTAAGCGTGATACATTACGCAAAACCGAGTCAGCCAAAAGAATAGGACCCTTAATTATGAGCAATTCATCGTCGAGAAATGAAGTAGAAAGATCGGGATCGCGAAGTAGCTTGAGAAGTTCAAGAAGTTCATTGAATAGTTCCTCATCAGTTAATACAGTACGAAAATTAGCACCGAGTCATTCACACCTTGGCAATTATACTACAGCTATTTGTGCAATGACAAATAATTTACGTAAAGGTCCTGGCAATACGCCAATTTATTCAGGTATGAAGGAAAATGAAAAACGACAATCAACAATGCGACCAAGTGTTACCAGAATTCCGGCTAGTAGAAGTAGCAGTAGTGGAAGCAGTATTGGACCAATTATCCGAAATAATCGTAAACTTCAGGCTGTAAGTTTTAAAATGATTTTTATATATTTTACCATTTATTATTGGTTAATGAAATAACAAATAAAAAATTTTGAATTATTTATCAGGGTGGAAGTGATATTATAAAAGTGACACCAAAAGTACGAGCAGTAATTTCACGAAGTAATAGTACCGTTAGTGCACATCCAATGTTGCAAAATAGATCGCAAAGCACAAAAATATTAACGTCGACACCGAGCAGAAGTAAACTAGTACAGCCACGTAATCATAGCTTTATGAGGCCAACAGCAGCGAGTGTAAACAAAGGTTCAATACCTAATCTTCCTAAAAGCGTGAAATCAAGTCTGATAAAGTAGAAAAAGAGAATGGATCAAAGGTGTAAGTCAATTTTAATGTCACTCACATTAAAAAAATCACAGTAATTGTGAGTAACTCATAAATAAAAATAGAAAAAAACAAAAAAAAAACAAAAAATCAAATGAATACTGCAAAATCAGACTGATGCAATGCTCTAGAATAATTGACAGGGTGAAAAAAAAGAAAAAGATAAGTCTGTTGCGCGACAGAGTCGCCAGATTATCCTTCCCATATAACTAACTATTAGAGATAACATACACACACGTATACACATACGCATTTTTATTTCCCTGGGGGAAAGATTTTATATTCTTGATTTAATTATATTATAAAATTACAATCATCATGATATAAAATGACTTTCGTTTCAATTTTTATAAAAACGAAACGAGAACTTATTTTTTTCTTTTTCTCTTTCTCCTTCTTCTTCTTCTTTTTTTCTTCTTTAGAATAAAGTTTATTAACGAATTTTATTAACAGTTGATTTAATATCTTCTTTTAATTATTGTATATTGGAATATATATATCTTTCAAATAGTCCGAAAAATATGTATACTATTTCGTATTTTTGACATATATACTTTACTCTTTTTTTAATTATTTTTCTGGCTTCAAGATCAATAACAGTTACCAAAGTTTGACGAGACCAATAAATATACCCGATAGCCAAGAAATTTTTCTTGTTCATTACTTGCACCTTGAAGTGAAAAAACTATCTATGCATAAACAAAAAAGTATATACACACACACACATAGATATACATATACAAATAAACACCAGACACATATGTACGTACTTTTTGAAAAAAAAAAAGATTAATAATAATAAATAAATCAATAAATCAATAAATCAATAAATCAATAAATCAATAATAAAAATCATTTAAAGTTGAATGATATATTTAAGTGCCATGCGATTGAGCCGGCTGTTTCACAGTGCTCTCCAAACACATATGATTATTATATATACATAAATATAAGCATCAATATCATAAATAATTTCCGCTCAAACTAACTGTATTACTATTTGTTGTTTTTTATTTTTACCTTGAGGCATTCATATAAAAAAAAAAAATATAAAAAATCTAAACGATAAAAAGTCAAAACGGCCATATTGGTACAACAAATAAATATATGAATTAATATAATGAATTTATGTACTGCGCCTAATTAAAAAAAAAAAAAAAAAAAAAAAAAATCAATTTCATAATGATCGTACACACAGACTAAAAAATTGTGACGATTATTTGATTGATTATGATAAATAAAGAGATTTAATCAAAATGATAAAATTGGTATTTGTGTGAGTTTTGTAAATGATCGATGAAATATATTTTATTATAATTTTGGGTTGTTTTTTTTTCTTAATTTTTTTTTTTATTGAGAAATATAACACAGAATATAAAAAAACAAAAACAAAAGACAATTGTAATTTGTGCAATACCTCTGAAATATATTGTTTTATGTTTTACAAATAATATATATATTTATATATAGACGTATTGTTCACATCAATTCAGTCATCCCCTGATAAAAATCAGACGAGAATTAATTTGACGTGGGTAATTGACCCATATGTACAAAAAAAAAAAGAAAAAAAAAAAAAGAAACATATTTACAATCATTTTGACTACAAATTATTTGCAATCATGTACTCGCAACAATACTAATCTATAAATAAAATGATTTTTTATTACATATACATAACATGAAATATCTTTCTCTCACTCTCTCTCTCTCTCTCTCTATTTCTCGTTATATCCCCCTCCCCCCTTTCATTGCATATATTTCAGCTGCTTAATTTGTATATATATATATAATTGACGATACAAAAAAATCTCAGTCTTCATCCATTTGAGCAAAGAATGCGATAATAGCATTGCCATAGTCAATTTATGTGAATTTTTTTTTTTTTTTTTTTCATCTTCTCTGACTGCTTTTATAGATACTAGCTGATGTACACATGTTCAAATAATATAAACTCAAATTCGGAGTTATTAATTAATTAATTGACTAAATTAAAACATATTTATTTATATCTATATATATGAATGTATAGATCTTTCATCATCGATATTACCTGACTAATTTAGATTCATTGGGATACTTATATAATATGTGGTTAATATATATATATATATATATATTTCGCTGCTCATGTATGAGAACTATCTACATTATCTTACATAGTCAGGTAAATTCGATATATGCAATTTACGGAGATGAATGAAATTATAAATATGACAACAATAGTAATTAACAATAAATATAATCAACGGATTCGCAAATGCTTTTTAACGAGTAAAGTCGCAAATTCTATACATAAATAATACCACTACTAAATGAATGATAAAATGACAAAAGAAATGAAAAAAAAAATAATAATAATAATAAAAATAAAACAAAAAGAAAAAAAGTCGGGAAACAATAGAGCAAAAGATGATGTTAAATTAATTCAGACCAGAAAGAAGAGTTCTCGAATTAATTATATAAAAATCTTTAACATTCGTGATATACTCAGTGAATTTCTATATATTATAAACTTTTGTTTTTTTTTATTTATTTTTTTTATATATATAGTTGAAATATTAATTATCCATGCGATCATGAAAGCTAAGTGAAACTGGTCCCTTAGGCGCAAGAATATATTCAAATTGTAATTTAAGTTCATCTTCCGAAACAATTTCAAATTCTCGAACAACTCTAGCAATAATAAGTTGTAATCCCTTTTCAACGAATCTTTTACCAGGGCATATTCGTCTACCCGTACCAAATGGCGTTACCAATAGCCGTGAATGCGGTTCAGTAGGCTGTAGCCACCGTTCAGGCATCCATTTTGAAGCATTCCTGAAATTACAATCCTCCAAACATGCTATCCACGTATGTAAAAGTACAGTGGTCTGCAGTCGGGAGAACATTATCATTGTTTTTTTGTTTATCATAATTTCATTTGTCTTGATTGTACATGGAATATCAAATTATATTTCAATTCAACTTACACCAGCCTTAAGATGATATCCTGATAAAGTAATTGGCTCATCCAAAATACGTGCAATACATGGTGTCGTTGGAATAAGACGAAATGCTTCATTGATACACGCACGTAGATAAGTCGCGTTGCTGAGATTATCAGCATTAATATCGCAATTTGGTGGTGCCAACATTTCAACCTCATCATATAGAGTTTTTTGTACTTTGGGATCGCGACCAATTAAATGAAAAATAAACACCAGGGTATTACCGAGCTGTAAATAATTTAAATTCATATTTTAATAATTATTTAATGGGAAAAATTATAATAAAATTGATAAAATAAAAAAAAATTTTTTTTTCATTATTTACTGTATGTATTCCAGCTGCTATAAAATCTATAATTGCAGCTTTTTTATCTCTTATGTCTAAAGTCTTTTCTCTCAATATCGATTGAAATACTGCCTCAACTGGCTCATCATGAGCATTTTCTTTTTGTTCCCATATTGTAGTTTCCAATAATTCAGATATAATGCTAAAACAAAAAAAAAAACAATAAAATTAAAAAAAAAAACATGAGAATAAATACTGAATGAAAATATATATAGAAAATGAGAAAATAAATTTCAAATTTACTCATGCATCCCTCACTTGTAAATTGTATCTTCACTCTCGATTAACTGCTTGTAGTGGGCAGTGGGAAGTATTTTCCACAGTGGCAAACCATAGAATGCATCTCGTGAAGCGGTAAAATGAATTCTCACTGCTTCAGCTAACTTTGTGGTCAATGTACTCGATGATTCCGTAAGAAACCCCAAGTGTCTACCCAGTATTAAAGTACACGTACCTGATACATAATATACCGTATTATTTCACAATTTAATTTAATGATTATAGATTATAATGTAAATGAACACGAAAAAGAAGAAGAAGAAGAAGAAGAAGAAGAAAAAAGTATTTTCAAGTTTGACGCTTTTTTTTTTTTTTTTTTTTTTTTTTTCTCACTTTCCAATCCCATGGTGTAAGCGAGCTCCTCGAAACCATTAATATTGCTACCAATTCTGCGTAATTTTATGAGATTAATGAAGTCATCAGCGACTTTATTGAGGGCTGGAAAAAATCCCAACACCGTGTTGGCATCCATCAATTTGGGTGTGAGTGCATCTCTCAGTTTTTGCCACGTTTCTCCCTGTCTGATTATTTTCAGAACAATGAAGACAATTTTTATTAATTCATCAATTCGTCCTTTTCTTTCTTTCTATCTTTTTTTTTTTTTTTTTTTTTTTTTTTTTCTCCAAATTTTTTTTATAACACATGAGAACACGTGTTTAATAGCATAATTCATTGAATAATTGTAAGTATACTTGGAAGACTCACTCGTTAACGAGGCCAAGATTGGTATAACGATCTTGACGAGATTGTCGGTATTGCGATATGATCTCTTGCGGTGGACGTAGTGGATAACGCGGTGTACGTCTCAACACAAGCTCAATATCATGGCGTGTGTATACAGATATTACTGGATAATTCCAAAGGGCTTGTTCCTTACACAATGGACCGTAGCGTCGATTCAGATCTATTCTTGAAATCATGTAATATTATGAGTTCAATTGATAATGCTAATTTTATTCCAATTATTATCATAAGTTAAATAATCAAAAGATGAAAACTGAATTAAATAAAGATGAACAAAAAAAAAACCAATTAGATTTTTTTACCTTTGTATGCATCGTGAATTTTTTCCATACGATAATATCCAAACCATGAAAATATCCACCTTGTACCCAAAAATGGCAGGCTAAATGGTCCTGGGATGTCACGGACGGTTAGAAATCGACTCATAATTTTATCTCCTAAAGATGGTGGAAACAGTGAAACAAAAATAAATAAAAGAAATGAAATAATAATAAATAAGAGAAAAAAATAATATACATACATATATATATATATATACATAAATATAAAAAAGTAACGAACATGGTCAATTGGTCAAAATTTATTCTGAAAGCTTTGAGGACGTAAAAAAAATAATTTTTGCGTAGGATGCATTTGCTCGAGGGACGAAGGGAGATACTTAAGGTGGGTTGGTGAGCAGACAATTTTGACAGTTTATGATTCTCTAATTGAGTTTTAAAATGTGAAACCGAACGGTCTTTAGGCAGACGAAGAAAAAAAAATAACAATAATAAATAAATAAATAAATAAATAAATAAATAAATAAATAATAATAAATATAAATAAAATTATGGTAAGTTGTGTGTAATAAAGAAGATGATGAATGGAGACGATTATCAGATAGACTATTAGGAGATTAGTGAAATAATTGGATAACTGAGAAAAATAAGCAAAATAATTTGGAGAAAAAAATTGCCCTTGTGGCCGGTAAATTTAAGAAATAATTCGGATGCGTATTTGAATGAAATTCGAATGACAGGCAACTCTTAAATTCAAACAGGACGATGTTATTACCGTTATAAAACCGGCTTTGGTTGGAACCGATAGGCTATTTATGTTATAACATACATATATATATATATAAACATTATCATTTTTACATCTTTGGAATTACTTGTGTATAATTAATTAATTTAGGCCCGTGGTTCAATGACCATTCTACATGTATCTTACATGATTTCCGGTGTGGACTTTAGATTTCATTCACTATATAAATATATATGTTTATAATTTTAATCAACAATTAGTTAATCTACTTTCTTGTAATGATTTTTTTTTTTTTTTTTTTTTTTGTCGATGATGACGACGACGATGAAATTCCAGTGAAAATACTTTCTTTAAAATTATCACATTGAGAAATATTAATTATATATACAGTTGCCATAAATAACTCAACCTTGATGAAGATATTTAATAATAAAGAGTAATATATATACAGGGTGATGTGAATCAATTTACATATGTGAATTTTTAATATTGTAATTTTTTTATTTTTTTTTTATTTTTATAATTTTTTTATTTGAATTATGATCGTGAATTAAATATTTATCAAAAACTATAATATTTCATTAAATTTATTTCAATGTCATTGGATTAATGAGAAATATCGCACAAATATAATTATATACTAAATGTCAACTATATATATATTTCGTTAATATATACACATATGTGTACAAATTTTAGGTCACCCTGTATACATATTATATATATATATATAATGAATGGTAATATGTCTCAAGTGCACAAGTAATCACGGCAATAAAATAAAATATCTGACATATATATCATAAATTCTCGGACAAGCGAAAACTTTACAAAGCTAGAGAATATATATATATAATGACAAATTCTTATATATAAATATATATGTATATATTTCATCACTCTCACGATAAGAGTGTGAGGGATAAAATCAGATAGAAAAAGTACAAAAATAAATAAATAAATAAATAAATAAATGAAATAGGAAAAAATGTAAAAAATCATAAAATGATGATTAAATCAAGATCGTAAATTTTTACATAACAATTAAAAAATTCATAAATGGTAATAAAAAAAATAATAATAATGTTTATTATTATTATTATTATTATTATTATTATTATTTTTTTTTACTTTTTTTGTTTTTAATTAATAAAAAGAAGGAAAAAATTGAATTACTTCGGGAGTACTTACTATCAGACTGATGGGAATTTCCGGTCCGGAACCACCATGGTCTGTAGCCCGTGACCAAAACAAGAAAGGCAAGAGTCACCACTATCGCTTCACACCACGATCCTGATACCAACATACCGACTTTTTTACGATACACCACCCTATATTGAACAGCAACAACAGAACAAAAACAAGAAAAACAAAAAAATTAAAATAAATATTAAATTAAATTAAAAAAATATTTAAAAATAAAATGATGGTATATAAATATTTATCAAAATTACGTATATATTTATATATAAAATAAATAAATAAATAAATGAATGAATAAAAATAAAAAAAATGCTGTGATTATATGACAATATCAATGTATAATTTTTTATGAATTGAAAGAAAAAAAAAATTATAATAATAATAAATAAAGAAAAAAAAGAAAAAAAAGAAAAAAAAAAATGTTTTTCACTAAACGATATTGAATATTACTCAGTGAATTGTTTCTCACATATGTACGTATATAGTAAAGTACAGATTTATGTCGACACTATAACCGATATTACACTGGCAAAAAGAGGGACAACCCGTTGATTCTGCATTATCTCTTTCTCTTCTATACATACGATTAATTACGTTCCCCTCTAAAAAATGAAAGTATATATCCATCATTGGCGGTCTCTAATCAGGTTATATGTGCTCCCACTCAGCCTATCATTATAAACTCCAAGCGAGCAAATTTATTTATCTTATCCTCTTTTTGTGCACACGCGAAATATATATGATGATTAGACTTAGTGTAATAACTAGACTATGCCAAATATATATATATATATATATATATACAATCCACATTGAGATGAAATAATTCAAAAAGCAAAATAAAAAAAAAAAAAATTGAGGTGGGATTGCGTGAGAAAAATTCACAATAAATTTAATAAAAATCATATAAAACGTGGATTATTATTATATTATAAACACGTTAAAAATTGAATTAATTATAAATAAAAATAAAATTGATATAATTTATTTTTATTAATTCTATCATTAATTCACATTGATTTGCTTATTAAACATATATTTGAAACAATGAATCTAAATATATATATATATATATATATATATTGTCCATTTGTTTCATTTGTTTGTAAGTGGCTATTTCACAATATATACGGTATCGGGTTAATGAATGCGAGAAACTACTTGAGAAATTCTATTATCATCGGAGATATACTTGTGTTTTGTTATATACATGTGAAATAAGAAATTAAAAAAATAATAATAATAATAATAATAATAATAATAATAATAATAATAATAACAATGATAATAATTGTGTGAGTATGATGAATGAAATATAATGGTGACAGATATAGAATAAATTTTTTCTTTCTTCTTTCTTTCTATTTTTCTTTATCAACTTTAATTATTTTGTTATCTATTACAGATTATTTGTACATTCCCGAAAAGTAATTATTTCAACATTAGAAATGACATACATTTTTTTTGGACAGAAGAATTTGGATAGAAGAAGAAAAAAATTGGTGACACAGTATTAATTATTTGATCAATTAAATTCAATTAATTGAAAAAACAAAAAACAAAAAACAAAACAATTATCTATTATTGATTGAAACAATTAAGATGATAATGTATATTAGAACGTTTGATTATATAAACACATATATATACTGTTCCAGAATCGATAGTCCAAAATGCATACGAAATACATTAAAATTGAGCTAGTGATTCTAGGACACGGTGTATATAGATTTTTTTTATTTTTAGATGAAAATATAAGTGAAAATATGAATTCAAGTGACGAAATAAAAATCATTTTTCTATTTATTGATGTCAACAGTATAATGATAAATATATATGAAAAACAAAAGGGAAATAAAGAAGGAAAAAAAAAAAAAAAAAAAAAAAAAAACTTAAACACGATGAATTTGCCGACGTTTCGAAGTTAGCGGCCAACTATTCGCCAATGCATAATTAATGCGAGGTCATAAAAATAAAAATAAAAAAAAAATATCAAACCCATATATTCAATATTGAATAAATTCTTGTCAAAGTTATTTTTATAATTTACCATAAATAATAAATATATATATATATATATATATATATATATATATCTTGAATATCTATTTGTGACAATAAAATTGTAGTATGAAAAACAAAAATAAATAAAAAATGAAAATATTTGTACGAATAAAAAATAGAAATATAAGAGAAAAATTGACGGTATTCATTGTGAATAATAAATAATTAAATAAATAATGAATATATTGAAATTTAATGGATATATGGGACAAAAGTATGAATGAATATATCCGTAAATTATTTTATAAATATATATATATATATATTGGGAGGAATGGGACATGTCTGTCAAAACTATATACATACATATATGCATAAGTGACCGTGATCTGCTCGAGACAGCGTGGGTTGAATATACCGGACTTAATTATTCTAGTACCACAACATATTTTGTCATGGGTCATGCCGGAAAACAAAAATGACAATGATTTTAATGACAATTAATTATTAATAATTAATTAAAAAATATATAAATATAATAATATAAAATGATACTCACGCGATTATATTCATGCGTTGAAATTGATTAAATATTGTGTTAATTTTCTCGTAGATTGTGTCAAAACAAAACAAAGAAAAACAGAAATAAAATATAAAATAAAAAATAATAATAGACACGAAAAAAAAAAAAAAAAAAACAAAACAAAACAAAAAACTAAAATTATAATATTACTAATGATAATTATATTTTTTTTTCCCCACAATTTAAATATAAAAATAAATTCAAAAATTTTTTTTTTTCCATATAAACTGTCAATATAAATTACTACTGTTTGTAAATATTTATGTATATATTATACATATTACATGTATAAAGACCAAGTGTTTTATTCGTTTAATAAACGAAATATTAAACGTTTGGCGGGAAGAGCACAAAGTAAAGATAAAACAATAAGAAAGAAAGAAATAATAATAATAATAATAATAATAATCACAATAAATATGAAATTATTCGTATTGGTGAAATATAACAGAATAATTAAACGTGAAAATAAATTGTTGTTGCGTGTATTATGTGTGTGTGTGTGCATGTGTGTGTGTGTGTGTTTTTGTTATGAGTGGGTGTGTGTATGTGTACCTTCACCCTACGCGTCTGTGATCGTACTGATCCTAAAAAGTCTTCAGGACACGTATATTTTCGAAAAGATAGAGGAAAAAGAGGAAGCAAAGAGGAAGGAGGAGAATAAGAGAAGGTTGGACGAGAGGGCGGGAGGGAGGGAGGGAAGAAGAGAGGGACAAAGCCACACGAACCGCGATTGGTGCCGCGGGGCGGAGGGAAAGCGGCGGGAAACCAAGAGGGAAGGGGGAGAGAGTGAGAGTGAGAATGAGAGATGTTGAGAAAGAGAGTAAAAGAGGCGGTAGATATACACGGCGAGACGTGAAGAAGAAACTAACGATAAAGTCAGGACCCAGGGGAAAGAGTTAAAGTGAGAAAGAAGGCGCGAGGAAGAGAACGGAATCCCTTGAACTTTTTTTTTCTCTTTTTTTTTTTTTTTTTCTTCTTTTTATTTTTCTTCTTATTCGATATTTATTTATTTATTGTGTTTTTTTTTTTTTCTTGTTTTTTCCTCCTTTCCCTTCTACGTCGTCGTCGTCGCTTTCTTCTTCTTCTCCTTCTTCTCCTTCTTCTTCTTCTTCTTCCTCTTTTTCGACTTTCCACCTCCCTATTCGTCGTTTTTTTTTTCTCTCTCTTTCTTTCTTTCTTTCTTTCTCTCCCTCACACTCTTGTCTTGTAAGTTTATTCACGCATACGCATTTTACGCACGCGTATCGTTATCGTCCCGCACATAATTATATACACCACACAACACACCATCACCATTTTATATACTCATATATGCATATATACACAACAAAAAAAAAATAATAATAATAAATAAATAAATAAATAAATAAATAAATAAAAAAATAAATAAAAAAAAAATTTATATGTTTATAAAGAGATATATAGATATATATAAGCAAGCAAACGCCCTTGCCCGCCCTCTGTGTGACACTTTTATTGCCTTCCCTCTCAATATATTCGCAATATATATTTTTTAAATAAAATAAAATTTTTTTTTTCTTCCATAAATAATACTTATGTGTTGGATTTATTGATGTCAGGTATATAACGAATGTGTACAGATACACTCACGATAGAATGTCGTTGGGAAAACTGGTGTGTCCGTCACCGTAGCCGGGGACTAACTCTCTGTTATCGTTCGCGTTCTCTGTGTTTACATGCAACAGCCGTGTGATTCGTGTGATGCGCCAGAATAACGGGGGTAGGGATAGTGTAATCGCACTGTGCGGTTGCTTTTGCCCACGAGAGTGGTATAGTGGCGAATAATAGGGGGGCAACTATATAAGTGTTGGTATATATAACATATATATAAAATATGTATATATATGTGACTCGACTATACCAAATGTCCTAGTGGGACGCGCGATTCAAGAGAGACTGTGCTCTCAACAAGAAGAGGGACTTCATCTGATGGTAAAGATGCTGCGAAAGATAAACGTAAAACAGAATATATTGTAAAAAAAAAGGAAAGGAAAAAAGATAGAGATAAAGAAAAGAAGAGGGTGAGAAGAAGAAGGTGGAAAAAATAAAAATATATAATAATAATAATAATAGTCCATGGATTCATGTCACCGCGAAAGAAAGACAAAGAAGAAACAAAAGAAGAAGAATGATGATGATGATGATGGTGATGATGATGAAGAAAACGTGGAAAAAGATGCGCGTGCAGTCGAGCGTGAACCAACTCATGCATTTGTCTCCACTGTGTTTTTACCTCGTGGTGATATTTAGCCAAAGGGCGAGTAAGAGAGGGATATAGGAAGTGGAATATATAAACTTGAGTGAGTATACACAACACGTGTACTCGTCAATATAAAAGAAAGAAAAAACAAAAAGGATAAAATAAGAGGGAGAGAAAAAAAAAAATAATAATAAATAAATAAATAAAAAAATAGAAAAAATGGAATAAATTATTGTTGAGATGGATGTGAAGAAAAGCAAAAATAAAAATAAAAAGTAAGAAACACGAGAAGAGAAAGACAAGAAGATAAAGCAAATAAAAATGAAGAATAATGAGAAAAAGATTGATACTATTTTGAGTATACACGACAATATAATAAGAGATAACACAAAAAAAATTTTTGTATATTTAATTATATGAATAATTGTGTGATGTGGGGCGTGACGAGAGTAAGACAGAATGATTGGACTTTTTGTTCAATTGAAAGTGGGACCACCTGGGGAAAAATACAATTGAAAGTAAAAGAGTGAAGGGGGAGGTTTATTCACTATATAACTGAGGTATCAAGACGAAAGAAATATCGGGAGAAATGAGACCCACACGAGAGATGTAGACTCTTGTGAGTATCGGATGGAGTCTTATGCAGCGATAGAAGGCAAGATAGAAGATCGACCAGTTTGGAATATATATATATATATATAGATATTTATACATCAAGAGACGAGTTGAACCAGGCAGGGCGTAGTAATGAATTTCTATACATAGAACCGCATAGAAGAGAAATAAGGGGAAAATGATATACTTGCCTTGATTACAAATCGAGAGGTAGAGAGCGCGAGAGAGTGAGACAGGGAGAGAATGAGTTGTCGATTGGAACTCGTTTCAAATGAAGAAAAATCGGAGACGGGTCACGGGCGTTACACTGATGCATAAGAGCGTGGGCGAATATTACTCACCAACTGTTATATATATATATATAATTGAGAAGATTTTTAATTTGACACGTTAGTATTGATATTTTAATAAGAAATAATAATAGAGTATATTACTAATATTCATCTTTTGATTTTTCTTCAATGAATTTTTTTTTTTTTTTTTTTTTTTTTTTTTTTCAAGTTTTGTTTAGGAGCGTCAATGGAAAAGAAGTGAGATGAGAAAAAAAATTCTGGCCAATGGAATTCAACTCTGTTGATGCGGAAGTTGAGATGTTCGCGACAGAGACCGGTAGCGATGTCCTTTTACAGTTGAATTGGATATCTTTTTCTTTTATATATATATATGTGTGTGTTTGTATGTGTGTGTATGTGTGTCCATATTGAGTAAAACAAGTTCTCACGTGGCAATATAAATTGTGAACCATCAATCGCGACGATGAATCTTGAAAATCCAAAAGTTTTAAATGTAGAGAGCACATCAGGTATGCAGTAACACAATATACATTAATTAATTTTTATACGTTATATATCAAAAATAATAAATATTTAATTTTCTATTAATCTAAATCAATTTTTAGTTACATTGAGTAACCTTCAATGCGTCTTGTATATTATTTATTTATTTATTCATTTTTTTTTTTTTTTTTTTTTTTTTTTTTCAGAACCACTTCATCACGTTTTTTTACTATTTAATGAAGACAATCTTCATACACGAATAATTTTATTTCCATTCTACGAATCACATCCGAAAATAAAGATCGAGAAGGCACTAAAGTAATAAAAGATTATTCAATATCACTGTCTAAATATGTAGATACATATATATGTTATACACACACACACACATACATATATATATATATATACATGAAAAAAAAAAAAAAAAAAATTTATGAATCGCTCAATCCATTCAAGAAATGCGGAGGCACGTTACAATCGGTTAAGGTCAAAGTATTACGGTATTGTTGAGTAAGCTGAAATATATATAATTTGCACAATCACGTGATACGTGCATCATTTTTTTTTTTTTTTTTTTTTTTTTTTAATTGATAGTCAAGCTACAGGAATACGAATACTTACCGAATAATGATAATATGAATTTAATCATAATAATAATAAAA
The DNA here is from genome assembly GCA_963920625.1 of Dinocampus coccinellae. Taxonomy (NCBI): domain Eukaryota; kingdom Metazoa; phylum Arthropoda; class Insecta; order Hymenoptera; family Braconidae; genus Dinocampus; species Dinocampus coccinellae. The sequence continues at coordinate 7,214,419 of OY987185.1, read as the reverse complement.
ATTGAAAAAAAAAAAATAAATAAATAAATAAATAAATGAATAATATCGAAGAAATAATTTGACGGTATTAATATATTGCGATTTAAAAATAAAAGTAAATGCAGAAGAAAAAAAAAAAAAAAAAAAAAAAGTAAGGGGAAAAAAAAAACATAATTTTTGGTACCAAACATGAAATAAAAAGGAAGTAATATATTGCGAACACGTGTGCATTTCATCGATATAATACTCATCCAATATTGGAGTTGCTGATAGTGTTTGTATGTGTATATATACATGTGTGTTAATGGCTATTGGTATATGCGGGATTTTTTTTTTTTTTTTCTTCTTCTTCTTCTTCTTTTTTCTCAGTTTGTGTGTGTATGTTTGCCTGAAGCGCGACGAAGACATCGCAGCCGGTCGCGACCAGGAAGCAAACCACGGACGACCGGTCGGTATCAACGTGAACGGTATGATTACACGTTTGGCAGTCTCAGGCATTTATAAATCCAAAACTTCTTTATGGTATATCATTGCCTCAACGTGTATATAAAATTTTGCATATTATTCATTTAGAAAAATCTGATGTAGAAACAGAAAAAAAAAAAAAAAAAAAAAAAAAAAAGTAAATGTGAAAATAAAAATGAAAGTGTATATATATTATATATACGTTGTATTTATTTATGAATAGTGAAGATTTTCATTGATAAAAATTCACGTCATATCTTCTAAATATAACATATCGAAATAAAGTGTAGAAATATCATCGTTCATTGAATCAAAACACTCGTCAAACCCTTTCAATTATTATCCGAGATAAAATCACTTTAATCAATGACTCATCTTAGTGTACGTGATGATGAGTTGATATCCCATAAAATTTACTGAGAAATTAACTTAAATCCATCTAGAAAGTGAAAGAGAAATGAGGAAATATAATTTATTCAATACACATATTACTATACTACTATATAGACTTGGTAAAGTGAAACGTGTATTCAAGTGTCTTTTTATAATATTTACTATTGTTTGTTTGAGACCAACTGGGTCTGATGCCATCTGAATACTGTATTGCGTAACAAATTTACCTATGACTGATCCTCTGTGAAATAAAAAATACAATAAATGAATCATTTCTTTCGTTTGTTTGTTTTGTTTTGTTTTGTTTTTTTTTTTTTTTTTTTTTAGAAATTAATTCTAGTTAAAAAGATACAGTGCATTAAAGTGTTTTCAATTGTACGTTTTATATTACGCATAAGAGTTATCGCAATAGAAAATAAAAAATATTATAAAGATTTTGCCGACATGGATCATTCAAAGAGGCGACTAAACCACAATCTAATATTACCAGACGCGGTCTATCAATGAAGCGAAACGATAAAATGTTGAGAAATAAAATCAAACAGTTGGGTAGTAAAGAATTTTTTCATACTGAGTTACTGCACAAATGTAAATGGCAACTAATACGCTTATCAGTGAATATTTATGTGGCAAACATTGAATTTTGTAGATAATTAATAATTATTACACTGATAAATATAAAATTGTGTATTTATCATTTTTAATACTACCACAATCTCTTTTTTTTATTTTTTTTTTATTTTGTGTGTTGACATTACATATATTGTTCAGTGGTTATTATTGATATAATTAGAGATGAATGTATACTCGTGATAAATTTCAACAACAAGGATTTGATGTAAAATGTATAAGTAGTAAGATGGAATTTAAAAAATTTATGGTTTCATATCGTGAGAAATTTTTCAAGAATTTCAATAAATTTTCCGCTTTGAATTTTATGTTCATTTGGTTTTCAATTTTATGTGAAAATTCATTTATACAAACACAATAAATATAAACAATACAGCGATGAAATAATCCACGTCATTCACTTTAAAAGTATGTACATCATTGTTAAATCTCGTTTGTATAAAGATGAAAATAAAAATGATTATAATAAAATTTTGTATAATTTAAAATTATTTATAAAATAAATGGAGAGTAAAATGCATTCGAAATTATTCTCCATTCGTAAATATAATTTTAATATCAGTTGAATATAATAAATTATAAATATAATACCTTTAATTATATTTGAATTAATTTCATTACTAATTTGTCGCAAAAAAACAAAAAAAAAAACAAAAAATAAATGAATAAAAAAAAAATCAACGAGAGTTCTAAATTTTTAAAACTCTGCAACGCAAAAAAAAATATAAATTATTCATTTTAATGTAACCATCAGAATATAAAAGAGTTTTTGGGACAAAACATTTGAATTAATATTCAAATTTATACCATAAACATAAGATGCCGTTAAATTCTCTTTGGCACTTAGTTGAGCTTTCCGGTTAATCGAATGCTTTATAAACCTGACAAGAAAAAAAAAAATAATAATAAATAAAAAATAAAAAAATATCTATATAATCCAATGTATTCAACTGGTTAGTATTAAATATACATATACATATACATATGCAATATATGAGATATGTTTGTCTATACCTGGACACAATAATCTGATCCAATGAAACTGTCTGTATCGAACTTGACAAAGAGTTGTCTCCATTATAATTCATAAATAGTTTTCAATATATACTTGGTATACATCTAAAAATAGACAGAGATGGTGTCATCGAATTTTTACATCGACATAACAATGAATTGTAAATTTCTTGAGGAATTACATCTTTTCTTATTGCTATCCACTGACCCAGTTACATAAATGTTGACACCAAGGATTTAATAGTTAGAAATGAATATTGTATATATTTATATATATTAATTATTAATAAAAATTTCATGATACTTTATGTTTGTATATGTATCTGTATCTGTAAATAATATATTTCGAAAAATCCATTGTAAAATAAAGTAAATAATTATAACGGTGGTAGCAACGGTAATGATTAAACTCTCTATTATAAGTTCAAGGAATGTCGTTTTTTGATTATCATTTTCACTTTTATGTCTTCATATGTCATGACCGCAATATCCAATAGCAAAGTATTTTTCTTGATTATATCAAAATTCATCTTCAGTTGTGGTAATAGTAAATCGGGATAACACCGACAGATTTCTCTCAAATATCCAATTATTTATTCGATATTGATAGTGCCGTACGTATTTCAGGGATTCAAAGTTACTTTGACATTTTCGAGAGTGTCGACATCATTAAATGTGTGTATTTTTTATTAATGATTATTATTATTTTTTCCTTATTTCTCCTTCAAATCTTTATCTAAACAATAAATTGTTCACTAATATATTCATGTGAATATAGTATCATGAACTTTGAATTTAATATTTGGCCCATTTGAATTATTCTGTCTACACTAATGACATAAAATAAAATTATACTCGTACAAAATATTATACAGATTGCGTACGCATAATATATTTAAATTATTATTTTCCCGCCATCATGCGCAATAGATGTATAATTATAATTTTTGTACGCAGAGAGAAGAGAATACAATATTCAAGATACATAGCAACCCTCTATCGGCTCTATCCCGTGTGTTTTTGTCCGTTGACAAATTGAAGGGCAGTTAGAGACCACCAGCACATCTATTTATGTTTATGCGTTCACGGACTAAGATATGTTGGCATCGTGAAGATCGGCGAGTAGCGTTGAACGAGTTAAAAATAAATAAAAAGGGAAGAAAGATATTTATCAAATACCAAAAATAATTGTAGAGCTCTCTTACGTGTATAATGTTGTAAACGTGAATACGTAAATGGATTCACTCGTATTAAAATCAAATGTATATATTTAGTGATAAAATATAAATTGGAACAATATGAGTGTAGTGAATTATGTATTCAATAATAATTAGAGTATTCATGTAAACAAGAGACATTTTGTATTTTTATGGTATATAAAAAAATTTTTTTAAATTGTGAATGAACACGAATAAATTTGTGTAAGAGGCAGAAAATTAATAAATGAATATTTATATGTGCAATGGCAATTAATGGGACTTGATTTTTCTGTATAATATTCAGAGAAAATTATAAGAATGCCAACTGTCGCCAATTCATCTTTAACATATGAGATTCTTATGTATCTCAACTCATTTTATTTTGGAATGTTTGCTGTATGCGAATTGGGCATGGGACTCTTCAAAGCGACAAATCTTCCATCACCAAGCTCTGGCACAGCCATCACCGAATTTTCCCTACTACTATTTCTCATAATTACAGAAGGTGGACGAGTATATCTTGGGAGAAAAGGAAATTTAACTGAAAGAGGATTACCTATATTACTTGGAATTGTATTAACAATACCCAGTGCATTGGCGACACTTTACTTCCTATTTTGGCAAAATTATGTCCTTAGATTAGAGATGATCCTCTGTAGTATACAATTAGTCCTGCTTACAGCTGAACTTATCATCTCTGTGATGTGCCTTATAGCTATTTATCGTCCACCGCCTCTTGAAGAATAAATTACGATATTTGTATAATTTTTTTTTTTTTTTTTTTTTTTTTTTCAATGTCATATCATTAGCATGTCATATTGCCTAATTTATTACATAAATATCTACTGATATTTAATTTATTTTCATTTCAATGAACATACACACGATGTACCTCTGCAAATTTGGAAGTGAATCATTTTTTTTTTCTCTTTCTTTTATAAATCATTCCAAAGATATAATATTATGTAAATCAAATGACAGTATACATATGATAAGAATGTATGAAACGAATAGACAAAGTTTTTTTATGTACGCTACGTGGCTAGTAAATGATATATTGATTATCGTTGTGCATGTGAGTCATCGTTATTGCTTTGTATTATTTTATCTTTTTAGATTATTATTCCATTGGTAATGATAAAAAAAAAAAAAAAAACAAAACAAAACAAACAAACAAACAAACAAAGTAGAAGAAATTAATTTAAAGTGGCCCAATATGTGAGTTTCAATTATAAATAAATATTATAAAATCGATAAAATTGTGAGAATTAAGTGTATGTGGAAAAAAAAAAAAAATGATTCACCAATTTCGTAGTTGAATGATTTCATGTTTAAAAAAAGGAAAAAAAAAAATATATATAGAACCATCCAATTTGTGTGAAAGTACTGGTATCTAATAACAATAGATATTTTAAAACCAAAGATATTTATATAACATCTTCATATTCCATTTACTGAAATTATTAACATTGTTACTCTTTCATTATAGATAAATTAACATGGTCTATTTGTTTACATTTATCATATACAATTGTACCTTATTATTTTACATATATCACTTTGTCATGCATGTAATATATCTTTATAAATGATAAAAATTATTATTTTTATCTATCTAATGAAAAATAAATGTAATGGAAAAAAAAATAGTCACAAATATATTTTTTATATATAAATATAAGTCAACCTTCTTATGGTATTTCTTCAACAGGACACGTAATTAAAAATTATTTAATATAAATAATAATTGGATAGATAAATAATTTGAGCTCTAAGTACATGATGTATTATATTTATTCTATTGTTGTCTCAGCATATTTTAAAGATGCCAAATGAAAAATGTACGAATTAAAAAAAAAAACGCCACACATTGAATTAAATTTCAAATGGAAGTTTTAAATATATATTAAAAAATATGCATTTATATATCTATTTTTATCGTGAAAATAAATAAATCGAATATCAATCTTTTATATCGATATTTTCTGCTCTACGTTTCCTGATAGAACGTAAACGATTACTGCAATATATTCGTAAAAATACAGATCCAAAAACAACTAAAATGCCAATTACGCCGAAAATTGTTATTCGATGTTGATATATAATACACGATAGCAAAATAGCCAGACCCTGGAAGATAAATTTTATCAACAATGAGAAATAATAAATATAATTGATAAGATATACAGAAAATTAAATCATTTTACCTGACGTATTGTCATTATTATCACGAATGTGACGGCGCCGAATTGAGATATCGTGTAAAAAATAAATAATTGTCCGCTGGCAGAACATATTGAGATAAGCAAGCAATCGATTATGAAAGTCGGAAACTGCAAACGAAGAAGAAAGATACAGTTTTTTTTTTTAAATTTAATTTACATATCTTCATAATCGAAAATGATTATTTATATTTCAATTGTGATTACCTTCACAATAAAATATATCGAGTGTGTGAAACCAGATTGTTGAAATAGTGAAGTAGCTGTTAGTAAACATGAATACATATTTACTACACACATCATTTGGATACTGGTTGTACCATATTCAGTAAAAAGTGCATGTTGCCAATTACTCGTGAAACTATCCAACACCATGTATCCACATAGTAAAATTATACCGGAAATGGTAGTGGTTTTATCTACAATCACAACCCGCAATCATGAGCAATATATATATTTTTTTATTCCAAATATGATTGAACTTCCTATCTTAGAAATTATCATTCAATAATCATTGATAATTATTCTTTTTCTTTGCCTGATAATTTGAAAGATAGAAATTAAATGAATTTGTTTTTTTTTTCTGTTATTACCATTATCCTGATATGTGCTACCCATCATGAATAGCGTCATACCAATTGATATCAATCCTGCAGTTACATATTCATAGTATTCATATGAATTTCGTGATATAATTTTCCCCATTATCATCACCGGAATAATTTTTGATGCTTTGGCTAATACCTGAAATAAATTGTTCAATCAAAATTTCTTCGTTTATATAATCCTATTGATTAAATTTCATATTGGGAATAATTTAATTTAGTATTAATCTTGCCTGTGTGGGGAAATTAACGTATTTGAGAGCTTCATACTGGCACCAACTGCTCATAATATTAGAGAGTGAGCAAAATGCATATTTGTACAATGGAGTAGTGTGTCGTGGCTGTCTTTTTAAAAATAAATATAAACCAGCCATCATAAATGCCAAAATTCTATTAACAAATACTAAAAATTGTGAATCATTAAAGTGCTCAGTTTCACCAATTTCATTCACATATTCCTGCAATAATAATAAATAAGAAAATTATAATATTTCAAAACAGCATGGAACAACAATATAATTGGATTGATTTATTAAAATTAAAATACTTGAGTCATAATTTTCTCTTGCAAATATCCCCATGTTAAATAACTTATTTGTAATCCAAAAAAACAATAGCTAAGTAATATAGCATCACGAGTAAATGTGCGCTGGACATGGACGTTGACATTGGAAGATACATATTCTGGTGTATCAAGTAAACCAGAGTCCCCACTTCCAAGAAAGCATCGTTGAATTGTTTTACTTATAATACTATTTCCTGAAGCGAGTGAATAATTATATTTATAATCAAATTTTCCAAGAGTAAGTACAATTATTGTAAATATGTTTTCATGTAAAAATATATGAATGTGTATGTGTGTGTGTGTGTGTATTATATGTTTATTACTTACCACCTCTTTGTATATATTTGCTATATTTGACGTATTTATATACGACATATCCAGGTAATAAAATAGTTCCATATCCTAATATATTTATACTCAATCTTATGAGCCAATTATATGATGAAGGTGATTTTAAAATTTGTTTTTCTGACTCTGTTAATGATTTTACAATTTGAGTGGTCCCATAAATAATACCAATTGTGAATACAATGAGAAAACTGTAATTAAAATTTGTTCTTAGAGAATAATATATAAATGATATAATTCAAGTTTTTTTTATATTTTATACATACCATATAATTATATTGCTCATATAATTGCCCATTGTTGCACAACCCTCCAATTTTGTTACTAAAATTATATACGTTTAGGTTATTGTGTTTCTTCTCAAACTTATATATAACCTAAATAGTTTGTTGGAGTAGTAAACATTTTTGGAAAAATTATTCCTTCATTATTGCTTTTATGAATACATTATTGTTAAATATTGTTTGGGAATTTGTGTTTGACAAAATGTGTCAGTGATTAGCAGTAAAAATATTTGATGACTTCGCGGGTCTGATTTGATGGATTAAATTTTCAATAGTTTGCACTGAATAAACCTACTCTTGTAACCGTTGGTATTATCACACTCCATATCATCTTATTATTTAAATAATTATATTCTGACATACATATGTAAATTGAATGTAATTAAATTGATTGTTATGAATTTATTATTCATATAAAATATAAATAGAATTTGAAAAAATTTTCTCAGTTAATGAAAAATTTTATTTTCTTATTTTTACTTTCAAAATTTAAAAATTATACACATAATCACATCGTATAATTCCAATATCTCAATATATATATACTTTATTCCTCTTTTTTTTTTTTCACAAATTCTTTATAATATTTGATAATAAGTGACAAATGAACTAATATATAAATCGTCAACAATTCAATTTGTTCGCGATATGTTTCTTTTTATACTCTAGATGACTTGGAAGTTCAATGACGTTGATCTTTGCTCGGTAATATATATCTATTTTTTTTTTTTTTTCAATCAGCAACACATCATTATTATTGAAATACTTTTAAGTTTCATATTCATATTTGTTTGCGTAATATTCAAAGTGATAAAAAAATACTCAAAAGTTAATTATCGTTAATTTTCACCGTTTACGAATAAAAGTTCCTATATGAATTAAAACAAAAATTATTAAAATACATATACGAGTATTGAATAGTTTGTAAATAATAAAGTAAGGTATATACGAATTCGACTCAATATTGTCATAATAAAATTATATTGAAACCTTTATCCGTATAATAATTATTTACACTTGCCTTTCTCAAATTTTTTTTTTTCTTTCTAAGGAATGACTTTTTTTATTATTATTTTTTTTTATTGAAAATTATCTAGTAATATTTTGTCTGTCTTTCAATAATAGATTTTTTTACAAATCGTTATTATCAACAACGCTACATATACTCTGTATTCGCCATTTTTGCGCCACAAAACTCTCATAATTTTCAACTCTGGCATGAATATCCAGACGAGATGCTAAATCGTAAGTACCAGGTGAAGAAATAATAGCTAAAAGTTTTGCATTGTGATAACTGAATGGCTCCAATTTACAACAAATAGTTGTGTGGCAGGCATAACGAAAAGATGTTGATGCATGAGAAGAATACAGTTGTGATTTAACATTTGGCAAATACGATTGACTGTAAAAAAAAATAAATACAAACATGAATACTAATTTTTTATCAAGAGCCAATAAAGTAATGTGTGATTTATAAATTTACCTGCTTGTTCCAATTGTATTAATTTTCAAATCAACTCGTGATTCAGAATTATTCTGCAATCGTAACGTAACGGGAACAACACAGACTCGTCGCTGTCCGAATGCATGTTCAGTTTTTTTCGAATGATGAAGAGAAAATGTTATAATATTTTGCTGTAGTTCGTCCACATTTATAATGTTGTTTTTTTGTATATTTATTAAATCGGATACGTTACGATCGGGGCCAAAAATTTTTAAGCGCGTCGTATATTCATTTTGTTCTGGATCCGATTCCTCGGGATATTTATAAAATTTATTTATCATATTCATATCTATATGATGTTGACCTATTGCTTCTCTAGTGATTACACCACCTTCGTGTGTAATTTTTGCTGCCCACTGAAGAACAACTGTTACATCAAATTTAATTGAATTTATTAGTGGCAATACTGACGTGAACTTTCCTTGATTAGTATCCAAATTTTCTATAATATTATTATCTTGAGGTTCAATATACCGTCTTCTGATAAAATCAATGTATGGTGAATTAATAAGTGCATCTAAATTATTTTCATCATTTTCATCATTTCCATCATTTGATATATTGGAATCAATATTATTATCATTGGTTCCAATTCGTCGAGTTAATTTTAATAATAAGTGTCGTGTTTCTTGTGGTTGCATCCATTTATCCGATGATTGTGAAAATTGTTTTGATAATCGCCATTTATTATGAGAACTCGATAATGACAATTTTTCCAAAGATATTTCATTCGTAAATTTATCATGTTTTTGATTACTATTTTTTACTTGAATAATTAAATTTACTGTTGGTGAATTATTATTAGTTACAGCACTATTTCGAGCAATGGCTTTTATCTGTATTGAATTTGATACTTTCAATTGCCATGTGTGACGACATATGCGATAACGGGGCGTGCTTGTGGCTAATGAATTTTCGTAATAAAATAGTAAATTCAAGTGATGACTACCTTTTTCATCCGATGCACGTATCCACAATGGCATTGTAAATGTTTCGTCTACATGAAGCAATCCATCAGTGGACGATGGTAAACAAATTTTTGATACTGGATTATTAATGTTCATCTTATTTGAATTATCACATTCACTCGATTCGTTTCCTATACAAAATAATTTTGGACTTGTTGAACCAACGTGAATATTTTGCAATGGTGCACTACCAATATTTTTTAATGTTAATTCAAGTTTTTGTATTTCACCGCAAATCATATCTGGTGATATTTTGCTGAATGACACTTGCATAAATGGCGCTTTATCCACAACATTCATTTCAAGTCTGTAATCATTACCGTAAATATTTACACCAGGCTTTTCCTTTATATTTTTCAATCTTGGTCCACGAATTTCAAACAAACGTTTTCCATGAATGACAACTGATGAATTTAGAATTGATTGATCAGTCCCATTAGGATTAGATAAATTGTAACTAATTCCAAGTATTTTTAAATCACCAATTTGTGTTGGTGTACAGGAGAGTACAACACGTTGTCTCGACATAGGTGGAAGTATAACTGTATCAACAACCGTAGCATTAACAATATTAAATTCACACGTTGAATTTTCAATTGATGTTTCATTCGTAAATATTTGATCGTCTTTAGTAAATGCCCAAATTAATTTCATTTTTGATAATGGAAGTGAGATTCGTAGGGGATTGTACAATTCTACAGATAAATGTAGTGGTTCATTCATTACTGCATTCGCTTTTGAACTATTATTAGTTTTCTTTGAGTAAAGTGAAACAGTCGGTTTGAAAATCATTGAAGTTGTGCCTTGAGCTTCGCCGACAATGATTTCCTCCAATTTAGCCCATTGATTATAGTCATCATCGTCGGAATCATCGAACGAGACGTCACTTGCCGCTATATAATTTTCTGATGATTGTAATAATGGCCTAAGTAATACTTTTATTTCATTACCATCAATTAATGGCAATGGCAATATTGGAAGACCATTAGAGTGTTTGAGGCCTTCTTGAATAAAGATATTATGAATATTTAAATATTCACGTAAAAATGCAGCTTGCTGTGTCGCTGGTTGTTTACTCGATGGACTCAACAATTTTTCAAATGCTTTCACAGCTTCTTCAACTTGTTTCAATGATGCCGCTTGTCTTCCAATTGTAAAATGGATATGATCCTCAGCCAAAGACCAGCCTCGGCTACGATAAACTTGATACGATTGTTGGTAGCATCTCAATGAGTGTCTACGTTGTCCAGCTTTAGAATATCTGTGTCCCGCAAGCACAGCGTGAAACGCATATTTATGAACCATTTTTGATGCAATAAAACAGTATGCAGCTTGCTCTAATAAAAGTGCAGATCTCAAATCTGAGTCCTCACTAGTCATGCGAATCAATTGTTTTGCAGCTTCGCCATAAAGATTTTTACCTTTAAGACATTCGGCGCTGAGAATAGTTGCGCGTGTAGCAAATTGTGGCATTTTACACGTATTTGAATAAGTTAATATTGCATCATCCATATATTCAATTGTTTTTCGTGTCATTTCACCCTGCATGAATGCACTCAATGCAGCCATTTCTAATGCACCAGCATAATAAAGCCACGCTTGATCCGCGGCGAAATCACGTTTCGCACTGTGATATGCCTGGTATGCCAAGGTATAATGACCAAACATAAAACATAGATCGCCTAATCGACGTAATTGTAATTCTGGCGATTCAGCTGAATAAATTACTGCATTTGCTGGTGTTGAACCTGGTGCACCAGGTTTGCTAGTACCAAACCATCGTTTGGTAGCACTGAATAATGAACGACTTACTCCTTTTTTGTTTGATATTACGTCGTTCAAAAGTAAAATTTGTTTCTCAACATATGGCAACAAGCTCTTCAAACAAAATTCCGTTATTAATGTTCGAATTCTATCCAAATCTTGAGTTGATAATCTCGCGCCATGTTGAGCAACTGGACGTGTAGGTGAATCCGCCCAAACATTCGCATTTATTGGTGTACCAGCAGTTTGCACTGATGGTTTTGAATTCTCAAAGGATATTGTGCTAAAACGTTTTTCACTCTCTGGACTCAGAGGATGAATTGTTAGAAGTACAACCTCTTGACCAACTTCTACGGGCGCGACTGTTACGTCAGATATTTCTGATGAAACAATGACTTTGTCAGTGACATCAGGTGACAGTAAAATCGGTGGATTTCGCGGAGCTATTGGTGTACTAGCTTGGCTTGATTTATCTGTTCCGCTAATAACTTCATTTGGCATCGCTGCAACACCACCAGTGTCTGCTGGTGTTCTTGGACTACTATTGTGATCGCTATTTGAAAAATCTGGATGTTTAATTAAAAATTGACTCCATGGATCAGGCAAATGAATATCATCATCAACGTTGCCTGGTGGTCGTGAATTTATTTGTAGTAAAAAACAATTATTGACATCGTACAAATTTTTCATCTCTGTAAATATTTCCTCGGCCCTGATAAAAATTATGATAAATAATTAAATAAATATATTAAAAATTGGATAATGGTCTTAAAATTATTTTATCAATACTTACTTGGCTTCATCATCTTGAGTTGGATCGTGAATTAATATATAATATCTCAGTGCATTATTATTGAACCATTTTGGCAATTTTCCCGGCATATTTTGATGTAATTGTATTGCCATTTGTTGAATTTTATTCAATGGTGAGTCATCAGACGTTGAAATTACAATCATACAAGCTAAAAAGTGTTTTGTAAATTCATGATCGGATGGAAATTGAACATTTAAAAACATGTCACGCCACGCCTCAAACCACGGCACTGTCAGTGGAATTTCCAAATTAGTGTTGCCTATCATTACAACTGTTGTTCTATCACACTGTTCAGAAGTGACACAGCCATTTAACATTTTTCTCGCAATAATTGGTTCTGGTGGCTGTGCATAAATATCTTGAATAGCCAATCGTAAATTTCGTACTGTAATAGTTGTTCCTTGAGAATCTTTGATAGAACCTGAATGAAAAAATAAAAGTCAATATAATTCATGAATAAAATCATCTATGTAGCATTTATAATTATTATATTTTATTTCAACAATTAACATAACATAACATAAAAATAAAAATTATACCTTCACTATTGAAATTACAAAAAGGCTGCAAAAGTTCAACAAATGACAGGTTATTTTTTTGACAAACGGCTGCAGCCGCTGGTGAACAAACGGCGCCGATTTGTAGTGAAAATACATTAGCAATAAATTCTCGTGGTGTTAACTTGCACTGTGCCATATTGACAATAAATTAAATAAAAATTTTATAATTACAATTGTTTATATCATAAATTTATTTAATTTATCAGACACATTATTATTAAATGAAACTTTATTCAAATGTGAATAATTCCGTTCACGTGTCCATCATACATTAATTAATATTGTGTCAAAAAACAAAAAAAATGACAATTATTACAAAACTCAGACTACTACCACCACCACCACCGCAACCACCATCGCCACCATCATCATGACGTCTACATAAATAGTGACCGGGATAAACATGGTCTGCTCATATGTATGGAAGGGATGTGCATCCCCCAATAAACAGCTGTTTGTCATTGCTATGTAAAAAAGTTGAGAGTGGAAACTCACATACTTTTATGAAAAACCTCTGAACTAAAAGGAAAAAAAAAAAAAAAAAAAAAACAGAACAAAAAAGGAAGGAAATGCTCAGACGATAAAACAGAAATTAAATTATTCACAGAACGGCGAACAAAATAGTATATATTATATACGTCAAATGTATATTTTTCCACTTTATTGTTTCCCATCATCATAAAATGCGGGAAATATCTGATATATTTCTGACCAATTGTACGATCCCACATGTGTATTTACATTCGAGTTGATCATGTGTATTATGGATTACGTGTGGCAAAAAATCTTTGATAAATATATAAGTGTATGAATAATTTCAAGTAAAACAATAATAAAAAATTGCAAACAGTACTGAACTACAACACCAATTGTATTAAGAGAATGTCACAAATATGTGCCACAATACTAAATACGTTTGATAAATTGTTCTTGAAAAAATGTCACCCAACAGTGTTGACGTGTGTTATACGTTTTGCAGAAAAAAATTAACGTATATGAGTGATGAGAAAGGTCCACCAACCGCGAAAGCGGTTAATAAAAAAAGTATTATCTTTATTTCCATCTTTGGCCTTGTCATAGCTACTATCACTGCTATATTTTCTTCATACATCCACAGAAATTTAGATGATGTTGCAGGTATGTTATCAAAATTCATATATATCAATAAATAAATTAATAAATAAATAAATAATTAAATGACATTATAGTTGGTGAAATTCGTAAACCATTTGTTCCACTGCCTTCCCAAGCATTTATCAATGTTTATGAGGAAAATACACTGAGCCTTCCAATTGAATCAGTTGAAATACAGCAATTTGAACCGAGTGCTGATACGGCCTCAGTATCAGAGGCAATTACGTCACTTCAACTCGCCCTTGAAATGAAATTATCTGGAAAGCAAGAAAAGGCGATTAAATTATTTAAACATGCTGTTGCATTAGCACCGCAACATCCCGATGTATTAAATCATTATGGAGAATTTTTAGAGCATATGCAGAAAGATATAATTAAGGCCAATGAATTTTATGTCAGAGCATTGACGTACGAGCCCAACCATGAAGGTGCATTGATTAATAGACAGAGAACAGCGCGTGTAGTTGAAGAGTTGGATAGGCGAATGTTAACGCGAATTGACGAGAAAAGAAATACATTGGCTACAATTCCCGATAATAATGCTGCACTTATACGAGCTAAAAAAGAAGCTTACTTCCAACATATTTATCATACTGTAGGTATTGAAGGGAATACAATGAATTTAGCACAAACTCGTGCAATAGTTGAAACAAGAACGGCTGTCGCTGGTAAAAGTATTGATGAACACAATGAAATTCTCGGTTTGGATGCAGCTATGAAATATATTAATGCAACATTAGTCAATAGAGTGGGATCAATTTCGATAAAAGATATTTTAGAAATTCATATGCGTGTTTTGGGTCATGTTGATCCAATTGAGGGTGGTCATTTTCGACGAACTCAAGTATATGTTGGTGGTCACATTCCACCGGGTCCTGGTGATATTCATTACATGATGGACGAATTTGTTCGATGGTTGAATAGTGAAAGAGCCATCAGAATGCATCCTGTAAAGTAAGTGACAATTACATTGCTCCATTTTAAAGATATAATTGTTTTTCCGTTTTGATTATATTTTAATATGTTACGAAATTTATCACAGATACGCAGCTTTGGCACACTATAAATTAGTACATATTCATCCATTTTCTGATGGCAATGGAAGAACATCGCGATTGTTAATGAACACAATACTTATGCAAGCTGGTTATCCACCAGTTATTATTCATAAACAACATCGTCACAAATACTACGAGTATTTACAAATAGCTAATACAGGAGATGTACGGCCATTTGTTAGATTTATTGCTGAGTGTACGGAGCAAACCCTTGATTTATTCTTATGGGCAACGACTGAATTTTCCAAAGAAGTTCCTGCACTCAGTCAGGAGTCATTAATGAAAGATCGTCACAGAACTATTGTACTCGATAATGATGGTAGTGGTGATTTTCTTGATGATTGATGGTGCGTGCGTGTGTATGTGTATGTTCATGATTGAGTATTTTTATACACGTTTATCAATTGATTATTCATTATAATCACGATGAAACAAGAGTAAAGGTGCTTTCACAGTAATATGGAAAAAAAAAAGAAAAAAAAAATTTATTTTATTCACAATCAAAAAAAAAAAAATTGTTTAAAGTTGATATTTCTTCTTTATATTTATTTGAATAATAACTGTAAATTTATGGAATAGGATTTGGTTATATGAGAATGAAAATATGGCAATAATGACATTAAATTTATGAACTTTAGTCAAATTGTACATAATAATCGTAATTAGAACAATATCTCGATTAATTTAATCCATATCAGGATAGAATGAATTCGAGATTCGTATTATACTTCACTTGCAGGCCGAGTTACTGATGCGTTTATTTTTGTCTTCGATTATAAATTGTTTGATGAGGCAAAATAAAATTTCTATTAATTATATCAAACAATTTATTTGTTTTTTCACAATAATTTTTTGCAAAGAGAAAAATTTTAAGTATGTAGATCTTCCATGATATGCGTGACACACCGAAAATGGATAACGATATTTATATTTTTCATATTAAATTCTATTTATTAATATTATTATTATTTATTTTTTTTACTTCTATAATTATTAAAAGGCCCCTAAGATTTGATGATCAGGAAAAATAAATCAATCTGAAGACCAAAGATAACAAAAAAAAAAAGTCTTGAACGAGTTTCATAATTTTTTTTTTCCTTTTTAGTTACAGAATTAAATTTTCATAAAAATAATGAAATGAATGATAATCTTGGATATAATGAAAAAATAGTAATCATTAAACGTAATCGGAATAAAAACAAATACTTAAGATGGTTTTGTGTTAAATCTAAATGTAAAATTTAAATTGTCTCTTAAATTCTACTGGTTACTACTTTTGAATTCAGTCGTTATTTGGTTTTTTTTTTTTCCTTTTATCAATTATTTATTATTAATATAATTATTACGTTTATGCTACTCAGCAAAAAAAATATTACTTATTTTGTGTGTGTGTGTGTGTGTGTGTGTGTGTGTATGTGTGTGGTGTGTGACTCAGTAACAGGACTTAACGCACACGAAACAACGACAATGACTTGAAAATAAAAAATAAATCATAGTTAAATCATACATAAACAAAAAAAAGTGCCAGATCTTTAGTTATTGAGGAAGAAAAAACAAAAAATATTAAATACGTTTCTTCACCTTTTTTTTTCTTTTCTCTATCTGGATTTGTTGAAATATTATATACTCAAAATGAATTTTAACAAGAATTTTCATAATCAATCACATCATTATTCACACTTGCACTCCTCCATTCATAATGCATATTTATTTATTTATTTATTTATTTCTCTTTGATGTTATATGTTAATCGGGGTAACGTTGTACACTCATAAAAGCTCGTATGATAACATTTTTTTTTTTTTTACACATAACTATAAATTAGTTTATCCTGTTTTCATTTTTCTTACATTTTTCAATAAACGTCCCGCGTCTTTTTTTTTTCTCTTAAATGAATTATCTGTTTTTATTAGATCACGATTTTAGCATAAATATACGAAGAACAAGATTTTTTGCCAAGCAATAGATATTTAAATTTACCATCTGTTTCAAATTTGAATTACTCGCAACTTTAGCATTTTCACTATTATGAATAAAGATAGCAAAAAACCAATTTAGTAATTTGATGAAAATCGAAAAATTGCAAATATTGAAAATAAGCGTCGAACGTTAAATGACAATGCCTATTTATATGCATTCATTTTATCTGGTGACACATGTGCGTTTCAACATATTGATAACGCGAGTGGTAAAGTAATTATCACTTTATGTTAATTTTGCATTATTCAATCACGGCCACACATCTGAGATTTATAAAATTTAACTAAAATAAAAAAAAAAAAAAAGAAGAAATACTAAACGAAGAAAAATACAATACTACATACATGTCCACAAATTGTCAAGAGATGGATAATTAAAATTTAAAATATTATATAAATAACATCGACAAATAGATGATGCACAACTCACGAACAGATTTTTTGTCTATCATTTTTCGAATTCATCTTCGCACTCGTGTGTATACTCCCATAGCACATTGTAAACCTTCCAAATAATAATGAAATTAATAATATTAATAATAATAATAATAATAATAATAATAATAATAATAATAATAATAATAATAATAGCATCGTCATGGATTATTTTTTATAAAATGCAAATGATACTCATTGTCATGACAATTTACTCAATTTTAACATAGAATGACATTTAAGATGAAATTTTATTATTAATTGATGATTATATTCAATCGAGAAAATCGGTTGGATATGATCAAATTAAATTATTGTTTAATTGTGATATTCACATGTAATTTCTACTAATACAAATTTAAATGTTTCTACTCAAATTTTTAAGGATAATGATAAAAATTTAATGATAATTGGTCGCAAGATTAAAACATTAGTAGATATTTATGCAAACATAGAATTGTCGTGATTTAAGATAATGCAATTTTGTTTATGTTTTTGTGTGATACTGTGATGATAATGATCGCATTGATACATTTTATTTTGTTTTCATACCGTGTGTTTGTCTGTATTTGTATGTGTAGTTGTGTATTTTTTGTTTTATCAATTTGATGATTTTTTATTTAGTTGTATCGTGTGTTACGTGTGCGTGTCATCTTCTGGCTGATTTGTTCTTCTTGAAGGAGTTGACAACGAAATTGGCAGACTTGATCCAGTGCGGCATTGAGTGTATCGCGCTGCTGCAGCAATAGTTCTTCCCATTTTTTGGCGTACGCTGAAACACATAATATTTATTCCCGTAAACCTGGGGCGCGTTTATGTTCGAACAACGAAAGCGTGGGAATTAGTGGTTCGGTGTTAAAAACGGGATATAAGTGAAAAATATATATATATATATATATATATTGTAAGAATAATAATGATAATGATAATGATAGTAATAATAATAATAATAATAATAAAATAAAATAAAATTATTGTCAATTATGAAGACATATTGTCAGTGAAAAAGGTGCAATTGGCTTTGTTTTTTACTGCAGAAAATTTTCATTGCTTTTTTTTTTAATATCCCCATTGATAAATAACATGGACACAACACAAATTAATGATTGATTTATTCCTAAATTATGGGCAAATAATTGTATAATAATTAGTATGAATTCTTCATCTCAAAGGCATTAATCATTGACATATTTATATTATAAATGCTGAATTGATTAGTATTAAATGCTTTAAAACACTTTTTTTTTTGTTTGTTAAAACGAAAATCCGTAAAAGTAACATGATTTAATGACAAATTTTAATATCAAATTGTATGATACAGTTGTATGGAAGCTTCATATAGTGATTTAACATCAATTATAAGCAATCGAATCCAATAGCAATTTTTATAAAAAATTATCCTCAATTCAGAACTCATATATTTTTTATTGAGATACGAAAAAGAAAAAAGTGACGAGTCACTATTGAGGATATTCCAATATATAATACTACCATATAAATGAATGCGTTGATGAATGAATGCAACTAAACCCGTTTTGATTAGTAGATTGATATGACATATGAAAATATAAATTCACGTTCAGTATGAAAAGCAATTGATTTTTTTTTTTGTTTTGGTTTTTAAAGGCGCATTATTTATACATAAAATTAGAAATTGATTTTTCAGTCAAAATAAATTCGTACCGTCCGAAAATTTCACTCTTTCAATGAATTGTCTAGTCAATGACAATCTCCTCATCAGGTAGGGTGACTCAAACTTTGTTCTTTTCCGTCTTAAATCTGTGAAGATTTTTTTTTTTCTCGTTACATTCAATTTTGTATATGAAGTGTAAAAATTTTATAACAATTTTTTTTATTTTTTATTATTGTTTTTCATTATTAGCTATTATTTTCATTATTAGATATTAATATATAATATTGAATTTAATTAAGGATTTTCATGATTGACAATAATAAAATTTCTATTAATCCTAGTTTAATTTCATTAACGATTGATCATCGTGTAAATATCTTTTTGCAATATGACAACACATGCTTAACAATTAACAATTAATATTATAAATTATCTCAAAGCTTGAATAACAATTATATTTTATTATATAAATGCTAGCGAGTTATTCCAAATGCACTTTAAAATACTGAATGAATAATCACGTATCCTTCAAGCAAAGTAAATGCATTCAATTGTCCGACATAAAGTCGTTCATCACAAAATTATCTTTATACACTTTAAAGTATATATGAAATTTAATTTTTTTTTTCTCCTAACAAAATATTTTAATGCTTAAACAAATAAATATGATATGATCAATTGTAGGGGAATAAAATACGTATTGAAAAAAAAAAAAAAACAACAAAAAAAAACTTATTCTATATATCATTATATATGTAAATAAAAAATACTACATAAATCACCGGGAGAATCAAAAAGAAAATGATATTTTTAACAAAAATAAATGTTAAATTGATGAAATTATGAGAAAATAATTTTTTTTTCTTAATATTATTATTATCTGTATTAAATGTATCACAATCCTTTTCATTATTTTTAAGGGGATGATTATTAGTACGCTCATCATCAATATCGACAAGTGAATTTTTTGCTGTTAAAAAATTCAATTGCTGATAGTTATAACGTTTATTAAAAAAATATGCGTTCGATTCTTCATCTTCATAATTATTAATATTTTTGATATATTCATTTGAGTCAAAAATATTATGATTGTATTTTTCAAAGTTTTTTTCTACTCCACGATGCCGAAAGTTGACACAATCACCGATAACTGGATCGTCTTCTTTACTTTGCCTCCATATATCATATGAATTTTCATTTTCACACGAGGTACCACAATTTGATTCTCCACATGATTCGGAAGGTGGCGTAGATAAACCAAAAACTTTTGCTTTGATTTCAGGATCATGACCGTAATAAAAATGAAAATCTAATGGACTTGGACTTCGTGTTTCTGAACTGAAATCCGATTCAGATTTATTTTCACGACAGTATAAATAAGATTTTGATCGTTTCACTCGATTAATAATTCTTCCTGTCCAACTGTATTTTGAATTATTTTTTTTACTACTAGTTGCCCATTTGGCGCGCGGGCTCTTTGGAGTTTTTTTCTGAATATTCGAATATTTCATTGAGCAATTATTTTTTGAGGTAGTTTTTTCCACTTGTAGACGTTGATTTGTTTCAAATTTTTTCTTCAATATTGGCATATCTTTAATATGATCATGATTGCTGATGTCACTGGAACTGGAGTTACGTGCGAACTTGATCTCATCCTTCCATGGAGATCTTCTTAATGTCGTTGGTGATATCTCAATTGATGAGTCGTCACTGCCATTCCAATCGTCAATAATCGTGAAGGTTTCATTTGCCTTAGGGTTAGCGTGCGAATCTGTCATGAAACGCGAGTCACAAGTGATAGTGGATTGATGTTTCTCGAATATTTGTCTCTTCATCTTGTTTTGGCATTATTTAATTATTACAATACTTCAAAACATAGAGGGAAAATCAAATAGCTTTCCAACACGAAAAAAAAAAAAAAAAAAAAAAAAAAAAACATGTAGCTTTTACATAGAAAACTATTGCGATATTTTTTGCCATTGGATTTGAATTTTTTTTTTGTTTTTTGTTTTCACAATTTTAATTCACAATCAAACGAAATAGAGCAAGAGAAAAAAATATGAACAAAGCGGAGGAAACAAAAAGAAAAAAAAAAAAATGAAAATAGAATTATTTGAAAACATTACGCGTCCTAACTCAACAAGAAAAAAAAAATAAATAAATAAAAATAGCGCACACAAATGCCAATAATTGAGAATGTACTAAGTAATACTGAATATACAATATTGCTCACCTTCTTGATCATAATCAACTTCATGAGTTGTATTAAATATTCCGTGGCCATCATTCAAGAATTTGGCAGTTGTATCCATTACAAGTTTGTGCGTATCAAGAACTTCTTCTTCCATCAATTGTAATGCTGACACCGCTTCATGGAACGTGTATAAATCTTGCGACAGTTCTCCCTCCTACAAAAAATAAAAAAAAATAAAAATAAAAAAAAAATTGAATAATAAAAAATAATCAATAACTAAAAAATTGAATTAAATTAATATTTACATTTAATGATCTTAATTGTGCCAAATCACTGTCAGAAAGGACACTGTCATTTGCCTGCTCCTCAATTTTGAATAGTCGATCGTCATCGGTTGGCGACGATTTTAATTCAGTTGGATCAGTAGCGGCTAATTCTTTCACACGATCAGCATATCGTAGAGTATTCAAAGAATGCTCACATGAACTCATGCCAGGACTAATCATGGCGATCTGTAATTAAATAAAAAACAGTAGCGAAAAAAATTTGTAAAATTAATTTATAATAATATCAACAGTATTTATTTGATTAAGAAAAGGAAAATATATATATACCATGCAAGTTTTTGATTTTTCACCAATGAAACTATCTCTGAGCACTTGGGTAAGTTTACTGGCTCTGAAAGGCAAATGTGTTCCCTTTCGTCCGAGAGCACGTATACATTCCTTGAGAGCTAGAAGTGATTTATTTATTTCCGCACCTTCCATACCTATAAAAAACAGAAAAATAAAATAATAACAAAATTTTCCTTAATTTTATTTCATTTACGTATTTGGTTGAATAAATTGCTCACGTGTTTGTCTATTAGCTGATGATGTATCAGCGCCTCTTTCATTACCCGCCAAATCAATCAATGAAAATTTTCCATGGACTTTATGTGTACCAGGCGTTCGTGCAATTATTTGAAAAACAGCATGTGATCTTGATGAATTAGTATTTGCGCTTGTTTGGCCACTAGTTCTCGCGCTATTTCCATGTTGAATAAGTTTCAAAACTTCATCACAACTTTCAACAACTTTTTCCGTTAAACCAACAATTTGAACTTGTTGCTTGCCATCCTCCAAAACACGGAGTTTTTCTTTATCGGCCAATAAATCAAAAACTTTACCCGAATAAATTTCAAAGAAGCTTGCTGATATGACAAGATTTAATGGTCGATATTTTGGTGATTTAAGATATTTAAAAACGTCCTTGGCGGCCATTGCATAAATACCTTTTTTACAATCTTGTGTTTTACCATTAAAATCACCTCCCATTGTGTGTGTTTTTCCACTGCCTGTTTGACCATAAGCAAAACATGTTGCCATACCACCATCAAATATTGTTTGCACCAATGGTTTTGCCGTATACTTGTAAACAATTTCATTGTTGCATGTTTCATCAAAAGCATAATCAAATCTAAATAGTTGATTCTCCAAATATTTTGTTAAATCAACTTTATTTTTTGGTTCATGAACAACCAATTGATCTTTACTAGACACACTTATAACATCAACTTCTTTTCGTGCCAATTCTTTACGATTTAATGGTCGCTTTCTTACACAAACAGTTATTTGATGGTCTTCAACTGTATCAGTATCACGCAGTGGCCTGAAATCTATACTGTTCTGATATTCCCGAATCATTGCGAGAAATTCCCAATTCGGATTGCCAGGATCTAAATTCATCAACGCTTCCTTCTCTTCCTTGAGTTCGGCTTGCCTTTGACGTCTTTCTTCACGGTTCTTTTTCAACCTCTCGACTTCCTTCACGACATTAGATCGTCGGCCTCGTCCATTTTCTACTGGTGCGGTCGGCTGCTGCTGCTGTTGTTGTTGTTGCTGTTGTTGCAGTTGTTGTTGTTGTTGTTGTTGTTGCTGTTGTAGCTGCTGCTGTTGCTGCTGTGAACTCTGTATTAATTTTTGCTTATTTAGAGATGTCGAAGTGTGATTAAATGCCGCTGCTGTTGGGGTTGGTGGAATATTTTCTACCTCACGACGACCCGTAAGCCCTGATATTGAATCATTATGACCATTCACCGATGTCACAGATGGCATTATATTCGTTGTTCGTCCACCACCACCAACTCCAACTCCTCCGCCAGTTTGTCGTGGAATTTGTCTGTTTGAGCCAGCTTTACAAATCGAAAAAAAAAAAAAATATATATATATATATCAAAAACATTATTTAATATTCAATAAAAAAAATTTATAAATAAATAATTATCGAGTTCCTCTGAGTAAATTTCTGAGTAAATTTTACCTTTAATATTGAAAATCGGTGGTGTTTCAATAGCAATCACCGCAGTTTTTTCATCAACAATTTGATTTCGTCGTTTAAAAAAATGTGCCCACGGTATAAATTTCATTTTTCAATAATTTTCACAATAATTTAAATAAACAAAAAAATACATAACAATAATATATTTAATAAAATAATTACAATAATTTTTTTTTTATGTATCGATGGCAAGGAAAAAAAAAATCACACGTCTGACGTTTCGACTAGTACATGGTGCACTGGTGTTTGCCCGCCTGGGGTCCTTGCCCTTGTGCGTTTAGTTATAGCTGAGAGACTGGGGTAGTAAGGCGCGTGTGTGTATTTATTTGTGTGTGTATGTGTATGTGTGTGAGCGAGAGAGAAAAATAGAGAATAATAGAGAAAAAGAGAGAAAGAGAGAGTGTTATATATCGTATGAATATCGATAGCTAGACAATGTGTAACACGCCAAAGCAGTTGGTTGGTTTGTACGGTGGTGTTTTGTTGGTCGTAGACCCCAAGAGACCGGTAATAAAGATAATTTACCCCTTTGTCGTGACAGGCTAATATCAACTACTTGCGCTATATACATTCATGGTTGAATATATAAATTCACTCGTTAGTTAAATTATTTATTCACAGACAAAACTTGATTAACCGATCGTTGTCATTTTACTAATGAAGAACTCAATGTCTTAAAAAATAATTAATTAAAAATAAATTTACCTTTGACTGGGATTGACGGCCTAGTAGAATGCTGAAAATAACAAAAATATTCATATTATATTATGATAAATACAAAATAAATTTTAATATAATTTTGGTGAACTAAACCATATTGATTGTGCATTTATGTTTCAAGCCAAGGAAAAAAATTAAATTAATAATTGTGATTAAAATATTAAAAATAATGCCGTATTACCCATTTATATATATAAGCTATATGATACAGCATTGAATTTTTAATTGATCAAATAGAATTTTTGCCGTAGGAATTTAGATATTTTTTTGTTTATTTCAGAATTTTATATCAGTGCTGATGTAAAGTGTTTGGGTAATGGGTGATAGATGATATGGATATTAATAGGAGAAATTATGATGAATTATGGTGAAACTATAATAGGAAAAAATAATGATTTACGATTTGCAAGGGTTTGTGCGAAGTTACCAAAATACGAGGCGTTACTCGTACAGAAAGAGTTGCTGATGTTAATCCATTTCTTGTTGTTTGTCCACCGGTATGACGATTGTATGAACCGTCATCATGATTCTCCAGTTCATCACCGGCATCATCCTCCTCATCAGAAGAATCCTGATTATGCATGAATTTATTTCACGAGCGTAGACAAATAATTGACAGGAAAATCATTAGGGAACGGGTGATAATGATGATGTTGATGAAGAATAAATAATGAAAAATAATAGGAAATTTATTTTATCATTGAATTATGATTAAAAATAAATCAGAATTAGAAGCAAGAAATAAAATTAAATTACCGCACATATGATGAATGAATGAAGGGAGAATTAGGATTTATTTATTTATTATTATTATTATTTTTTGTTTGTTTTCGATTCGATGTAACACAAACAGTTCACAATCGTATTTGTATTTATTTATTTTTTTAATTCATCCAGGATGCCAGAATAATTTTTTTTTTTTTAAATCCATATGATGATCCATAGGGCAGCGTCCATAGAGGAAAAAGGCGTTATCACATTAGTTACGCCGAGTGATCAGTTGTAATTAAAGAATTTCCAACTCAAATTGAAGTTGGAATAATCACGAAAATAAAAAATGAAAATAAATTTTTTTTTATTAACTCGATTAACTGGGGTCAAATTAATCAATTTAAACTAATTTTTATTTATGCTTATTTGTGAATAATTAAGAAAAAAAAATTGAACATCACGCATTGAGTAGCACTTGATTATTACAAAAGTTGAAGACATATTTTCAATAATTCTAGAAATATATTGGAAAGAAAGAAAGAGAGAAAAAAAAAAAAAAAAAAATAGTGACATGGAGAAATGAATTTTTCTACCTGAAATAAAATTATATATTGAAACATTACAACAGACACACAACTGATGAAAAGACCGACACATTATTTCAAGCCGATGGTAGAAAACGAACGGATACAGACTAGAGAAATTGGAATGGTAGTCCCAGGCAACGTATCAACAAATTTCGATTATACTAGTCGATAAAATATGATTAGTATATTTGTGCTTCTGCGCGCGGAATCTTATCACGGTATACAAATTCCAAATTATTTTCCAATGAATTTACTATTATTTGATTTAATTCATATATATTTCATCCATATCTTCATTTAAAATTAAAAGTTCAATAATGATCTTCATGATGTGGACAATCTTCGAGATGTTACTAAGAATTTTTAAACATCAAAATAAAAAATAAATAAATTAAATAACTTACCCTTATTGCACGATTTATCGGCATGTTGATTTGTGACGGTGGTGGTGGTGGTGGGCCCATATTTTTTGAATTTAATTCGGGATTTAATGCGAGGATAGAATCGATCTCCACCTGAAAATTTTACATTAGGACAATTAGACATCGAAAAAATTATTATTATTAATATTACTTTTATCTTTTTCGTCTTTTTTTTGTTTTGTTATTTTTTTTTTTCTTTTTTTTTTCTATTCGTTCATTCCGTCAATCCTAACCTTTCGACGTGGAATCAAACTCTGTGGCATTTCTCCACTTTTATACAAAAAAAAAAAAAAAAAAAAAACACTTTTAAAAATTTAACTAACAAATAAAAACTTATAAAAGTAATAATGTAAATAATTATTATTTTTTGTTTGTTTATAAATGCAATGGATAAAATTCAATGTTTATTGAGTGGATTTACGACGTGTCTTTTTGAATTGAAGCTCCATTAAAACTACGTTAGCTTGTTACTCGTCGGAAATAGACTAGGTGTTCCCAATCGTATTTGCAAGTTGGTGGTTTGGCATTGCATAAGACATTGCCTATCGCAAATAGCTCTGAATAACCATGACCTAGGCCTGACAAAATTCCCACCAACAACATGGAGAAAATAAAAAAGGAGGGAGAGAAGTAGACAAAAAAAAAATAATAGTAATAATTGATGAAGTTGGTAATTTCACCTCTTTTCCTTTGGTTTCTCCTTTCTCGAACCATTCTACCGTAACACTCCGTTGATCCCAGTTTACACCAGACACAATTGCTGAGTGAACGCGACCTGGAAATAAAAAAATAAATTATAAAATAAAATGATAAAAAAAAGAGAAAAAAAAAAATGATAATAATAAATAAATAAATAATATTATAGAAATGAATATGAATTATTATGAATGATTACAATGTAATAATACGGAGTATAAAGTAAAATTATTTAACAATTAAATAAAAAATATATAAGGAAATGAATAATAAGATGAAAAAAATAAAGTGTATGATAGCGGTGGTGTTGACAAGAATAGGAATAATGAAATGTCAAAAAAGGAAGACGGCAATTCTAAAATACTGTTCGTTCCCCGTT
Source organism: Dinocampus coccinellae (assembly GCA_963920625.1). Lineage (NCBI taxonomy): Eukaryota > Metazoa > Arthropoda > Insecta > Hymenoptera > Braconidae > Dinocampus > Dinocampus coccinellae. The sequence goes on along the minus strand of OY987185.1, from coordinate 7,186,838 downwards.
CGTTGTCGTCGTGTAACAAAATGACACGAGTTAATTTTAGAGAGCGCAGTATCAACGGAATCAACAGCCAAGTGGTTATTCCATGGGCACGGCTGCGTCACGCATCATGATTTTGCGTCAGCATTATCAAATTAAATAGATAAAATATAAAATAATAAATTTAACTTTGCATATACCCAAATATTCATTACATATTAATAAACACAAAATATTGTTATTTTATATAAATAAATATATATATATATATTTTTTTTTTTTCGTTTATTTTTATACTAAAATAAATATACCATTTGAACTTTTGGCTGCTTTGAAATTATTACATCTTCCTGATGGTTTAGGTATCATAGAATTAATTTTTTTTGTATGCGATTGACGTTTATATTTTTTATCATCATCAATAATTGGCACAACAAAACTACAAGAGTTTGAATTAAAACGAAAATTATTTTCTTCAATAGACGATATATTTACTGATTGCTTCAAGCTCAAGTCAACATTCTCACGATCAATTTTCTCAACATTCTTCATGTTATATTGGATTTTTTCTTCATTCTGTTCTTCTTCATTTGCTACGAAATTGAAATCATTTCTTTGAATATTGTTGGTAGAATTATTATCAGAAAGTGAATCATAAAATTCTGGATGATAAATATCAACAGATTTTTCTACATTACACACAATATTATTATTATTATTATTATTATTATTATTATTATTATTATTATTAATATTATCTAATTGAGTGACTTCATTATTTTGTACACGGTTCACTTGTTCATTTGCTTCAATGACCTCGTGTTCATCCTTTGATTGTTCTTCTTCAAGGTCTCGAATTACTTGACAATACACATCAGTATTGATATTATCATCTTGTCTTTTTTCTTTTGGATATAATGAAGAATTTAATTCTGGTATACTTTTATTTTTTTCATTATTTGAAATTATATATTTGTCTTCATTGCTTGTTGTTTTTGATAATTTTTTTTTTCTTTTTAATTTTAATTTTGTTTTTTTTGCTTTAATTAAATTATTATTTTGATTTTTTTTCGTACCACCGCACATACATCGACTCAACCAATCCATGATGGAACCTTGAATATTCCAATCGGATTTTATATATATTTTTTTTAGTGTAGGCGAAGTTCAAAATACTTTTGCAAAACGTGGGTGAATTATTGATGAAACTCGTTAATCAAAAGGTAGATGAAATTGCTCAGCACGTGAATAATTTTTTTTTGTTATTAATATTGATTTTTGGTCATTGACATTGTTTATTGTATTGTTAATGTACTATTTCAATTACATACATTGATATTAAAATTTTTTTTTCAATTTTTAATATACAACGTTAGTGTAACTGATCCATAATCACACGATTCAATGGTGATTGACATCGATATTGGAGGTCAATCTATACGTGAATGAGAAATTTGAAATGTGAGAGGATTGTATTTGTTTAAAACTTTTCAATCACTGCCACTGAATAAATCAACTCAATACGAAATAAAAAAAAAAAAAAAACAAAAAACAAAAAACAAAAAAAAAAGAAGAAATAATTTATTCCATTTTTTTTTCTCTTTTTTTTCACGTAATAAAATGATATCAGAAGTACACGAGAACACAACTAATTTTCTTCTTTCTCGTTTGCACGATGATTATACTGTTGTCGGTTTTTAAGCATACGAGCAACTGACAGTTAACGTGACAATGGCAAGGACACAATTGGGAATTTCTCAGCCAAAATAGACCATTCCATTCTTTCTTCCTTTATTTCTTTCGCGAACAGCTTCGTCACACGCGCCACAAGGAATTTCACAAATGCGCACGACAACGGTTGAAAAAAAATAAAAAGGAAAAATAAAATTTTAAAAATAATCAAAAAAGATTCACACTTTGTAGTTTTTTTTTTTTTTTTTTTTTTTTTTTTTTTTTTCCCTCACATTTGTCCTCACAAAATCCGTAAATATATAAAAATGTAACAGAAATAATCACGAGTGCACAGATCAAGGTAAATTAATAGAAACAAAACCAAAAAAAAAAATTATGGATAATACGTGTGTAAATTCTGAAAATTATTATTATTATTATTATTATTATTATTATTATTTCTTTTTTTTTTTTAGAAATATTTTGTAGACATGATTTGTCGTGATGACACTGCGAGACTTCACGATCGACTGGTGGAATCGTTCAAGCACCAATTCATAATCACATTTAATATATATATATATATGTAATGCTCCAGAGAAAAAAAAAAAAAAAATGATATATAGAAGGTATACACGTATATACACTGATGACATCCAAGTGGATATCGATATGGCGGTGGATTAACGGTCAAGTGTCACATCACTCGCTCTGACCACACTGCATATCCGTTATCTTAATACCTATTTTTATTATCAATAATAGAAAATGATATATAATTTAATTTAAACACCACGGGAAATTATACGTGTAAAAAAAAAAAAGAAAGAGACTTGATTAATAATAATAAAAAAAAAAAAAGGTTATGTATCCGACACAGGATGCGTTGTGTACACAATGCCGTTGCCAGTTAGTCAACAGTCGTTAAATCAATATATTCCAAATGCACAAAAGTTTGTGTTATAAATGTCAAACAAAAAACAATCGACTTGGATAAATTATTTATATGTATATTACATATGTATTTATATGATAGAATTTTGCTTGGGTTTATTTTCAAACTGATGATAGAGAATATGTTATGACGAGTGATAAAAAATGGAAACTAAATCCTACGCCAGACCTTAGACTCATTTCTTGAGCTGTAAAACCATTTAGATAAGTATTGCTAACAGTATGGAAAATTATCAGTGACTTATTAATAGCATTAGACTCTGGTAAATAAAATAATAATAATAAATAAATACATTGACCAAAATATGAAATAAAAGAGTAAAATATAATTGTTAAGTAGAAATTTTACAATGAACATTCTATTAAGTATAAAGTTTAAAAAAAATATATATATATATATATATAATTATTTAGGAAAATTAAAAATTAGATTTTTTGTCATGTGTGGACGAGTGTAAATCGACATGTTTTTATTTTATATACGTAGCGAGGGGGTCCACACACCAGAATACTCTATCAACCATTAAATTCATAAGCGACTGCATCCTGTCACTCATATCGTATTCATTATTGTCAAATGTTACAAACAACTTTAAATTGTCCAACAATATTACATATATGTATATATTTATTTTGTCCTTGATTGATTCCTTAAATAGTAATTAAAGTTTATATCCTTTCACAGAGTATAACTGCCCTTGACATTTATTTCTAAAATGTATTGTATGACCCTGTTGTCAAATGAAAATTAATTGAAATAAAAAAAAAAAAGAAAAAAAAAAAAAAATTTAGTAATGAAATTTACAATTTTTCACGGCGTAAATTAACGTGTTCTGTCAATTGTACTTTGACGTAATGTAAGTCGACTTTTAACATTGGAAAAATGTGCCGAGGTAATTTAACAAATTAGTTCGCAAAAAATACGAACAAGGCGCCAGCTATCAATAACTATACAGTCTATACGATTTTACCGACACATAAAACATTCGAAACACGTTGATGAAGGTAAACTATAAACACATGTTGCCGTTTTATATATACAAGTTCAATAAATGTATGAATCATTTCTGTAAATCAATCCTTTCCCCCCCATACTATTCACTGCGGACAGATGGATTCTATTTTATATACAAAAATTTAATGTATTCCAAGAAGAAATAGAAAATTTCTCAAACTCATTCAACACAAAACAAAATAATAAATAAATATATATATATATATAAAAAAAAATTTTTTTAAAACTGCTGAAATACAATTATTTAAGATATTTTAAGTAATAGATTATATGTTTTGAAATAGATAGAAAAAATTTTATTCTGATTTTAGTCAAAGGTGTGGGCACAATTGAAGGTTCTACTTTGTCTATGACAACCAATCACCTTCACTTTAAAAATTTTTTTTTTTTTTTTTTTCATTTTCGATATAATGGAAATACAATGTGTGTGGGCACGGCAATCACTCCTCATTCTCTAAATTTATTTATTTATTTATTTATTATTATTGTTATTAAATTATCGAGTGATTTCACAGTGAATTTTGCGACACAAATATCCAGTTATTGAATACTTAGATATATCACGAATGTAATGGATAATTCATTAATCGTGTGATATTACATGAAAAATTATAATAATTTTATGTATAATATCAGTACTGATGAATACAATTACAATTATTGATATTAAATACGTCAATATATATTCATATGTTGAATATTAGTATTTTTTTATATATTTTTTTATATATAATATCTGCAATAAATTAGATATAAATGATATAATATTTCATATGATTTTTATGTATTGAATCGATATAAAAAAAAATTTTTTAAATTATCATTGTAAAATTTTTTTATTTTATAATTTGTTTTTATTTTGCCACAAACCGATTTTTTTTTTTTTTTTTTTTTCATTTTTCTTTCATACACTGAACAAAGTCACGACAAATGCGGAAGTTGAAATGCATCATTTCCCTAGCAGTTATCTTTTATTGCACGCTAGTGAACCTGCTGGTCTCTATACATATACACATATATATAATTTTTTTTTTTTCTATATAAATACAGGCCATTCACTTTGTGAGAAAAACGACTTTTTGATACTAATATCAAGAAAAAAAAAAAAAAAAAAAAAAAACTGAAAACTTTTATGTACATACAATAAATATAATATTAAATCAATTGAATATAATCGTGAAATACAATCTCGATGTCCATGAAAATAAATACGATAAATACAGTTGTACTTGAATAAGTGAGATAAAATATTGCGATATTTTACGCAGATAATAATGAAAGAACATAAGACGGCATCAGCGTCCATATATGGCAATCATCGCCCACATGACCATCGAGTAATTTGCTTTCGGACAAGGACTAACTAACACACACACACACTGTCATCTCTTATAATTTTTCTTTTTCCGCCTCATCCCCTCTCGCATGATTTCTATTTCTCCTTCTACCTTTTTATCTTCATCTACATCTTATAATTTCATTTATTATAATAACTCCACAGTGATCATTTGATTTCATTATTATGAAAATGTTGTAATAATTTTATTAACTGTAACTGAATTGTACGGAAAATGTTCTTCATCACTGCTATTATTAGTTATTTTTGTCTTGGTTAATTCTGTTACCTGAATAACTGAAATTTAGATACAGCAAAGATGAAAATAACCAAGTAAATAGATTCAGATTATATCGTAGTAATTTTCATGACTTCAAAGAAATTCACAAAGAAAAAAAAAAAAACTGAAAATAACATTGTGTGTTATACATTTTTATATATTTTTTTCTATTTCAATTTTATTATTTTTTTCTTTCCCTTCATTTATTTATTTATTTTTCAGAATAAACTAGTTACGTTTTAGGTGCAATAGACTGCTTTTCTATTCTTCTTCACGTGTATTACATTTTCGATCACTTTGAAAGTATGTAAATAATACTTTGCTATTTTTTTTTTTTCTCCCTCTACATTATCACTTTTCGTAGAACACATACCCGTTTATCTATTTCTGTATGTGTACAGAGTGCTATTACTTTTTTGTTTATGGATACGAAAAAAAAATAATAATAATAATAATTATTATTATTATATTAAGAAAGAAAAAACAAGGTCAGTAAATGACCCTATAAAAATCACTGTCCGAATTAAATAAAATCTAAATAGGATATTATTACTATTATTCATATTATTATTATTATCATCAATGATGAATTTCAATACTGTAGATATAAATGTGTATTTATCATTTGAATAAATAAAAAAATTTACATTTGTTTGCCAACTCATTGGTGAGACAACACACCCACGTTTATTTTTGTATGGAATAATAAATAGAAACCCGTCGAATTATTATATAATTTATATTTATCAATGAAAAAAAAAAAAAATAAATAAATAAATAAATAAATAATAATAATAATACAAAAATAAATGAATAAATAATTTTGTAATTGAATTGGAATTTTAATAACGAATAAATGATATTTAATGTCTTTGATAATTGTGTCAAATAAAAGGATACGAATTTTGGACTATGAAATGGAATACATTGGAATACATAAAAAAAATTTTTTTTTTTAAAGAGAGAGGAGAGAGAAGAGAGAGAGAGAGGAAAAGAGAGAATAAATTTATTCTATCGATTTGATGGCATTAATGTAAACACTTGTATCGATTAATCTGGTTGAGGCTTGACGCGGCTCAAACTGATCATTCTACACAACTTTAAATTCCCTAAATATATACCTATACATATGAGTGTATACTGTACATTTTCAATTACAATCTGTGTACAATCACTACCGGGACAACTTTCCCTTTCTTTGTGCAATCCTACCAAGTTATTTAAAATACTTTCGCGTTATATGTCACATTTAATTTTAGTATTTTCCGATTAAAAAGAAAAAGAGAAAAAAGAAAAGTACAAAATGAATTTTAAATTAATAAATAGTGAGATAAATATAAATTATAGAATGTAAATGATGTGGAGAGAATTAATTGGAATAGTTAATTGTAAATAATTATTATTTTGGGAGATTAACGAAAACTCATATGGCCACGTAATAATTTTTTTTTAAATTTTTTTGCAGGCGATCAGTACACGTGCGAGTGCAGGGAGAAACCCCGCAACACGCTCACTGATGCGTCACAAACAAGTAAACGAAACATATATATATATATATGCATATGTAAAATGTGTGGCTCCTGTGTATAGGTGTGTGAGAGAGTAACAAGCAAAGGGGCCGTTAGGAAACCCGCTCCTTTCTTGGTGAACGTTCTGACTCATTCCCTGACGAGCGCGTAAATAATACCGAAACATTATTATCATTTTAAAAGAAGGAATTACTTACTATCTAACAATTAAATAAAAAAAGTTTTTTTGTCTCTGTAATATTTTAATTTTAATATATCCAGAGAAAAATTTATTTATTGAAAAAAAAAAGAAAAATAAATAAACAAAAAATAATAATAATAATATATTTAATATTTAGTACTAGAAAATGTTTATGCATAAATGATGAATAAAATTTTATTTTTCAAAAATCGCACGTGGTTTTGTAGAAAAATTATTTTACTTTTAGTTCGTTTATTTGTTTGTTTGTTTTTGTTTTTTTTTTTTTTTTTTTCATCTGTCATAGACTGCAGTCACGATTTCTTCTTTATAATAAATATTGAATATGTGTTTTATTGCGAGCGTAATATTGATCGTGTTAACTAAATGGCCACTGTTTCCATGTCGATCCTTCTGTAGGTCAACTGCATTATCAGCTTTAATACTTGTAACCATTTGGACAAATTGAATGCGATAGAATGAAATAAAATTTGAGGAAAAAAAAAAAAAAAAAAAAAAAAAAAAAAGATAATAAATTAATTTTTCCATTTTGACATAAGATAAAAACATAATTTTTTATACAACATAAAAGTTACTTTCATCTTACACGTATTTGTGTAGGTTGATCAATTTTTCATTGTCTGGTTAATATGAATTGTACGACTAAAAATAAATAAAATACAATAGTTGTATGCGCCTACTTCTCTATAAACACACAATGAACATAATTTTATCACTAGACTATAAAATAATTATTATATAAAAAATTACTAATTGAATAAAGTCAAATGTTATAAGTATTACTTGTGTATTTATATCTTCTATATTTTATATTAAAAATAAATAATTTTAATTGAATTATTGTGTGTATGTGTGTATAAGTAAGTGCGGATTTATATGAATTGTTTGATTAATTTAAATGATTTATTAAAAATTTGTGTGCTTGAACAGGTGATTAGTGAGGAAAAAAAATTCAATAAAATTCTGAGCGAATATGAAATTGTCGGGCAACTTTAATGCACTACCCAACAGCTGATGAGAGTTTTAACGAGTAACGGATTCATAGTAGATCCGTATAAAACTGTCTGCTAGCTAGTGCATAAGATTGAATCAACTTAGTTGGTCTGAGTTCGTTTACACGAGTGTACGACACGCAATACGAGAAATGATAGAAAAACAAATTATCTCAGGTTATTTGCCAATTTATCATAGAATGAAAATACAATTAATTTACAATCTGTCTGTATTTTAATTATCAAAATATCTTATTCCCTGTACTACATTTAAATTCAATTTATTTACCGATTGAGAGAAAGACAGAGAAAGAAGAGAGAGAGAGAGAGAGAGAGATAGCAGATTCAATTATCTGTATACAGGAAATTAGTTTTGAGGGATCGAAAAAAATGTAAAACGATTGGAAATTATATATAAAAAAATATACGTAAATAAATAAAATCATTGCTTAATTTACCGTAGTAGGTTGACCCGATAAAACCGTAAAAGTCAACGAATTTGAGAGGGAGAAATGTACACACACACAAATGTAAACCCAAGAGTATGACCATGAGAATTGTAGCAATGAGAAACAAAGAAGTGAGGGGAAATTTCCCGAATATGGGAATAAATTGACGAGTGCAAATGGGATAAATAACCGGTTGAAATGTATGTAGCCGACCATGGGTTTCTGAATGGGGGGGAGGCCACGCGAGTGGAAAAGTCTCCTCGTGGTTCAACAGCATATGCAAAATTATTAGTGTTTCCCTCAAATAGTAATGTAAAATATAAGGATAATGTGAATGAGGGTTAGGGTTGGGATGGAAAAAAAAATGTTTGGCGGGATTTGACTCACCGTCCGTTCTTTTGATGTTTATGCTGGTGCCTGTCTCGATGTTGCACATGCCGTGGTCCATGGTCATTTAATCAATTTTTCACAGTAGACATAGACAGCATAAGAGCCGCCCGGTGCTACTAATGATAAATTCACAATGATTTAGATTATTAATCTTTGAAGTTGAAAATGATGAGACAAAATAGGATTAATTTGATTTCGTTGCTCAACCGGCAACGTCTTGAATAAAATCGTGTGTGAGTGTGTGAGTGTAGTTGACAGTTACGAATGCATTCAAAAATTTTGTGTTAGGAGGTAGTCGTATATATATCTGCACTTCGCAAAAGACCAAATTGTCTCAACCAACGCCCGTTTAACCACCACATTCACTTTCAACACAATCACGAGATATCACAAAATAAATTGTCTCTCGTGAAACAATTTTTTCGCACTCTCGATCCACTCGTTTTTGTGGATATTATCATCGAATACGTTTGTGGTGATAATTTTTTTTTCCACACGACGAGAGAGACGTTTTGGTTTTGAGCCGGGATATACTGCTAGTGTCCGTTATTGACAACGGAAAGACGACTAGCGCCAGCTTTACGGTTACAAACTGCTGTTGCGACATCTTATGAATATTTTCCCTACTTGCACTATAGTAATAATCCGTTGAGAAATTTGAAAGATATTTTTCAGGCTGATAGCTAGCGCCATTTGTCTCGCGTGTGTCACATATACGTACTACAATTTTCAAAGAGCGTAAAAATGCGGGAAATTTAAATATTCAAATTAAATTTGAATATTTCATTGGTATGTGAGTTAAAAACAAAATTTGTATTTTATATGAGCGATATATTCATAATATTGAAATCAAGTATTTTATCATTTTCTATGTAGCGCTTGTCTCACCCACTGCTTCAGTTGATATAAATTTAAATTTCCATTTTTTATTTTTGACATCAATTCCACAATGTGTCGTAGACTAAAAGTGGAAAAAAAAATTTTTTTTTTCAACTCTTCAAATAATATTTTGGACTTTTGTCAATGTGATAAATATTATAACTCACACATTGCTACGATTTTCCTCTGCTTTAATAGGTGGTAAACTTCCTTTTTTTATATATTCAAATATTTCCATGGATTTTGCAACATCATCGTCAGATAAACCAGCACTTTTTGCAGCTGCGTGTGCATAACTGCAGTTGACATTTCCAGAAATTAATCGATATAGAAATACAATATTATTATCTTCATCCATCATAAATTCAAAAGTCTAAAAATAAAATTAGAATCAGTAAAAGTATTTATTTCTATAAATAAATAAATATATATATATATATACTTTTTTTTCTATAATTCTATAAATTCTATAAATTTAGTGAGTAGCTTAGGAGAAAAAACAAAAAAAAAAAATTCTATAAATAATTATGAAAAGAAAAAAATTAAATAAAATTAACCTGTGCTTTTAATATTGATGTTGCTTGTATTAAATTAATTATTCGATGCATATGAGTGGCAACGAAAATATGTGGACAATATCTTCCGCGTTCAACAAAACTCTTTAAAATATTACTTAACAATGCAAGTGCATCAATTTGTGCAGTTCCTCTGCCAAATTCATCCATAATAATTAGACAATTAGGCGTGGATGAATAAAGAATATTATTCACTTGTCGAAGATCAATGAGAAAAGAACTAGCATTTTGTGCAATACTCTCAATGGATGGCATTTGAGTCAAAATATGAGTGACAATACCAATAGTTGCTGAATCAGCTGGCACATAGCATCCTATGTGTGCCATAAATACAATAAGTGCAACTTGTTTTAAATAAATTGTTTTCCCACACGCATTTGGGCCAGAAAAAATTTTTATTAAACTGCTATCATCGCTTGAGAGTGTATCATTTGCTACAAAATTTCCCACGAGTTCTTTTAAAGGATGCCGCCCATTTTTTATATCTATAACGTGAGATTTAATTATTTCTGGCTTCGCATAATTATGATCACGTGCCACCATTGCAAAAGACATCAAACTAGAGAAACGAAAATTCATTTGTTATTCATAATGAAAATAATAAAATTAATTTACAATTAAAATTACTTACACATCAAGTTCAGCACAATATTCAATTGAATTGAGTATTGGTCCAATGTGTTTGCTCACGTATTGAATAAGTCTGAGCATGATTTGACTTTGACGTCTTGTGATCTTTAATAATATATCACCAATAGTTTCATCTAATTCTATGTGAATTAAATGATTTAAAAATGATTACGATACTGATGAATTTTTAAAAATTTTTTTGTTTCTTTACCTCTAGCACCATTACTTTTATAATAGCGCAATCCATTAATGCTAAATTTAAATTCTAATCCAGGTATCTCTTCGTCATCAGACGGTGGTGGACCATCCCATGCCGTGATAGCCAAGCAATATTGAATATCAGGGATGTAAATCATCCGGCACGTTTCTACATTATCTGGTAAAGTATCCAATTCGCGTTTTGCCATTTCCGTTAGTATTTGCGGAAGTAATTGTCTTTGATGATTCACTGTAAAATATTTATTTGTTATGTTCTTAGTAAAATGTAATTTGGACCATTTAAAAAATAATTAATATAAAATAAATTAATATACATTCATCGAGTTCTGGATCGACATTGGGTTTAACCATAAACTTTCTTTGGCTTTTACTCATTTCAAGATCAATAATGTGATCAATGAAATAACGTATATAGTGCATTTCATCAGTGATTGAATTAATAATTTTTGCAAAAATAGCAGCCGAATCTCGACAATGTTCACACGTTTCTGCAATATTTATAATACTTGATATCGTCTGTGATGAAAAAAAAAAAAAAAAAAAAAAAAAAAATTACGATTTATTCAATAATTATCCAATTTCAATTTCATATAAAATAATATGTATGAAAATTACAGTGTTGAATTTATTCCAATCAGTAGCTGTTGCTTGTGTTGACGAGTATTTATTAATAATACTCGATGTTAATCGTGAAACATTTTTCAAACATGATTTTAATGTTTCAACAACATTTTGATTATCAGGACAAAGAAAAAATTCAATAGCACAAAAACGTTCTTGTAGCATTTCAATATTTCTCATTGGATGTCTCATTAATTTCCTGAGAAAAAAATTAGAAACATATAATAATTCGATGAATCAATATAAAAATGTATTATTGATAAATAATTGACGAAATAAAATATAAAATCACCATAAATGTTGTGTTCCCGGGCGTGATTGGCAACGATTCAAAAATGTATAAAGACATGTACCTTGACTTTTTGAATGTATACCAAATTTAAATAAACTGGGATGAAATCTCGATTGCATTATATTTAATGATCTATAAGAATCCTCTTCAATCATAACTAAATCTTTCAATGTAATATAATTGACATAGACAAATTGTGCTTGACCAGTTGGATTTAATGATAATTTATTCCAATTAGCATCGAGATAACGAAGGAGCATACCTAACGCATGAATCATCATGTGGGATTTAAAATTTAATAGAGAATTTAAAAAAGTAATTCTTTCAGCATTAGTTGCATTTTCTGGTTCGCATTCTAGCTTTAAACAATTAACACGATGATAGCAATTTTCATAATTATTTTCACTTTTTGTCAGTAATCGAAGAGAAGTACGAGCGATATGATCCATCGCTGAGGCATTTGAAGGTGTCGATTTATTCTCCTCATCAAGTGTATCCTTTACAATCAACTTTGTAACTACACTTACAAATGATGCGGGTGTGCCATTTGTTAATAAAACATAGTGTGGTTGGCATTGCTTGTACAATGCTTTTGTTGTACTATAATTGAAGTCGTCCTCAATTACATCATCCATGACAAATAGTTCTGAGGTAAACATGTTATAATATGCTGCACCAAGTTGACCTTTTGCCCATGACATTGACAGAATATTCTAGAGATATGTGGATAAAAAATTATTGGTATTGGGATTGAAATAACTGTGATATGTAAGTATATAATGAATATAACCTCATCGGGAGATTCATCACTGGATTTGTCCAGTGGTGGTGGTTGTGTGTTAATTAATTTACTTTTTAATTTATTTGTAGTTGATTGTGATGATGTGGATTCTTTTCTAGCACTGTTCAATGCTCGTTGGGGTGGCATAGAGTCATCAGTAGACGTGTCTAGTGAAGCTATTTGCGGTTGTATTAATTTATTCTTGAATTCGGATACAACTGGTTTTTTAGGTACTACTGGAATTGTGATTGGTTCCTGTTTATCTTGTGATGAACTAGATTTCTCGGTAAATGTTGTTGCAATAGGTTCTGATTCTTCATCTGAGCTTGCAAGTAAACTTTCAAAACTCATTTGCCTAATGAAAATACTGGAATTTTAGAAAATGCATTTCGTAGAAATAATTATAAAAAAAGTATTTCATCTAGCTACAAGCTTGAAATCTCAAGATTATTTTCATCCATTGGTTGGATCTTAGATGATTCTTCACTAGATTTGGACAATTTTGATTGCATATGGCTTGTTGGGTTATTCGAAAGTGGTTTATTATTATTCATCAATGTTGTAGACACTTTGGGTGCTGTATTAATTTCATCTTCATCATCTGAACTTGACAGTAATTTATCAATACTCATACGTCTGGTGGGAAAAAAAAAAAAAAAAAAAAAAAAAAAAAAAATTAAATTATGTTCAAAAATATTCAACAATGAAAAAAAAAATCATGCATGAAAATAAAGAATATATTTAACAATACAATTGTGTGGTATCAACATTTTTTTGTTTGCCTTTTTTATTTGATAATCTGAAATTCATAATTATAATTGATTATTCACTATTATTACAACGGCACTTGTCTTGATTATAACAATTGGCGATTGTATTTCATCTCAAATTATTATTCTACAAATAATGGATCAAATTTCATTGGCGGCAATGCGCGCGCATTCAAATTCAAATTTAGTTTCCAGTTTTACCACCCCGCAGTTTTTTAGTTGAAGATGAAAAAAATTCAGTTGCCGATTTCTTTTTATATATTGTGGATAGTGAAGTGGTAAAATAAAGTTTATATTTATTTAAATGCAATTTATTCTATTTTTACATTAAAGGTTATGAAAAAAAAAAAACGGAAAAAAAAAATTTATAAAACAAAGTGAGAAAATAAAGTGAGAAAAAATGATTCATAAAAGGTAGGAAAAATTTTATAAAGAATTATTTATTTGATTATACATTATGTGAGCAAATTTCGAATTGGTTGCCTGTACATAATTACAACATATTTTCCCTAAACCTTTTTTTTTGTTTATTAAAAAAAAAAGAAAAAAAAAATTATAAATGTGGCATTAATTTAGTTAGACAAATATTGAAAAAAAAATTGTGTTACATTAACAGAAAAAAAATGTTAAAAATGTTATAAATCGACTCATAATCAATTACATTGGATGTATTCGGACTAATAATCTTTGATTGGGCAATTTGTTACGACTTATCATCAAAAAATATTTATATATATATAATATATTCATACATACATATAAATACTAGACGGGGATGTCGAAAATTGTACGGAACACATTTGGTTAAAAAAGTTAGAAATCTAGATGATAAATAATTATTACACAATATTAAACTATCATGAATATAGACGATTGTCGAAGTGTAGACTTTTTTTTTTTTTTTTTTAAATACATTACGCCTGTAATTACGAGAAAAATAAATCGTAATGAATAATTTGGCATTTCAATTCAATATTTCATATACAAAAATAATATTGACAATGGGATAGAAAACAAACGGAAAAAAAAAAATTAAAAAAAAAAATCAAACAATAATTACTTTCCCAGTTTTGAAAATAATTATAAATGTTCCTGAGTAGAAAACAAAATAGATATTTACAATTTTATTTTTTTTCATATCTCACACGTCTTCACTCTCTGATTAAACTCTCGACAATTAATTAAAGTAATCATAATCATTGTTATAAAACATATACATATTACAATGTCTTTAGTGAGTAGCTTAGGAGGAAAAACAAAAAAAAAAAAAAAATAATAGTAATAATAACAATGTGCATGCTACAATTATTAATGCTAAATATTAATTAGGTACATGACAATATAATTGGTGACTTCGCATTAATTCATTTGAAAACAGGTTAAATTAATTCATATACATAACATTTTTTTATTATTTATAATATTTTTTTCTTTTTCTTTTTTTTTTTTAACTGGGAACTGATGGTGGTGGTGGTTGAGAATTGAAGGAAATAGGTCGATACGTCTTCTCACGAACAAATGGCTGAACACTATTGAGTATAAATCCGTTAGTGATGTTGATTGGATTGCGTTCTTGTTTTACTGGTTCAACTGGTGCCTCTTCCTCCGAGCTAGCGACCTCTGAACTTCTCGTTGGACTTGTTGATCTAGTCAATGTTGTTTTAATTTCCCGTTCAGTGTTGTCCTTTGGTGATGATGATTCCTCCCTATTTATTCATTTGAAGCAGGTGCAATTATACATATTTTGTTTTCCTTTCATCTGCATTCATTCAATTGGCTTTATCATTTACTTAATGATGTTAGAGTTGTTTTATTGCGTTATATGCACACCCATTCTATCAGTTATTCAATAGCCAATTGTTTTTGTCTTTTATATATATATATATATTTTTTTTTTTTTTAAATTTATTTATTTATTTATTTATTTTATTTTTTTTTTGTTTCGTGTTTAATGAAGCGTTATTAGATGACTAGAGGTGTTAGGACTACTTACTTTACGCCAACCTTAAAACCTGCATAAAATGAAAAAAAAAATAAAATAAAATAAAATAATAATAAAAAGCGAAGAATTAGTAAATTTATCCCGGGAAAAATTATTCAAAGATAAATAAGGGGAGAGATCAAGTATTATTAAACCGGTGGGTAAAGAGCCTGTTTTTTTTTGTTTTTTGTTTTTTGTTTTTTTTTTTCTTTCTTTCATTCCAGCCAGTCTTTCATCATCATATAAAGCACTATATGAATGTGC
The DNA here is from genome assembly GCA_963920625.1 of Dinocampus coccinellae. NCBI lineage: Eukaryota > Metazoa > Arthropoda > Insecta > Hymenoptera > Braconidae > Dinocampus > Dinocampus coccinellae. Next base: position 7,171,035 of record OY987185.1, on the reverse strand, counting down.
ATTTTTTGTTGTTGTTATTTCAAGTTTGTATACAAGTTGATGGTGTCATAATTCTTTATACGAGTCAAACAAATATTTAATCTACGCCTGTGTATCGTATCGTCCGTGTATATATTTTTTAAATCAAGTATTTTATATTGGTGAGAGTCATTTGGGTTCATGCAACATGCTGCAGCATTACGAACTGGATCCAAAGTGGGTCACTCATGTGAGAATATAAAAACAAGTTGCGTAATATTTGTTTCTTTCATTTTAAAACAAAAACTTAATTAATATAATTTAATTTATGTTTCATTAATATAATTATAATAGTTAATTATTCCTTTTTTTTTTTTTTTTTTTTTTTTTTCCTCCATCTATTCTGTCCCACTCTGTGATTCAATTCTTTATTCACTGTCATAGATGAAGGGTAAAGAGGGAGGTATGAGGGGTCAAGCTTGGAATTTTTCATTAATTAATATATAATGAGAGAAATTATTCATACCTAGTGCGAATGGGTTTACTATTTTTATTGCCATTTTGACGTGAATGTGGCCGAGTATTTGGCTGTGACAACTCACTGTCACTACTGGCTAGTGATGATCTTGCTGCTATGGCTCCATGCGCAAAATCTTTCCTAAAATATTTATAATTATTGATATGAACAAGAAAAAAAAAAAAAAATCTATGTATAATTGATAATAATTATTATTTATACCTGTAATTATCTGATCGTGGTGTTGAATTCAGATTTGTTGATTTATTCGTGTGTACATTGGCATCAATGAAAACATGAGAACTTTTTGGAATATCACAAACAACTTTTGGATGGACCGTTGTTTGTTTTACTTCTAGATGCGATGATGAATCATTACCAGGTGCCCAATCGTAATATTTAATACGATAATCTTTATATTCACGTGGCTCATGTTTGTATTGTTGGACACGACACTCATTTTTGCGATGATAATCATCATTATTGACACTTCCCTTCCTGTTATTCGCCAGTTTTCCCGGCGGTGCGGAGGTCGGTGATGATGCTGAAGAGGACGGTGCACCGTCCGGATCAGGACGGGACAGATGCGAGCTGTCCGAGGCCGGAGGCAAACTAGTAAATATATGAAAATTTTAAATAATTGAATTTTATTTATTGAGAAAATGAAAATTTATCGATTTTACCTTGAATTCTCGTCCATACTGTACAATCTTAATTGTTGTCTAATGTTCGCTTTCTCTTTTGCTCTTTTACGCTGAAATTCTTCCTCAACTTTTCGCATTGCCTCGAGTTCACTCTTTCTCTGTCGTTCTTTTGCTTCTGCTTCACGTGATAGTTTTTCTGCCAATCGACGTCGTTCAATTTGTCGTACTGTCGATTGAAATGTAAATCTCTTTCCTTTTTGATTCGGTTTTATTGTCACTTTCGAATTGCCTGTGTCAATTTTTTTATCCTGCAAATTCTCGGGTACATGATGTGCTGGTGAATAATTGCGCTGTCGCATTTCCGAAATATTTTCACATGATTTTGAAAAATTCGAATGTTTACGATTTTTATTATTTCCCAAATCAGTAAATGATCGCTCACGATATAGACCCATTGATTCTCTTGATTTACCAAATGACAATCTATTATGAAATCCATGATTGAAACCGTTGATGTAACCATTTTTATTTGCACATTTTGTATGTTCAATTGGTTTTATGTGCTTTCCATTAACATTATTCATTTTTGTGCCAATTTCACCAACGGAATTCCGATAATTGAGGCTTTGAGTACGATGCTCAGTGGCATTTGATGCCGGTAAATACATAACATGCCCGCCTGAAGTCAAATATGAAAAAGATGGTGGTTTCATTACTAATGGGAATTCGGTTTTTTCCTCATTCTCACCAGAAACTTCATCATCGAAATCTTCCGCAGGGTAATTTGTCTCCCAACCTGATTTTGAATTTACCATATTATCCTTATGATTAACCGGATTAACTTGATTGTGTTGCAATGATGTTGGAGCACTCGTGGATAATAGCCAATTATCATCGAGAGTTTCACCGGAACGTTTTTTATCGAATTCACCAGTTCCCAATCCAAAAGCTCCCGATACAGATTTTTTAATTTTTTGTAATGAATTAAATGACGGATTATTATCTTTAGATTTATCCACAGTGTAAGAACAATGGCGATTGTCATCTCGTGGTAATGATAGAGAAAAAACATGAGCACGCGGTGGAAATTTAACATCTGGTGCCATTGGCGGTGGTGAATCAACACCAGCATCACTACTTGATTCCTCACCCAAATCCTGTTGTGGTGTCCACGTTGGTCTTGATGTCTGTGTTTTCATTCGATTAGTACTGATATCAGGTGAATCCTCATTTGGCACACCAGCATCACATGAAACACCCGAATCGCCAGATTTATCGTGGGAACTTCTTGGTCCCAGGGTAATCAATGGTGGTGGTGGTCTCGACATTCGTTCAATTCTTTCTTCATACATCACCTGCAGCAAAATAATAAAAAATAAAAAAATGAATAAATAAAGATAAGAAAAAAAAAAATGAAGTTTACTTGATTATTAAGATAGTGAAACAAAAAAAATATCGAGAGCCGTGAAGATGAGTGTGAATTTTCGGGAAAAAAAAAATGCGCCCTGTCATTTATGCCGACCCTGTCATTTAAAATTGCCCGCAGATACGTTGTCGTAAAAGTTGTTGACGTTCTTCTCTCTATCGTTCACATGCACCTCAATTACAAAGTTGAATCTTTCATGTTTTTCTCCTCTGCCCCTCTCACACACCGTGTCTGTCTTTCTGAGTGCGCGTTCAGTGTGTTCGAAGAACCTTGACAAGATTCCATCGGCATTATGAGTGGTATAGATGTGAATTCCAAACACTCAACTCAACGGTTTTCTCTGGATCCATGGACGTTCGCGCGCGCGTTCACCACCACGAGTTGATGGACATTTGAAGGTGGCGCGAAGGTACCCGATGGCAAAAGGCGATATTGCCCATACCTTACGCGGTAAAATCCTATTGACAAGTAGGTGCAGAACTCTCAGTGACCGTTTGTGAGAAATGAAATGTCGCGGAGAAGGAGAAGGAGAGATAGAGAGAAAAGAGCAATGAAGAAATCCGAACGGTTCCAACATTTTACTGTATATATGTACTACAGCCAATGACTTCAAGATATAAACTTACGGTGCGTACAATATTCCCGAGCAATGAGTGTATGATTTACATCGATCACTAAATATTTCTTTCTATATTATTCGTTTAGGATACACCCGAGTGAGCTGGTATGGGCCTTCCCGTTTGCCAATAAATCACCGCTATGGAGAAATACGTTTTATTCTTCTTCACTCATGTCCATTTCACATGCCCACTATATCTTTTATTTATTCATTCTTGCTTTTGTTTTGTTTCGTGTTTTTTTTTTCTTTTTTTTTTTTTTGTTGTGTTTTTGCTTACCGGGACTTCTTCACTAGCTGTGCTCATCGTTGGTCCTGGTGTCTCTAAAGCAGACAACAATCTCCACGCGGCAGACGGTGAGAATCTCGGTATCTCCAATTGCTTCTTCGGTAATGTCGGTCGTAACTTTAGCGCAATGTCTTCATTATGATTTTTTTCCTGTTGTGACAAAATAACCAGTAATACATGTTTTTATCATATTAAACGAATCGTAATAGATATATTTTTATTATTTTTCATATTATATACCTCAATTGCGGCTTCATTTTGAGTATGCATTAATGATTGTTATCAAAATGAGATTAAACGATGATAATTGTGTGTGTAAAGTATATATATTAGGGTGTGCCAAAAAAAAAAAAAATTTTTTTTTTTCATCTTGGGAACAGGTTGTACTCTTTCAGGAAAATAAAAAATTACATTTTGATTGCATATTGTATAGATAGACGCATAAAACATTTTTATAGAGAATCGAACGCTCTACAAAAAAGATGTCTTATACTTTTTTGATAAACCTAGCCACTCAGATGATATTCAAGTTCAAAGTTCAAAATGTATGAAAATTCATCGTTTTTTCAATATTACAGCGAAACTATTGACTCTATTGAAAAATATCAAATGACTTTCAAATACCCTAATATATATGTATGGGTATGTATACACTTATGATAAACCACTGATTATATTTACCTCGTCCAATTCATTTTGTTGGTCATGTTGAGACTTGGAATAATCATTATCCTGTAGTCTCGTTTGGATCCGGTTAGTTTGCTGCTGTTGGCTCATGTCCCTCACGTCACGCGTTGAATTTTCCTCATTATTGCTGAAGTAAAATGTCTTAGTCATTTGCTTCGACTTGGGTGACATACTTAAAAGAGGGAAAAAACAATAATAATAATAAAATAAAAAAAGAATAAATTATAATTGACATGACAAAAAAAAATTATTTTTAAAAATTTTTTTCCTTCAATAATAGTAAAAAAAAATCATAGAAAAGAAGAAAAAAATACCTATTACTCAAATTCCAATTCTTCTCAATTTCCTTTGACTCTTTGACAATATTCTTCTCATACGACTTTATTTGAATTTTTTCTATTCTATTATCATTCCTGTCCGACCATCTTTTTTCACAATCTCTGTAACTCTCGGCTTCCACATCTGTTCTTTTACGTCTGTTGTCCACGACCTTCTTCTCTTTGCCCCTCGGCGGTTCCGGGGTACTCTCCCGGCCAGAGCCTTGACCCCTGATGTCCATTCTATCTCGCGACTGCCGCATTGCAGGACTCTCCGACCTCGTCCTAGCGTGCCCAATGGCTTCACTATTATTTCTTGTCTTAATAAAAGTCTCCGACGTTTTTGACCTATCATTTCTACGATCAAATTCTTTTAGTTGTCTTGTAGAATTTCTCTGTTCGTCTTGCCTATAACCAACACCATCAACTCTATTATTCATTGATTTTCTCATAGAAATACACTCGACATCGCCATTGCTGATGACATTTTCCTCGAATGTTGTAGACTTTTCTAGAACACGTCGTCTATCAACACCTCCAACACCGCTCATGCCATTCTCAAGTCGTTCATCAAAGCGATCATTTGCTCTTGTCTCACGACCACTGTCCATCGTACGTTCTTCATAAGAACGTATTTCTCGACTCCTAATTACTCTGTTCTCACCTCTACTACCACTACGTTCATGGAATTTTCGTTCTTCATAAAATCTCGATGATGTACGAATTTCCCCACATTTATTATTATCAAATGACTCTTCATTAATTATATTTCTACGTTTTTCCTGTCGTTCATTGGATTGACCATCTGGTCTCGATGTTCGATTCGATTTACGATCCATCGATTTTGATATTTGATTATCATTCCTGTGCTCAGTATTATTTTTAATGACTGCAGCTCCAACTGGTCCCACTCGACGATTATAATTGAGTTTATTGCGCACCTTCCTCGCTACTTGTATCAATTCAGCTTGGAATTCTGGACTGCTCAGGCTGCGTTGAAGCGTGTTCTTTCCATCGAATTTCTTCGAGTTTCTTTTATCATCCCTAGACCATCGATCCTGTTCATGATAATCCTTCCAGACTGGTCGGTTTTCTTTGCCGGATGCTCGCTGCTGCTGTTGCTGTTGTTTCCCACTACGCCATCTTCGTTCATTCTCAAGAATGTTATCAGTGCCATTCTCCTGTGACAATGACGTTGGTATTGGCCAATTGCTCTGCTGTTTCTTTGTTTCTGCACGAGTTTTAAATAATCGCGATCGACGTGGTGGCGGTTGAGCACCACCACCACCACCACCATCATCATCATCTTGCCTACAGCAATCACGTTGATCCTGGCCAATAATTTCCCATTTGTATGAGTCAGGCGATGATCCATCTCCATTTATTGGCGGTGCTGGTGCTTTGTACTTTTTTTTGCCACGATAACGGCTCTCGCGCTCTCTCATCTCACGCTCAGGATAATAACCATTCGATTGACGTGTGTGTGATTGACGTTTTGATTCTGTTGGAGAATAACGAAGATCGGGTTCACTACCAAAACGTTTTAATTCCATCATTTCATCGCGACAACTCCCATCACATGGACGATAGTGACCGGCACAACAATGTTGATTTTCTTGATTACTATTTCGTCCACGTGATTCACTTATATTTGACGCTGATGTACTCCTACTTCGATAAACACCCTGCTAAAATATCAATAATTCAAATAATACGTCAAAAAGAGAGAAAAAAAAAATGTTTATTTAATTTAATTTCATATAAATACCTTATTGTGATCGTGTGGTAATGTTAATGCTGAGGGACGTCTACCACTGATCGTACCACCATTGTGAATGATACTACCATTATTGGTGGCACGAAGTCGCTGATTGGACGGTTCAGGCAGCACTTTATTACCCGGGGGTTGCTGGACATGACGATTTAATTCACGTGGAAATGATTGTGTCCATCCACGTCCCATTTCATGTGACATTGACGTAGGATGACAATGTTGATGATGTGAACTACTGCTATTTCCCATTTTTATTCTATTTATTTAATTAATGTTTATTTATATTTGTTAAATATTTATCCTTAGTCCACAGTTACGTGTCTCTTTATTTATTTATTTATTTATATATTTATTTGGTGTCTTCCTTTTATTGAACGATCTTTCACGTATTTTCTGTTCTCTTTTATGGTTTTTTCGGATTACGAGGCATTTTTTTCCATTTCTGAAAGTGCAAATATTACCATGAGTATTTGTAAACAAAAGATATATATAAATGAGAAACTGTACTTTCTCTTATTAAATAAATACCATTATAAAATAATGAAAGGAAAAAAAAAAAAAAAAAAAAAAAAAAATTCTCAACACATCAAAATATTTTCCACAATTTTTAGCAAGTCATTGACTAATTGTCTAAAATAGATTTAAAATCTCGGTATATAAATCACTCACACATATCAATTGGTGTGTATAAATACAAGTTCATTCAAGAAATTCTAGCGAATCAAACGATAGTAAAAAGAATACGAAAAAAAAAAAAAAAAAAAAAAAAAAAAAAAAAAATTGTGAAAGAGAGGAAGAAAATAAATGCGAGAATGGATCAAGTGCGCAAGGCAAGTCTGGGTGGATATGTGGACAGGCCAGTTATCTTACAGTTAGCCACGGATTAACCTCTTGTGTATGTCTGGTGTGGCGCACCCCGCAGAGAGAAGCGTATCCAATGCTTCCAAAGTAAGTCTCTTTACACACACATACTATACATACATATACACGCACAACTCTCTTTCTTCTCTCTTTTCTTCTCCATTGAGAAATCTCGCGCGCCCGCACGAGACACGATGAGAGGAAGGTAAAAGGCGCGCACCTGCCCAACCCGCAACAAGGAGAGAAGAAGGACTCGAAGTACCGCTAGTCGATGAGTGCCCCACCGCTCGGGAGGCCGGACTCGTGACCACGGACACGCCAAAGGAAAAATAAGAAAAATCGTGTTGGAGGGCAGATCACCAAGACAAGAATGGATATACAATATATATAATTTATATACATTCACACATATATATATATAGGGGTATTTGAAAAAAAAATTGTTTGGTCGTGCTTTGAGCCAGGTGCTATTCTTGAGTATAAAAGTAACCAATGGAATTTACTTGGGTTATATTTCAACCACGGATTTTGCTGAATGTTAAAGACACCTGAATGTCGATGACTCTTTGCGGTATATATATATATATATATGTATTTTATACTTATATACATAGATATGTGTATATGTATATATTGTATATACATAGACGCAGGCACGAGTTGAGTTCAACTATAAGATTTATATATGGTCGAAGAATAATTGCTTGTGCCAAGTTGCGTTTGAAAAATACTTATTGGTTATTTTATGTATGAAAAGAAGATGAAGAAGAAGAAGGAGAAGAAGAAAAGGAAGAGATAGTAATGGAATAAAACGGATAGGATAGAATTTCATCGTGGCGTTACGGCTGGATGACGATGAGCACTTTTCACGCGGGCAATAGCGAAGAAGTATCAAGAGACGGGAGAGAGGGATGTATATGCCAAAGTGGATTCCAACATCCGGCTAGAAGCTTCATTGCACGCCAGTTGATGGTGTGTATATATACATATATCTTCAAGACACTGTATTATATATATATATATATATATATATATATACATAGACTAAGTTGATGAAGCGTGGCAAGGCCGAGCAAGTGACATTGCATCGCAACACTTGCGGTTTATATAGCCACAAGAGTAAGAGAGATAATAGACAGATTATTACCAACTCGTGAGAGCTATACTCCTCTGGGTATCGATCATTTTGCTGTCTATATAGCTATAGTTATATATATCATATTATTTTATTTTATTTTCAATCTGTCATAGTATCGTACACCTGGTGAAAGTGTTCTCTCGACTTGTTGAATAATGATGATAAATAATATTTTGAAAATTAATCAAAACTATTTTGAAATAATAAATATAAAAATGATTTCACTACTATATATATATGTATATATATATATATATTTTTTTTTTCACTCGCTCCCTCTTCCTCAGTTTTATAAAATTAATTATGAAGCAGAAAAGAAAAAAAAAAAAAAGTGAAAATATAAATAAAAATTAATCATAAATATTTTGAAATAGTATGTAGCATAATAATTTCTCTCCTTTTTTTTTTTTCTATTTTATTTTATTTATCTTCAGGGTGGGAAGTTAATTATGATATAAAGATAAAATAATTGAAATAAAAATAAAAAAAAAAACAACAAAAACAAAAACAACAACAATGATAATAATATAATAAAAAAGAATAGAAAGAAGAAGAAGAAGAAGAAGAAGAAGAAGAAAAAAAATGGATATAATGGAATTCTGTTGCGTCAATCAATGTGTCAAAATATCATTACTGATGTGTAGAAAATATTCTATAGTTATGTATTATATATAATACACGCAGGTACTATTCACTACATATATATGCAGCGGCAACAGCAGCACAGCGCAGAGGATGATGAATGTTTGCTCAAGAGAAAATCACTAGGCGTCTAGCAGATGTTTGAAGCACTCGTGCGCGATTCCATCCGGTGGAAAATGATGCCGGCTTGAAGATTAGTATTTATATAGGCATCCTAGAAAATTCTCGTATAGAAAAGAAATTTCACTTGGCAAAAGAAACAAATTCTGCTATTATCTTTTGTTTTCTTATACATTGAACAATTATTATTTCCTCTAGTTCACATCAATGTCATGTCTTTTACCCATGATTCAATAATGAAAAAAAAAATAAAAAATAAAAAATAAAAAAAAAAAACATTAACAGCACAAACAACAACAACTACAGCAGCAGAATTAACAGTAGATAAGAAGAAATAATAATAATAAAAAAGAAAAAAAAAAAAAAAAGAGTTTTTCCATTGACACGGTAAAAAAAAAAAAAAATGAAATAAAATATCCAGTGTATTGCAGAGCTAACGGAAATTGTGACGTAAGTAGTAATGATTGGAAGAGACAGAGGTCAGTAAGACTCACTTGTTCTCGGTTATTCTCTCTTAAATATACGACTTGTATTACTCGTCTTCGTGTGTCGTCGAATAATTTTCTCGTTACCTATCGAGTGAGATAGCGATACGCAATGAGCCGTAAGACACGTTTATCCCCCGTGTGTTGGTTCATCGTCTTCTTGTCTCCAAGCCAATGCCAAGAGGAGTGAACGTTGCACAAAGAATAAAAGCCACTCATGTTCTTCCTCATGGATAACATATATATGTATATATATATATATATCTATACACTAAATAGTTTCTATCGAGCTTGTTCCAACTATACAGTTGTATTGGTATAAATATTATGGGAATATACGGTTGGTGACCTTAACGGATCCAGTTGGTGGTGTAACGATATCAAGTACCTCATGATACTATAAATGTCATCATGATGTTTCCCTACACTCGCTACTATCATGATAACTGTCATCTCCTTCTGGTCTTCTTAGACCATCATTATCACTATCATCATAATCATCATCATCATCATAATCACCATCTAAACCTGTTGAAACTCGACATTTTATTGTAAAATAAATTACTTTCCCCTCTCCCGCATTTTTCTTTATTTATTTATTTATTAATTTTTTTTCTCTCGTTGATTTTAATTCATACCAAAGGAATGTAAATATTCCAGTAATTTTTTATGCCAATTTTATGTCTACAGATTTTTTTTTTTTTTTTTTTTATCTAATTTTATTATTATTGTTATTCTGTTTTTATTTTTTATTAATTTTTTTGTATTTTTTTGTTTTGTTTTTGATATTACTTCATTTTATTCGTTGATGTTTCAGACAGTGTGTGGGGAGATTAACTATCGATCGAGATTGTTGCTGATGCGTTTGACTTGACTGCCGGCGTCCTCGACAGGCCGACTCACAAAGTGGTAAGTGATGCGTGACGCGCGCGCGCGGAAGGTTGCGGTGGTGGTGGTGGTGGTGGTGGTGGTTATGATAACTCGAGTCTGCCTCTGGATCATTCGACTACTCGCTGCTGCTGTTGCTCTTTTACCGAGGAGTCATCGAACTTGGGGTGGATTATTGAGCACCATGAACAAGAGCATTCATAATACACACATACATACATACATACATACATACATATGTATAAATATATATTTACAAGAATAGCTAAATAGTCAATGACGATAAAATATTCATAGTAAAAATATACACGTAAATACACAAATAACTTTTTTTTTTGTTTTTTTCTTTTCTTTTTTCTTTCTAATGATAATTTTCAATTTATATTTAATGAAGACGATACAATTGAATAATTTACTATACTTTTATATTTTATTTTACAATAATATTTGGAATCGTATGTGTGTGGATGATTGAATGAACAAGCAAAATAGGTGGATGGTCATGGTTATATTCTCATGGCGCCATCGTCGATATCTAACGCCTACTCTTGTCTTTTCTCTGGCATTACTCAGACACAGAGGCGTGGGTTTTGTGCAAAAGTCTGTGCAAAGCACGTGGTAAAACCACTGCAGGCCGATTCCCCGCAAATTTTTTCTTTATTTGTCCACGTGAAAAATTTTTTTTATCAACATCAACATACCGCTATATAGTTCTCAACAAAGATAGAAAGTCATGGGCGAGAGTGAGGGAACACCAATGCCAGTTGGAATCTCCTCTCAAGGCCCGATAACAAACACGTATCAACATTCACGCAAAAATATGTATATATAGAGTTGCTACAATACTCGACACCGTATCTAACTTGGTGCGTTAAATCGCTTCTAGCTGCGGATTTGTCCCTCACTTTATCTCTCTATCATTTCTCGACTTTTCTTCCCCCCATCCTCACTCTCTCTCTCTCTTTCTCTCTTCTCTGCCTATTTCATTCATTTTTATATACATATGAGAAATTATCTGTAAGATGAGTACGAAAAAAACACAATTCTACTATTCTATTTTATTTTCATACGTGTATTTCATACGTACAAAAAAAAAATGCCAAGCATGCGTGACAAATAATCGTATTTAAAAATGTCTTCTATAGATCCCACTTCTTTTTTTCATCTTCTTCTTTTTTTTTTTATTTATTCATCTCATAGATACGTGCATACATATATATATATATATATATATATGTGTGTGTGTATGTATTTTTAAATTTTATTTGTTTCTTTTATTTATGGCCGGTCGTGCTTCATTCGGTGAACAAAGAGCGACTTTATACAATTGAACTGTATTTTTCTTCCGGGACTTTTTACACAATCTTTTGTGTCTCATTGAATTTATTTATTTCTTTTCGATTTATTATTATTATTATTATTATTATTATTATTATTATTATTATTATTATTATTATTATTATTAAAACAAGAATGATGAATATGTATATATTGTATCGTATTCATATATATATATATATATATATACTTGCAATTCAGTCACGTCACATGATTATTACACCATGACAAATATATCCTCTTAATGATTTAATTCCAATGATAAAATTTGTGTTTAAATCCTATTAAACATATAACGAACATGTTCATGTACTTGATATATAATACGCAATATCTCTTTGATATTTGTGTATAATATTTATGTATATATATATATGCATATATACACGTAGTGCAACTTTATGTTGGAATGGATTTTACGGGCGTTGAGCATGCAAGATGACGCAAACCAAGTGATGAGTGATAATGGTGTATACTCGTATAACGGGTTTTAATTAGTCCCATTTGTGACACAATAAATATAATATTGACGTGATTGAAATTTCATGATAAATCTTCACGCACACATTGGATTTATTAACAATTAAAAATATAAATTATTTCATACAAAATGCAATGAGAAGAGTGAAAAAAAAAAAATAAAAATAAATAAATAAATAAATATTTTATTTATATACACACTGTGATTATAACCATAAAATATATATACATAAATAAATGAATAAATGAGTAAAATTGCAATTGCTCGTTCGTGGGAAGTGCACAGATAAACGGAAGTAACTGTTGTCTGTTTCATGCATACATATATATATATATAGTGAGTATATATTTGCTGGATTGACTGTACTACTATACGGGCACGTCTGTGCACCGGCGCATGGATGAGAGTTGACTCCAAAGTGAATGAATCCAGGAAGGTAACCCGATGCAGTGTAAAGACCTCAGTAGAACGGTCGCGCGCGCCACTCACATCTCTCTCCTCTTCTTATAGGACGTACTCTCTTACGTTTACTTACGTTTACCCGTATCACCATGACAAATACTCCCGGAAATTTCGTTCGGGCGTAACGAATAATATTTTAATACATACACACATATAAATATATATATATATATATATATATATGCCAATATTATTGTAAAGTTAATAGAGATTGTAATCTATGAATTCACTCATGTGTCCAAAGAAAAAAAAAATTTTTTTTAAAAATTATTCATAATTTGTATTTTTCACTGTAAAAAATTTTTTTTATTACTATTTTATTAATTTATGTATTTAAAGAGAGAAAAAAAAAAAAAAAAAAAAATTACGTGGTATTATGTTAAAATCATTAATACACACGCATCTCTATTACTTATTGATTATGCAAATCGACAACTCTCATATATATTATTCATTTTTATTTACTCTTTGTAAATATTCGCGTGTATAACTATTTAATATACGTTGGCAGTTTAATAATATGCAAGTGCATCGATCTCACATATAACATCCCATCGTATTTTATATAACATAACAGCAATTCCATTTTATTACGATGTCAACGCAAATTTAAACGTTTACATTGTATACAAAATTCATAATAATTCAAAGTAATAATTCTTTAGTGAAAATTTCATTATTATTATAATTCGTATATATATATATATATATATATATATTTTTTTTTTTTCATTCATTTGTTAATTTATTTATGACATTATTATGCGAATAACAACGTGAATAATATTGCGTGTTTTGAAAGTATCTCAAGGCCACTGTGAAAGTTTTGAAATGGAGAAGAAAAAAAAAAAAAAGTAAATAAATAAAATAAAAAAAAAATCACAATAAATAATTATACAAGTGTATAAATTTATTGAAAATAATAATAATAATAATAGTTGTTGAATAAAATTGCAGGTGTCATTTAAATGACACACGAAAATAATTTTAATGACGATGCATAAACTATTTTTCGTTAATACAAAGAGAGAGTGTAAAAAAAATAATAATAATAATAATAAATATATAAATAAATAATAAAATATAATTTAGTTAGAAATGAATAATAAAATTAATTTTATTTCATCTATTTATCATATCTACAATACTATGACGAATTGTTTTTAATAACAACCAATGAATTTCGCATTGTACAATACAGAATTGTAATATAAATTATTTTTTAATGTTACCTTTCTCACACTCTTTCAAAAAAAAATATATATATATATATGTAATGTATATAATAATAATAATAAATAAATAAAAAAATTAATATAAATACACATGATCAATTGTCATAATCCACAGGAAGAAAATTAAATTAATTTATTGTAGTGGGCGTTGATGATTCAGCATTTAAATTTAATTGAACTCTCGATATAATAGTGTAGAATGCAACTGCTCAGTGTACATAACATTTAAACACATACACACACACACACATATATACATATATATATATATATATAAGATAAAAAGAAGAAAAAGAAGAAAAAGAAGAAAAAGATGGAGAGATTGAGTGAAAAGATGAAAGAGATGAACAACATCTCAGAGTTGAAAATCGTTTCCGGCCATACTATACACATATATAAGAAAGATGGCTGTCTAGATGTGATGGAAGACGGAGAAAGATCCAAAGACCACCAACGACGATAAATCTCTTCTTTATCCTCGTCATTTTGAAATCAAGAGAAAATCGTTGGTAGGTCGCTTGTATCTTAGGTATATCGAATCCTCTAGGACTCCAATGAGAAAAATTATTGAGAAACAACTGTATAGTTGTGTGATAGAATAAAGAAGAGAAATAGAAAGAAAAAGGGTAAAGCTCAAAGAAAATGAATAATAATAATAATAATAATAAGATGAAGAAGAAGAAGAAGAAGGAGAAGAAGAAGAATAGGAAGAAAAAATAGAAATAAATAAAAAAGAAAAAAAGAAAAAAAAAAAAGACGATGGAGAACGATGTAGTGGACATTTCTCGGCTAGTACGGAATCGGTGATTCTCCTACCAAGTCTTCTCTCGGCACACCGAGGTAAATGGAGATTGCGCGAGTATACGTCCTAAGCCTGTCTCGCAACTCTTGCTTAATTGACGCTGAGATCCTTGGCTTGGGATGCCTCTCCTTGCCAGTCTCGCGCGTCTAGGCTTCTATCCACTCTCTGATTCAGTGTTCTACTCTTTTAAACTTTGCGATATATAGGACTATCTATGAGTTCCACCAAGGGGAATACTCACGCGAGTGATATATCGCGCGAACAACGACCAAACAATATATATATATAAGTAAATACGAGAGAGAGAGAGAGAGAGAGGAGTATATATACAGCTTGATTCGAATATTTTTCTCGTTAAGGACCATCGATTGGTGCATGCAGCATCCGCGCGCCCTTTAATTAGTCAGGAATCGTATAACTCCATGATGCCACACACCCACACACACACACACACACACACATATATATATATATGTATGCACACGTTAACATAAATACACATATGCATGTATATATATATACATTTCTATATACATAGCCATGCGATCAAGGCGTCTTTCTTATCGTAAAATATTGTTGGGGGAATGTATTTTTATCGTGTCTGACCCGATACGTATTTTTTCTACTTTATGAATATAATTTTATTTTTATTTTTATATTTTCTAACGTAACTTATATATATATATATATAAATGTTTGTTCATAAGTCGCAGTAACGAGCTATCCGACGATGCTAAAATCATGTGTGATGGTAATTTATCCAGGACACCGTGTATATCCTCGTGTGAAGTCACGGACGCGCGGCTGAACATCGACACGTCTACTAAGTATATATATATATATATATATAGTTGTGTAAGTAGAAAAGGGAGGGAAGACTCCCTTTGCGTGCGTGATTAAACTACGTAAATCACGTTGGGCATTCTGGCATCCCTTTAATTAATCATTTAACGCCACTTTGTCGCGCGCAAGAGTCGCATCTCTACTCCTCTATCTCCATCTACTTTATCCATTTTTCACACTCTCCCTGTATTATTCTATATATAAATATCCCTATTCAGAAAATCCAATAAAAATACTTTAAAAAAATAATAATAAGTATAATAAATAAATAAATAATATTACAAAATAATAAAATATAATTTATATTAATACTTATATTACACTTGTAATTAAATAAATGTGTTACATTTAGTATAAGATAAATGAAAAAATTCATAATTATAATTTTATATATATATATATATATATATATATATTATATACTTGGATATTGGTTGAGAAACGATGAGTATATCGTATTATGGTGGTTAAAGAAAAGGATTGGGTGCACCTGCTGCTATGGTAGCACGTAACCCTGCGGCGTTATTACGCGGCAAACGCGTCGCGGTATAATTAATATGCTCGAACCAATAAATTGGAATTTATATACGTCTTCAAAGGGAGAAGGAGGCTGGAGAGAAAGAAATTACGACTGTAAAGGTATAATGTGTGTAGAACTAACTTGTTCCTCCTTTGCCATAGTTCCAGACTCGTCGTATATATACACACTCACATACACACCCTTTCCCTATCTCCCTTTCTCTCTTTAACATTCTCGCGAATAAGAATTTGCTCCAGGCACATTATACATACATACATAAATACATATATACAGTCATAACTTCTTTAAGAACCTGAATATTAATACTTTTTAATTGTTTCGTGAAATGATTAATTGTCAGTTAAGGCACATACAAAACGGCTACTGCACGCCTTTTCTCATTTGCCCACATCTACTCAACATATTCAACTTGAACTATTTAATAACTCTCATCTGTATATTATCTTATCTCAGAAAAAAAAAAAAAAAAAAAAAAAAAAATCCCTTTGCTATTTTAACAATTTATAATTTGCATTTATAAATAATAATTTTATACTGTATTCATCAAAAACGAAAAAAAAAAAAAAAAAGAAAAAAAAATTGATCAAGAATATTTACTTTTATTGATATTAAAGATGTGAAAGAATTAATTGTCCCTTGAATAGGTTATATATATATTTATATATATATTTTATTTTTTATTTATTTTTTTTTTTCTCATCTACTGAAGTCGTTTTGATGAATGAACAAAAAAAAATGAGAAAAAAAAAATATGTATATATAAAATAAAATAATACAAAAGGTTTTATATGTGTATGTCGATGCGATGTCATTTGGGTGTCAGCGACCCGCAAAAGAGACATTTTCTCATTCCTTATTTCATTGTATAGACACATATAGTTTAAGTGAAAGAGAAAGATAGTGGGTAAATAAGAGACACTTGCGTCATTATCACAAGCCAATGGCGTCGTGTGTCGCATTAATGATTTCGCAAAAGTCCATCCTATACATTCACACACAAATACATATATACATATGTATATACATATATATATATTTATAAATAAGACAAAGTGCGTTGTGTCATGAGCATGCCCGCGTGACGATCTATGGGGCCGGTGGCCTCGATCATCACCACCATCAAAACATTCCAAGCCGACTAATAACCTCCAACTAGATCCACGATTCTTTTCTTGCCGCATACCGGACGTTGTTCCTATATATGTGTGGTGATGCACGTTATTGTCAACATCAATCGCATATAACTCCAAGAGATTACACAATAAATCAGGAATAAAAAAATATATACATATTTTATTATTGTCAATGAGATAAGAGAAAAGTTAAGAAGAAAAATCAAATGAAAAAAAAAAATAATAATAATAAATAAATAAATAAAAATTATTATTTCAATGTGCAATTTTGATAGAGAGAAAATATTTGTAGAGTAGATTGTCGAGGGGGGAAAATTGAGGGTTGAAGGTGATGCTGTTTGTGTTATAGTGGAGGTTACTTTACCCTTAGGTCTTGGCTGCGGGTCAAATCATCTGAGAAAATCTCTCAGGAGCGTTATTATTTACGGGCCAGGAAACTGAACGGAGAATCTCGTCGTTGAATCTGTCACGTACGTAGTAAACGCGATAGTTGGATGTACATATATATGGATATAGCAATAGTGTGGGCAGTAAGAGATGAAGATGAAGAAAAAGAGGAGAAGAAAAATGGAAAAAAGAAAGAAAAAGCAAATATACAGTGTGTATGGGATTCTCTGGTAGCCAGTGAGATTGGATAAACTGCCATCAGTTTCCAATCATCGCTGTAAATCTCATCATCAATGTTATATCCTACCTTGAGTCATCAAGCGAAAATTAATTACATCACATCGTATTTTATTTATTCATTTTTTCTATATTATTTTATCTCATGATATTTTATTTATTTTTCTCTTCTCTCCGTGCATATAAATTTATTTCATTATTAATACAGACGAAAAAAAAAAAAAAAAAAAAAAAAAAAAGGAAATTTCAAAAATTCTTCGAAAGTTTAAGAGAAAATCAGTGAAAGACATATAAATATATAATATAAATAAATAAAAAATGAATATATAAATATAAATATTGGTTGTCTCTAACATAAAAAATTGGGGTCAGACGTCTTTAAACTTGTCTCACGAGATAAAAAAAAAAGAAAAAATAATAAAAAATAAAAGAAAGTATATACATAATTCTCAACTATATACACGTACGATCGAATGATTGGTTGTAATAAATATGGCGAAAGTAAAATTGGCCCTGACACAATATTCAATATTTAAATATATCAATATAAAAAAAAAATGTTCATAAATATTTAAAAAAAAAAAAAAAAATTTTTTTATGAAAAAAAAAAAAAAAAATTAAAATAAATCAAGAGAAAATTATTGTGAAATAATTGTAGCGATAATTTTAACTATTGCCCACATCCAAACATTACAATATATTCAGGTAGTTGCAATAAAATAGTAGCAATGGATGTACGCATACACGCACAAGTTCGCAGACGTGGGAAATTCTATTGACCTGTGCGATAGGTATAAAATACTTATCTTACCCGTTCACCTTTATTCACTACTTCAATGTGTCTATATATATACACACGATGAAGTTTACCGACATCAACAGAGAGAGAATTCATCCAAGTATAATAATCGTTTCAAAGATTCTTCATATATATATATATATATATATAAACACAAACACATATATTGCAATACCATGTGAACGTATACGTGTATGTACACATAGAATGGAGATGCTCAGGGTGGCTCGCAATTTACCATTATCCAGATTGCAATCTCTTGTTTATCTCTCGCGCAACCCTGTAGCAATGTCGATGTTGCCACCGCGTATCCTTGGGTGTAAACAAGCGTAGCTTCAATTCACTCTCTCTTTTCCCCTCTTGGATTATTTCACTCACTCACTAACACTGCGATGATGAAAATTTTATATTATAATCGTATAAAAGAATTAAATCATATAACCAAATAACACATTATTCATTTAATCATTAAATAATTTTTTTAAAAAAATTATAAGAGAAAAAAAAATAAATAAATAAATAAATAAAATAGATAAAATAAAAATGATAAATCAATAAATTAAAATGATCAAGTGTTTTGTTGGAATATCACGTAAAATATATACATATATATATATATATCTACGTGCGAATGAAAATATCTTGGATGCTATTTTATATATGTATATATAGTACGGGTGTACGGTGAATGATCCTGCGTTTTACGATCGTTATTTCATAAACTTCCGGTCTAGAGAGATGGTTTGTGTTCAGCCATATATACACGTAGGGAGGAGCTACACGATTCTCTAGTGGGATAACGCGGCGCGCGGCGCAGTTGTGTGGCTTAACGATCGGCTTCAGGCCCCGTCGCGCCTTTATTTATATATATACAACAGATATATAGTCCCAAGCGCCCGCGCAACGCGCGCAGAATGATTCTACGAAGCGATTCTTGTCTGTGGATCGATCGATCCGTGAACGCGCACGTTCGGGGGAAAGTGAAGACGCATTCCGTACGACCTACAGGACCCCTCTTTTTCTCACTCGCTCTTTCACTCTCATACTCCCCACTCTCATTCTATCTTGTTGTTTCCTCTCTGTGGCTGTGCATCAGCTTCCGAGAAATCCCGATGCACACCCAAGCCACGTGTGTCCGACCACATCTCACTGTATATAAATATCATAAAATCCACTTAAATTTTTGTCTCTCTCTCTCTCTCTCTCTCTCTCTCTCTATCTATTTTTCTCTCTTTCATTCCCATTTATCCATTTATTTATTATTGTTATATAAAACAGAAATAAAAAAAAATCTAATCGATAATTTTATTTTATTTTTTACAATTTTTTTTTTTTTGTTTCTTTTTTTTCCCACCCAATTTGACATTTTAATTTCGTAATTGAATATAAAATAAATAAATTCATTATTATTATTATTATTTTTTTTTTTTTTTCATTGTATTTGAATTATTAACGTTGAATGGGGAAAGTGAGAGATTGTTTTGAGATATAAAATAATATATATATATATGTACATGAGTTGAATACGCACTGGTGCAATGAAGAAGAAGCTAAAGCAGTAGACTCTCTCTTTCATAATATTTTTTTCATTTTATTTCTTCATTTATTTACTTTTATTTATTTTTTTTTAATTTTTTTTTATCCTCACTCCTCCTCATCCTTCCTCTCTCATTCACTCACTCTCATCTTTCTTTCTCTCTTTCGCGTCTCTGAAGACGTCGTATAGGAAGGCGCTAATTAGCACTAATGTGCACCAAGCAAACATAGGTAGGGCCCGAAAGACACTGCAAGGACGTTGACATTATCGTTATACTCGACATACGTACAACGTCCATGTCGTTACGAGTCGTTTCTGACTTGTATATACTCACATACATCTATATATATATATACGTAATCACATATGTGTACAAGTTGGAGGCTAAGTCGTACTAAATTCCGTGCATTCTCAACATCCACTATATATACAACACTCAGTATATTCAACCACGTCCTCAATAAAATAACTAAATATTTATTTTACATTTCTATGATTATCTCTCCATATTTTTCAATTAATTTATTATAAATATAAAAGTAAAATATTTAGAGAAAAAAAAAAATATATATATATATAGTAGCAATGGTAATAGTAGTAACAGTAGTAAAATAATATTATCATTATTAGTCATGGCTGACGAATAATTTCCATTTCTACTTTGGTATATAAATCTGATATCCACGAATGAATAATATTTATTGTAAATATAATAATATATGTGAAACACGTGTGTAAAGACAATTACGAATATAGTAAAAATAATACACGACAATTCAATATAGTGTGTGTCTATGTGTGTACAGTGGCAATTGCAGTAATTCAAATAATACACACGTGTATTTACTTAGTATATGTATATCTTGCGTTAAAGCATTTCGCGGTTGTACTTCACTTGAATATTCCTACAATAATATCTCTAATTGCATGACGACCACGATGGTGTATGTGTGTGTGTGTATAAATACTTGAGGATATGTCAGCAGACAGGAGTAATATAGAGACGCTACTTCATACATACATAGATGTATGTAATAGCAATCATGAATGAGTGTATACAAAGAATACAGACGGCGCCACGACCCAATATATATTATTGATTTATACCGATGGATATTTATTATATTTATTTTCTCATCTTTTACTTGAAATGAAGAGAATATTTAGAAATTTTTTTTTTTTTTTTTTTTTTCACTCAAGGATATTCGTATCTACTTAGCGCGGATCATCAAGATCAACGTTTACTCTCGAACTTTATGATTATACAAATATTGAATATTAGTGTAGGAACAAAACTGTATACATTCGTTTATTTTAATTTATAATTTTTTTGTTTCATAAAGAGAAGAGAGAAAAAAATAAAAATTTATTTTCATATCTTGGTTTATTCAATTAATCATTTTGATGCGTATTATTTTGTGAAATTTTTTATCTATTTATTTATTATTATTTTTTTTTTTCTATTTTTCTGCTTCTCCATGTACACTGAATACTTTCAGTGAAATTTGCCTCCAGCATTTATGTCCACTTGACCCAATAAAAAAATATAAAGAAAAAAAAAAGTTGATTTATTAATTTACTTTTTTTTTTCTCCTTATTTTTTGTTGCATTCTACATGATAATTTAGTAATAAAAATAATTATGAATCAATAAATTTGAAATCAATTGGATGGTAAAAAAAAAAAAAAAAAAAAAATATTGAAGTACATAAATTTTTTTTTAATTGATCAATAATCAATCAAGTATGATGCATAAAAAAATTATGTATTAATAATAATAAATTGCATTTTAAACGTATAAATAAATATAATGAAGCGCACGGCATGGGGTTTAACGATGTGGGGTGTAACATCGTGGTATGCAAAGAGTTAGAAACGAGGAAACACCTCGAGGCGATGCAGCAGTTAAACTTATTTCGTTCGGAAGGCCACAGAAACCCCACCAACTCTTGTCCATGAACATGGTACATACATTTATATATTTATATTTATATTTATATTTATATTTATATTTATATCCATATGTATATGTATGTGTAAGTTGGAAGGATTTTTGCGATGAGTCTTCGAGACATTATTCCGCTTTCTCACGGCCCTCTCCATGCACACAGTCAACTAACACACACAACAACTGTATTCCCCAACGTGTGAGAAATCAAGTGTATACATACATACATACACACACACACACGTAAACTTATATTGCTGCTGTTGTTACTGTTGCTGCTGCTGCTGCTGCTGTTGTTACTGTCGTGTTGTTGACTGCCAAGACTTTTGGATTTCTCAAATACATACTCACATACACACATGTGCTCTTTATTATTACTCTCAGGTATATTATTTAAAGTTTCAAAAACAAAAAAATAAAAAAAAAACATAAATAATAAATAAACGATAAATAAATAAAATGAAAAAAAAAAAGGAAAAAAAATATAAAGAAGAAGTAATAAGTATACCAAAGTCAATTGTAATTATTGAGGAGTGTATATATCGCCTCAAGTAGAATTCAGATTTGGACTTTGTATTCAAGTAAAAAATGAGAAGTAAAAAAAAAAAAATTATCTTTTATCATTATTATTATTATTATTATTGTTTTTTTTTTCTGTCTATTATTCTCAACGAGTTAACAATTAATTATATCCAAAATGATAATACGACACTTAATTTATCAATAATATCTTTCAATATAATACAATTGAATTTTTTTTTTTTTTATTTCAATATCATTAATAAATAAAAAAAAATAAAAAAATCGAAATTTTTTTTTTTTTTTATCAGACTAACGGGATTGATTTTCATGTTGCAATAAAATATTTGTCGGTATTTTTATATATTCATCTATCGTTGATGTTGTGTCGTATAATAAAAAAATTTTAAAGAAAAGAAAATGAGTGAGTTGTAAAGTGAATAAAAAAAAAAAACCCCTCCAACAACTACATAATAACAATAAATAACAACAATAAATAATAATAATAATAATAGTAAAATAACAAAATGTCAAAACGGAGAGAAAATTATCCAAATGAAAGACTTTCAAGAGAAAATCCCTGGGTGTCTGTCACATATAAAAATAACAGTTGGATGAGGATAAGAAAATATGAGAGTATGTGAATAAAAAAAAAAAAAAAAAAAAAAAAAAAAGAAGAAATAATTGAATAAGGAGAGAATAAAAAAAAAAACGAAAAGAGTGAGTGAGTATAACGTAGCTCCTGATGCGAGTGAGTTAACCACGATGTCGGGCCCAACGCACGATAATCATCATAACGGGCATCCTTCCTCCAGCCGAACTCACCTAGCTTTACTTTCGCGTTTTGCTGCCACATCCCATCGCATATATACACAGACTCACACACACACACACACACACTTATTTACGCATACATATAATGTTCATTTCATATGGTCATAATACGCGTACATACATATCTACTTCCGTGTTTCCCAAGACACGTTGGGTCCTTATTTTTCCACATTAATATAATATACTCCCTCTTTCTAAACGATTCCGTCATCATCAAAATAACCCAACGCCACCTTACCAAATACCTTTCTCACACACACACACACATACACACACATAAGCATTTAAACATATAATTAATTATGATAATAATTATAATGATTACAAATAATAATATTATATTATAATGTATTATTATTACTGAAAAAATATTTTTAAAAAAATCAAAAATCCATTAGTATTTTATAATATTGAAAAAAATTAAATATTTAATTGATGAATTTTAGAATGGAATTTACCATAATTATCGTATGAAAAAAAAAAAAAAAAAAAAAAAAAAAGATTAATGAATAATGTGTTAATATTTACGTATAGATATGCAGTACACTAATAAATACCTATTAATATAAATAAGAATAAGAATATGACAGTAATATATAACAATGAATAATTAATAAATGTCTATTGGATTATATAAGATGTCAATTAAATATTGAAGCAAGTGTGAATGTATAAAGATAAGAACGTCAAAACGAACCGTAGCGAGTTGTTTCCACTGTATTTTTTCTTTTCTTTTTTTTTCTTTCTTGAAATATACATATATATTTATACAGAGAACGAATGTGTACGTGTGTGTGTGTGTGTGTGTATGTGTGTGTGTGTGTGAGTGGACCTGCGGGGCGAGTGAGCTAAGCGATGCGAGTCGCTTCCTCATATCGGTGCTGGGGTTCTGTGCGCGCAATGGGAATATGAGCCAGGAATTACGATTAGTTTAACCGTAGCTGCTATATGGAAGCATAAATCGCGTTGATGTCTTGGCTATGTGTGGCCATTAGGATTCTCTCTCGCGTAGGTAATATCTGTGTGCGGTCGTGGCCGATGCTCTTTTACACCAACACCATCATAATGTACATAAACATATATGTATGTTTAGGACCACTGCCAAGTAATAAACGTGGCATATAATTATATAATATCAACCGCAATATAAAAGAAAAAGTTTTAATCCTATTGCATTTTAGTGTCTTGGAAAATTGTTAATTATTTCATAATAAATCAATTCTTCCATGACTGATTCATTAAATCACATATGACTATATATATAAAGACACTTGTATATTATTTATTATTCATTATTTATTATTATTATTATTATTATTATTTATTTCAACAGTGTGTCATGAAAAATTAATAATTGAAAATTATGGAAAATAATTGTATATAATACAAAATGTTATATGTGATAATTAGATGGAATTTAAATTTACGTATACGGTATAATCATCATTGTCGTTATAAAACTCAAAATCGATACAAAAAAAAAAAAAAAAAAAAAAGTAATAATAACAATAATGAATAGATAAAAGTAGATAAAAATGAAATATTATTATCATACTCATAAAATAAATAATTTTTTTCTTCCTTTTTTTTTTAAATATATTTATTATTCCTTTTTCAAACTTTTTTTTTTTGTTTTTGTTCTGTTTTTTATCTAATTTTTTTTTCATTGAATTTTTATAATTAAATTTATTTATATAATTTTATTATATTCCTCTTTGGAGTTTGTACTGAGGGACGATGCTCTTACTTGTTATTATATATATATATATATATATATATAAATGGTAAATGTAAGGAAGAGGAAGAAACATTCGAGTTCATAGTCATAGTTGTGCCGGCAGGCGTGCCTGGTATACTATATAGCAAAGTCCAAGCCATCGGTAAATACCGACCTGTACCAATGCCACCAACCATGATGTCCATAGAATTCCGGTACACACACACACACACATACACACACACACACACACATTTATATATAGAATAAATATGTATATGTATAATATATAGTAAAAGGTAAGTATAAGCAACGCGGTGATACTGATGCAAGTAATAGGATAGTCTTTGTAGGTTCATACTTATATGCGAAGAATTTCTCTTCTCTCTCTTTTTTTTTTTTCGTCCCCCTGTCCCTCTTCACATTACCCTCTCACTGCCCTTCATTCTTTTATATACTACAATACCTTTTGTCGTTCTCTCTAATGTACTCGGGCGTGAATACGGAAATGGATTGTTGTTGTTATGGGCGTTACTTCCAAACAAAATTACTCCATGACGAAGATTATTGATGAAAAATCATCAATTTATTGGAAAATAATTTTATATTCACATCTCTACACTGCATTACTTTGTTTTTTTTTTTTTTTTTTCATTTTTTTTATCATTATTATTTTTAATAAATAATTATTTTTAAACTATTCTACGTTAAATTCAAAAAAAAAAAAAAACGAAAAAAAAACGAAAAAAAAAGACTTGTATGTTTATTCGATATAAACGAGAATATAATTGAAAAGTAATTTTTTTTTTCTTTCTTTCTTTCTTTGCTTATTATAATTTAATATAGAGAGATGGAGTTATGATGATAAATGGGAAAAATTGTAAAACAGGTTGAGAGAATTTGTCGGTTAAAATCTGATGATCGATAATAATCGTCGGGTGATGAGAGAACGATACAGATACACATTCTCGATATATATATAAAGTGTTGAAGAGAGTGGTGGTACATGCGGGAGCACGCGCCACCACGCAGGACGCAAAGCGACCTCGAACTTCCGTCCGATGGTGGAGGATTCCGTTACATTCACCACGTATATATATAACATTTAAAAGAGGTAGAAAGAAATAGGAGGAAAAAAAAAAGCGAGAGAGAGAAAGAGAAAGAGAGCATTTCTGACATAGTGAAGAGAGAATAAATAAATGGAGAATTGTAAAATTACGTCTTATCTCTCGTCATTGATTTCATGCATCCTCATATTATATATACATCTATTTTTATATTACTGATGTTGGCTTACACATCCACTTGATAATTACTTAATAACACGTTTCAATATCGCAATTTATTCATCAAATATTTTATTTATTTATTTATTTTTGTTTTTTTATTTTTTTATTTTTTTTCAATTCGTCATATTAATCTACATAAAATCACATACATTTTTATCTATGTAATTTCCGGTTTTTTTTTTTTTTTTTTTTTTTTTTTGTATATATATTTAATTAATGCAAATTAATAAAAATAATTTATTTAATTTTTTTACCATTTCCTCAAACAACTTATTTCAATGTGTAAAAAAAAAATTTCTTTAATAATATGAAGGAGAGAAAAAAAAAAAAAAAAAAAAAAAAAAAAGAATACATATAAATATATAAAATCATAGAATCTAAATTACACGCAATTAAATAAGAGAATCAAAAAAATAATAAATAATAAATAAATGAATGAATAAATAATAATAATAAATAAATAATAAAAAAAATTTATGTACTGATAACAAAATGTAATGAAGAAAATTAGGTTAATCTACAAATACACGGTATTGTAGTAATTTGCAATGTTTAAATATATATTATAATATAATATAAAAGAAACTAAGAAAACATAAAAGCATATCTATATTATATTTATATACAGAACGATAATATGTAGTAGTAGATTCAATTATAGACTCGAGGTCATAATGGTGAGGGGAAAAGGGGGGGGGGGGGGGGGGAATAAAAATTTACCTAAAAGAAACGCAAGATACAAACATATGTACATATAATACATACAGTACAATATGTATATATGTATACATACCATCTGGGATTTTATCTTAACAGTCATTTACATCGTAGGGTAAATCGTTCTGATTTCAATCTCCGTTATTCCCCTTACAACATCCATATTCTTATTCGAAAAATAAAAATAAATAAATGCAAAATAAAAAAAAAAGTGCCATAAGCAAAAGAAAAAGAATAGAATGTGGGGGAAAAAAATTACTAATAAAAATAAATAAATAGATAAATAAATAAATAATAATAGAAAACTTTAACAGACTTCACAAACAACAGGAGGTGTGAGATACGAATCGATCCTCATACCAATTAATCCAATAAAGAAGAAGAGTCTTCACACGATTATATATATACGTATACTATCCAAACTCTATTAGCCGTTCAAAATTTTCTTGATGAAGGTCAATATACACACGAAATACCAAAGCAAAACAAATAAATAGAGAATAACACGCGCCTCATTAACCATTTAAAATTGATGACTCAATTTTTTATATCACAATCCCAAATAAAATTCTAAATATTAAAAATAATATATATCATAATTAAATATTCATAATGATAATAATAATAATAATATAAATATGAATAATAACGATACTTTTATTATCAAAATGATAATTATAAAATATTGACCGAGTGATACATTGTGTATAATGAGAAAGTATGTCAAGATTTTTTTATTTGTTTGTTTTTTTTTTTTTTTACTGTAACTGAGAACGGCATAAGCATATAATTCGCGGGCTTTCTACGTGACCTGAGAGAGAGAGAGAGAGAGAGAGAGAGATAGGAAAAAAAAAAGTAGAGAATGAGTAAGAGCAATAACACGAGATTAGTAGTATGAGCTCGTCTATCAGACGCCGCGTCACGGATAGCGTTGCATTTCATCCTCATAATATATATACACTACCGCTCGAAAGTTTCGGGCCACCCTGAAAGAATTACATGAAATTCAATCGTCGATAACTTCCCGAGTAATTATCGGATTGAGATGAATCAAACGCCATTCGAAAAAAAATCGCCTATAGTTTAAAATGGTTGGTACACTTTTGTGATTAAGTGGAAAACAAGTAGAACTATCAGGGATAAATAGGCTCAAAGTTTATTGGGGTCAAGTGCATTTAAAAGAAAAAAAAAAAAAAAAAGAGAGAAAAATAATAATAGAAATTGTACAATAAACAAACAAAAAATGAAATACGTTCACATACGTAAATACTAATTCTTAACAATAAATTATAATTATTCATGTTATCAATCTATTATTATTAATCATATTATTTTTATCATATACAAATATAATATTGTGACATAATGTACTTGATTATTGTATATAGACACGAGTACAAAATTTAATACCGAATAATTACCTAACACAGCGTGAACATTTACACAAATATACTCTGACAAATGGTAATAATAAATTCAAATATGAATTATCATATTCACATAGTAATACATATATAGTTTAACATAGTGAATATTGTGCGTTATATTTAACAGTTTCATATACTTTTAGCACTAATATTTAGTACGGTTAAAGTACACTTAAATATACCAGTTGAAAATAGTAATAATTATTTTTTATGAATCGTAAAATAAAATTTAAATGCACGTACAACATATATTTGTATATGTGTATGTGTATGTGTGTGTTTGAATTTATTTCTCAAGGAAGACAACAAGGAAATTTTATCATATACATAATATTATTAAGTACATACATATAAATATATATAAATAGGATGAAACCTTTCACCAATCGACCTCTGACGACCTCGATAAATCTTGGAATCTCCAATGCTAAAATAACGTTAGTGAAGAAGAATCAAACGAAAACTTCACTACCTTTTATTATCCCCCCTTTTTTTTTCTCTTTTTTTTTTCCGTTCTTTTTTTATTTACTTCCCACTCAATCGCACTCTATTCATAAAACATAGAAAAAGAAAAAGACGAGAAAAAAAAAAAAGTAATAATAATAATAACGATAAAAAAAAATTCGTTTATGAAAGAGCGGGGACAAAGAGAGGAATCGTAAAATATACAAGAAAACAAAACAATTATTATAACAAAAGGAACTCGGTGAAGGACCGGATAGAAATAAAATGAATGATGTAAAAGAGAAAGAAGTTTGAACTATTGTAGATAAAAAAAAAAATAATAATAATAAATATAATAAATAAATAAATAATAAAAAATTAAGTAGCCAAAGGTAAATAAAAACAAGATACCGACTAAACTAAGTATGTGTGTGTGTGTGTGTGTGTGCGCGCGCGCGATGAGCCAAACCATTAAGAATCATCGAGCACGACTATGAGAATTTCGAGAATGCGGAAGGAAAGCCTGCCGGGGATATAGTTAGTAACGCGAGAAGCCGGTCGTTCGTTTCAATACACTCCAGTGTGCACCGATGCACTCAGTGATGGCCGATGTTGACGTTTTTATTGTTTTTTTTTGTTTTTTTTTGTTTTTTTTTTCCCTCATTATTTGACTTGTTTGTCTGACACCTATCGGTGTCACGTGATTATATTCGTATATGTACACGTGTGACAAATAAAAATATCGATAATACATAATATTTATATATTCATTATTGTCAATGTGAATAAATTATCGAAGATACAACTTTTTTTTTTTTTTGGTTTTTTTTTTCTCTTGTTATGAAATCAGATCTCTCTACCTTAACATCCCCAACACACTCTACCCCGCTATTTTTCACAGATACATGCGTGAACATCCGATGGTTATTACTGATTATTGTGGGTTATGATCCTCTTTGTTATTTTGCCTTTGTCCATTGGCGCACGCCGGCGCGCACTCACCTCACCCAAGCATCGGAGCCCTATTCTCTTGTCGCCGTTATTTATTGTCTTATTATTTATCTTGTATCTCATGTGGCTTATCATCGATCTTCATTCCCAACTGACGACGTAATAGTCACTGCGACGGAATATATATATATACATATATGACACTGCAATTGTTGTAATATTATATGAATAACTATCGTAAAGAGCTTTTGCATATATATATATATATATATATATATATATATATTTAACTTTTCTCTCACTCAATAATTTTTTTACACAATCGCACGCATCAATAGATACCATCCCACTATCATTGTCATTTTCATTAAAAATAAAGATCAAGAGACGAAAAAATAAAAATAAAAAAATTTTCATTATTATTTCAATCGTTAATACAAGTATTTTCACGATATCATTGAGTAAATTAATTTATGTAAATACAATATACTCATTTGATGTGGAATATGTGAGACTATATAAGAAAAAAAGTAAATAAATAAAAAAAAAAATAAATAAATAAATAAATAATAATAATAAAGTGAATAAGTGAATAATGTGAAAAATAAATAATAAAAATCTATCGTAATTATTTTGTATGACTATCGGTTAAAATCGTATATGTGTGTGTGTGCGTGTGTGTTTGTGCGCACAGCTGGTGCATAGGGTGGTAAGAGGATAATAATCA
Organism: Dinocampus coccinellae; assembly: GCA_963920625.1. Lineage (NCBI taxonomy): Eukaryota > Metazoa > Arthropoda > Insecta > Hymenoptera > Braconidae > Dinocampus > Dinocampus coccinellae. The sequence continues at coordinate 7,140,306 of OY987185.1, read as the reverse complement.
CGATTCGATAGTAGTGGACAAGGTAGCGCTAAATGGCCTTTGAATATATCTATATGTGTGTATGTGTGTATGTATTTACACATTGAGGATATCGTTTTTGCTGCATACCAATTGTGTTGCCATGACCTTCGCACGAGCGGGGAATACAGATAGCGAATAACTTAACAATGAAAAGGATCCCGCGCACGTCCAATAACTATATATATATTTATCGAGACATTTCCCAAGTAATAACATCTTCGATGGCATCACGATGGTTGAACTTTATATTTATTATACCTCACAGTGCTGATTACCACTGAATTAATTAATTATTACTATTTTTTTTTTCCTTCAAATTATACCTGAATATATATATATTTGCGTAATTTCTATTGAATTCACAACAATAATCAATGGATGTAGATTGTCTTTAAACATTGAATTCCCATTGAATTTCATCGACTGAAGAAATAATTATTTTATAAATTATTCAATGAATTAATGAATTAATTTTTATAATCACAATGAATTGTGACTTATTTTTAAATATAATAAGATAAAAATGATGAAAGAAAAAAAAAATAATAATAATAATAATAAATAATAATATTAAAATAAATAAATAATAAGTAATAATATCTATGGGTATATATGAATTTTCTTCCGCTTCCGGTTTTAATATTCATGAGAATTCTTCCACCTTGTCAATTGTGTTTACACGCAAGATCATTATCGTCACAACTTGAAAGATTTATTTTATTTGACGTGTCGCACATTATCGATCACTCATTCTATTGTATTTTACACTCGTGTATATATTTTTAATACATAAAGACACACATATCTACACTTTCTTTAATATAATTCTTTCTCGTTATATTGTATAGCACGTTTCGTTTCAAGATAACATATAATTTTATCCATGGCAATAGATTGATTCTCGTGCTGTGTAACAACATCATGCGCGTGTCCACCGTTGGTATAAGCGCGCGTCTATCTCGTGTCCAATGTTGTATATACATTACATACATTACATACACGAATAATCACATCACGCCTTACGAATTATCTACCCGATAACGGCGACTTAATCGACGTTTATTCCATGTCACTTACACACACGCAATTGGTCACGAAAACTACCGAGTTATTTCAACGCTATTTCCATAATAACGAAAAAAAATATATATATATATATATAGATATATATTTGTATGATAAATTGAAGAAAATAATATTTTATATAATAAAATAAACAATAATTTTTCTTCTATTTCCATATTGTCACGACAATTTTTATTTTTTTTTAATTTTTTTTTTTTCAACACCTGACGTAATTCGTGATAAAAAATAAATATATTCAAGTCTATTATTATCATCTTTTATTATTATTATTATTATTATTTTTTTTTTTCTTCTATTTTTCAGGTTTTTTGTATGTGTGACACATGATATTCCATTATTATGATGACACATATTGGCATAATATATCACACCTGTGTTATCATCAATAAAATAAAAAACTCTTACCGTGTACGTGTATCTTCAAATGATATTTTAACGATACTATAATTTTTTAATATTTTCATATTTTATTTCGCTACAATATGGTACAATTCATTTACATATTAACAGCGCCAATATATACAGTATGATAAAGGTTAAGTGACGATAATAATAATAATAATAATAATAATAATAATAATAATAATAATAATAATAATAATAATAATAATAATAAATAGACAGTGTTGACAATCAAAATTTTATATATATTATTTATCGATGAATATAAATAAAATTACTGTAAATAAATGTAGTTGAACATCAGTTGAGGAAAAATAAAGAATATTCACAAAGTGATGGTGAGTTGAATGTGAGTCGTGTATTCGTGCACATTTCCACCTTGAATATCCATCTATATATATATATATATATATATATGTATGTATATATAAGAAAAGGCCGAGGCATCGTAACTAACGACGTGAACGTCGAACTTGGCAAGAGTACATAATCACGTGCGTATTGTGCTAACTTGAGAATAATGAAAGCCAAGAGCGCAAGACCCGTGAATCCTTGCGCGGAAGGCCATACAGAAGACGAAGGAATAAAATGAAGAAAATGAAAGATAAAAAAAAAACAAAAATGGAAAAGTGAAAAAATTAAAAAATTTAAAAAGTGCGAAAAAATAGAGATAAAAATAAAGAGAAAGACGATGACTATGATGACGATGATGATGATGATGATGATGAGAAATACGAGAATGAATATAAGAATAAAAAAGAAAAGCAGGAGATGCGAAGAAGAAGAGAAATGAGCAATATATATATACATTGGTAGGTAAAGGGTTATAAAGAAGAAATAAAAACTTAGAAATCCAAGTCCAAGCACACAATCACATACAAGAGCAACAGTGGTATGCGCAACTGCAAACAAGCCATAATGCCCACCATTTCTATACACAATATATACTGCCTGTTCCATTCTTATATATATATATATATATATAACATAACTTGTCTAGTAGGTGAGGTTAATGACACAAACTATATCCATCTATCATATCGCCACGCACTTGAATGCTATCAAAAATTATTTATCATTATATTCAACTGTATGCATAATAATTTTAATATATATTTTATATCTATTTTTCACAATCATATGTATATATAAATACTTTTTAATTTAATCTTATAATATTTATTCTGCTTCCTTTTTTTTTCTCATAGAAAATTAAATTTGTTTTCTGTGTGGAAATCAATGATTGTTTGTAGTTGGTAAAAGTTTGTGGAGATAAAAACACGATATTTAAGTTAATGTATACACAAGAGAAATCCCATAATCATCTGATTATATTTTAACATGATAGATATACAGAGTATATACCAACTCAGATCAAGTTATATATATATATATATATATATCTAATACAATGTGTATATGTATGAATCTATATAGATTTATATACATAACATATCATCAGGATAATTCGTAACTGATTTGATTAGACACGCTGAAGACATTAACGTTGGTATTCGTAATAGACACATTGCTTCACATGCACATGTATGTATATTGTACATATCGACAAGCAATTGGATTAAATTCTCATATATATTTATATAGATTATCACTGTAAACTACAAAGCCGGAAGTGTAACAACAGGATAAATATATATTTGAGTTGATGTTCATTGCAGGTGAAGAGGTTGTACGAATATTTTGAGATAAAGTCAAAAGATGAGCGTATATACCGAGTTGTACATTTACCACGTATATATAATATATATGTATGTGATACATTTATATGGGGTGTACTTAGATGCATCGGGCATGCGATCGTGACTTGGTAGAAATTAATGAAGTTATCCGGTAATTGTCTACTTGCTACTGCCATAAAAAAAACAAAAACAAAAAAACTTCCATATACCAAATACTCAACAATTAAATTTTACTTTTTGAACCAAAAATATATATGTATATAAATTTTATTTATTATTATATCCGTTATTTTTTATTCGTGATGGAGTGAATTCATCAGAAATTGATGATATTAAAGATATCGAATAAATATGATAATATTAATGTATAAACATAAAGTGTAAAAATCACGAATTGGTCAAGTAAAATAGACTTTATATATATATATATATATAGCGAATTTTCTAAGCAATCATGAACATTTATATGTACATGTATGAATAAATTACAGTAATGCCTAGGAACTATCGTGTTTATATATCCTGTTGATCAAATGCGCGTACTCTCTTGCGGTATTTACCTGTCCGAAAGGGAAATTGTTCTCAGCTCCACACACACATACACACACACGTATACAAATATATATATATATATATACAATTTCATGCCTTTGGCTGCGCGCGCGTTCAGAAGATGGATAGATTAATGGACGAAAGGGTTTTGAGACGAGAGCTTGGGCAAGGAGCATTGGATAGTAGAAGGATAAGAAGATTGAGAAGAAGAAAACAAAGTATACAAGAGAAAGATATACATACATGTATATATATATATATAATAGAGAAAAGAGAAAAAAAAAAAAAAAAAAAAAAAATAGAGAGAGAGGGTGATGAAGGTAAATAAGGCAAAGAGTGAAATTGTCTCCTGAAATTGTTGTCGGCTCTATAGCAATCAACGTCATGGTGCACTTGAGCGCTATATACCAATGCAGCTGGCACTCTCTTCGTCTTACTCTTCTTCTTCGTCTTATTTTTTTTATTTATTTATTTTTATTTATTTATTTTTGTTATTTTTCATCTTATTCTTCTTCTTGGACTTTCCACGCGATATTTCCGTGCGCGGGTGCGGGTACAGGGTGTTATATCTCTCAGTAGTGTTGTAACAACCTCTCTCTCTCTCTCTCCCCCCCCCCCCCTGCCTCTACACCATCTCTAGCCGCGTGTGGAAAAATATCTCGGGAGATTCTCACGCGCTGAAAGGCAAATTCCTGCAGTCGCTCCCGCACAACAACGACAACGACACACAACAACAACAACAACAACGACGACGATGGATGCGACAACGTGACGACGACCTGCAATCGTCTCCTTGTATTTGATTGCATGTCCCCCACAAAATGCGTTTATATATATTTTACAACTCTCCCTCTCTCTCTCTCTCTCTCTTACTCTGTCTCACGCGCACACATACACTTTCATTGTTTATTTATATTTTTTATTTTTTCTTCTATATTTTTCTTTACTTATTCCTCTTTCAGCGCGTTGACCACGCTAAATGCTCAGCATACCGAGAGGTATATACTATAGAATACACCGTACGATCTTTAAACCGATCCCGTGCGGGTGTCGACGTGCGCGCGATCGCTTGTCGTCTCGCACCCAACACACAATCTCTTTTGTTCTCTCTATTAAGTATTATCATGTTCACTATTATTATTATTTGTAATTTAAATATCAAACTTGGATAAAAATAATTAATTATAAGTAGAAAAAAAAAATATATATATATATATATATTTATAATGCACAACCTTCCCTAACAATTCATTTTAATTTCTGCCTCACAATAATTATTTATATCTCGATCGTTTATAATTATAATTACAAATACACGGATTAAATTTTTTTTTTTTTGTTTGTCTTCGTATTATCTCAAATTCTGTCTCATTCTTCCCATTAGTATTGTTTCATTTATATATCACATGTATATATAATAATGATGATTATAATAATGGGAAAATAGAGATAAGTCAAACGACAAAACACCGATGGAAAGTGACGACGACAACGAGGAGTGAAAGTTAAAATTATGCAAATCAACTTAGGTGAGACATAAAGTCATTATTATTGTTACACAGCGTAGGTGTGTCGTGTATGTATATATATATATATCTTCAATTCTTGCACTCGTCAACAGTTTTATATGTGTCTATATACCCAAGCGTCTTCATTCGATTTTATATACAAAGTCAAGTAGGTTTTACCTCATAATTTTCCTTTCTTCATTCCCAGGCCGCAAACCTCATCGAGAGGAGAAGGTGGCGGCGCGCGAACGATGGCATATAAGTATATATATGTGTGTGTGTGTGTGTATATGTATGTACTCTTTGAAAAATATTTACCGGCCGTACGCGGCGCATTTCTGTCCCGTACGCGAAGGGTTTCCGCGTAAAAGCGGTTAAAGAATGCAGTAAAATGACGCAGATCGTTAAAATCATCGTTGCGAAAGGAAAAGGCGAATAGAAGAGAAGGTTTTAAGTCGGTGTCTGTTTTGTGTGGGTAACTGAGAAAATGAGAGAGAGAGGGAGAGAAAGATATAACGATGATGACGATGATGACGATGACGACAATGACGACGATTGCCGACGCCATTCTCAGCACCGGATATTTGCCGTTTACATGTAATTGATGTTGGAGGAGAAAAAAAAAAAAATTGAAAGAAAAAAAATTGGAAAAAAGAAAAAAAAAAAAAAAAAAGTACATATAATAATAAAATAACATTAAAAATAAAAATGAACGCAATTCTTAGAAAGGTGGGAAGTTGAAGATAAAATGTGGCTTTAACCCAATGCACAACACACGCATATTCACTTTCGTGTGTATATATATGTGTATAAGCTCATGTTTTCTTTCTCTTTCTCTCACAGCAAGTGATTACGTCTCATGATTATTGCGCGCGCGCACATACATCCCCCTTCACCATATATACACATTTTATTGTATTTGTTTTTCTTTCAATCATTTAAAATGTATTTTTTTTTTTTTATTTCATTGTATTTTATTTTATTTTATTTCATTTTATTTTATTTCTTCCGCTATCTCCCTGTTATTTTACACAATTTTCTATCTATAATTTCGTTCATTACTTCATCATAGCGTTCATTATAATCCTGCATAACGTCAATAACTTTATAAATATACGTTCGCTTTCATATATATATATATATAGAATATTTGGAATTTTCACTTTCACATTAGCAATTCAATTGAGCAATAAAAAAAATAAATATATATATATACACACATTTAAACATTATGTGATATGACACAGTGACAAGAGTAGAAAAAAAAAAAGAATGTATGATTTTAAATGAGATTTAATAAAAAATTGTGTCTCATTTATAAACACAGAAAAATGATTTTTATCATTGGGAAAAAAGGAGAAAAGATAAAAAAAATAAGAAGCCGAAAAAAAAAACAAAAATGAATGAATCAATATATTAATGATATTAATGATATTAATGATAATAATAATAATGAAACGTAAAATATTATTCAAGTGAATTATTATAACATTATTGTGAAACATAAAATTTTAATTGCCCAATTGCATTTTCAATACAATTACATTTGTTTATGTCCTGTGTAATTATATAATTAAATAATTCCACATGCAATACTGAACAAACAAACGAATGAGAAATAGAGAAAAATTTTATGACAGTAAAAGTAAAGAAAATATTTTTATGCATTTCACTAGAGTTGATTGGCAAAATGGCAAAGGGACGAAACAAAAAAAAAAATAAGAAAAAAAAGAAAAAATTCGTTTTTTTTTTTCTCTCCTATAAAACCCATTTAAAAAAATTCCTTCAAATGTATATGTAGACTTTTGTTCATTATTTTGATAAATAAACATAAAATGTGGTATGACCATAGCATAAATTAAATAATATTCGCGGGCGGTCTTTTCTCTGGTCGTTCGGCACGTGCTGATGACTGCTACTCTAAGTCATAAATTAAATTACCTCGTTCTGTGCATATGGCTGCACCCAACACTGTACACACGCATATATACAAAGTGCATCAGTGATATATACATATAAATAAGTCCGTATGCGAACCCTCAGGTGCACCTATCGTGCAGCTGTTCAGAACCCTAAGGCTATGCGCGAATCACTCTCGTCATAATCGCAGTGAATTTTCTTTACTATATATGTATATGTATATTACTCTCTCCAATCTTTTTCCCTACACGTGGTATATGTTGAGATAAACAAAAATATTTTAGATAGCGCAGAGATCACGTTCATTCATATGATTTATTCATATTATAAATTCTTATCTTATATGAGATAGACAAACATCAGATAATAAATTATTTTCTTGGATTATATTATGACTGTTATAAAAAAATTAAAATTAAACAAAAAATAATAGTAATAGGTAAACAAAAATAGAAAAAAATTTTGTATTTTTAATATTTTTAATTGTTCCGAAAAAATTTTTTTTGTGCTATTTTCTGAGAGAATATAGAGTAAAAAAGTTGATGAATCTTAGAGTAAATTGAATAAAAAAAAAATTATGTGAAATAAAAATGACAAAATAAAGAAAAGAAAGGAAAAAAAAAAAAAAAAAAAAAAGAATTAATCGGATTAATGTTACAAGTCAAGGATAGTTATAGATGTAATTAACCTCTTCCGCCAATGGTCTATATAACCCCAAACTATCTGTATACTATAGAGTCTCGTTAAACATTGCGATTTCGATACTACGTGACACGCCAAGTCGCGTGTTGAATATACACTGTACGTAAAAACGAATGAATCAGAGCTTCATGGGCGCGCGCCTGCACTTGAGCATACGCTCCGTTACGATAATATTCTCTCTTTCTCTAATCGTGCAAATACCGACCGTGTGCTAACGCAGCAAACCAACAGACTTTTCTTTCATTTATTCAAAGATTCCCCGGGCGTATAGTAGTAGTAGTAGTAGTAGTAGTAGTAGTAGTAGTAGTGGTAGTAATTGTATGTGTATATACAGCCACTACTATCAAGTGCCGCTTCAAGATCTTTCTTCAGCGATCTTCTTTATCCCCACTCATTTTATTCCAGCATAACGTGATTTTCAAACATTTTACAGGAATTATTTCGCTATAAAATCCGATAAATCATCTGATAATAATATATCGTATTTTTATTTTTATTTTATTACTATTATTATTACTATTTTTTTTTTTTTTTCTCTTTCATTTTTTTATTGTTAAATAATTTATTTAAATATGCGAATTTTTACGAATAAATTTTTGCAATTTCAAATATCAATAATTTATATTTATTTATTCGAGCAAATTTTATTTTATATTTCGTGTATGCCTCATTGATATTAATTAATACACACTGAATTTATGAAGGGGAGAAAAAATAATATAGAGAAAAAAAAAAAAAAAAAAAAAAACCCGATGATTCGTTTTATTTTTTGTACGTTTGCAAAGTGATGCATTGATTTATGTGACAGATTTTCGCATACAGAAACAACATCAGATCGAGAAAAAAAATATATAATAATAATAATAATAAATAAAAATTATAATGAAATAAAAAAATAATAAGAAAAGAATTAAAAGAATAAAACCATAAATACAAACGAGCTGATGCAGTCATTATTATATATATATATATATATATAATTTTTTTCATTATATATTTATTTATTTATTTATTATTTATTTATTTATTTTTTTTTTCATAGCACAACTGATGTCCTTGTAATAAACAGATACATGCACTCGCTTGTACAGACTTGAATTTATAACGATGCGCAGGAATGAGCATCGATTCAATACCAATACAAAATAAAAATAAATAAATAAATAAATAATATAATAAAAAAAATAATACGAATAAAAATTGTAAAACATTCCGCGGGAGTCGATCATGCGGAAATAATTGTATATGTGAAGTGGTCAAGGAAAGAGATTAAAGTTAAAACCTTGAGTAACGAGAATGCGAAAGATAAATATAAAATCAAAAAATAAATAAATAAATAAATAAATAAATAAATAAATAAAATATAAATATAAACTCACCAATTTGTCATTCTCCAATTAGTTTTTCCACCAACTTTATCCAATTTCAGAGCACAATAAAGAAAAAATAATCCTGAAACATAAAATTCAAAATTATGAATATTTAAAATAATTTTTTTTTCTTCTTGGCTTCATTATTATTATTATTATTATTATTATTTATATTTTTTTTTGTATATATAAAATAATTTAAAGAGCGATATATATATAGGTGAATATGGAGCCCGAGGCCGGGAAAGTCTTTCTCTGATCAATTGAACGTTTAATCATGCCGACTTTCGTATTAATTTATCGTGACCCAGATAAGGCGCGCAACGCTCAAGGGGCAGATGAAAAAGAGACACATACATACACACAAAAACTCACATATACATACTTGTCCCAGTAAGTTAAACAGGATGGCCTTTAGGTGGAAGATCACGGATCGTTGTTGCTCTCTTCCTTTGCGGCGTGTGCAATCCTGTCCGGCCACCTGTCTCTCCCATTCTTACATCCCATATATATATGATGGTATGTGTGTGTGTGTGTGTATATATATATATATATATGAGTGTGTATGTCTTCATGTCAACGCGACAGTTCCCGTGATATTCGAAAGTTTCCATTCTCTTCCTTCTTCTTTTTCTCTTTCATTTATTCACTTTGTTTTATATTTATTATTTTATTTCAATTTTCGTTTTTTTCTTGTTTTTTTCTCATCTCTTCATTTTCGATTACACCTTCGTTCCGCCAATTTCCTTCTTCCCCATTGACTTCGACGAGAATTGTGTATATATACGAATCCCATTGGTTGAAGCTCGTTAGCTTGTGAATTAATGATCGCGCACGCGACCGATTTCGACAAATTACTCTTATACACTTTTTTTTTTTATTTTCAATTTTATATTTATATTCAATTGTATATAAATATAATTACGTATATACATATCCATCAATTATTAATTCATGTATTGTATTGAAGAATATAATAATAGATTAGGAGTTAATTATTACTATGGTTGGCATTATGTCACTGATATTTTCTAATGTTAATAATAATATTGTGTGTTCTGTGGTTATATACAAAACACGAAGTAGGAACTAAAAACGTGCATGAATTAAAAATTAAATGGCTTTCTATTCTTCCTTTTAATTTTTATAATTTTTTTTTTTTTTTTTTTTTCCATCTCCCTTTTCTTTTATCATTCTCCGTTGTTTTTCCGTTTTTTTTTTTTTTGTTTTTTCCTCTTTTTTTGTTTCCAATGACGATTCAATAGGCGGTTGTTGCACGCCCATCGAAATTACTTCACGATTATTACAAATGAATTGAGTAGAAAATATATAAATATTGAATTTATGGTGACATTTTTGTTATAAGAATATTGTTATCAAATTGTTGATTTTATGAACAATTGACTGACGCGAATGAGAGACAGAGAGAAAAATAAAGAAAGAAAATTTACAAATGAATAAGAAAGTGTATGCAAATGATTTACAATGAAATATTTACGAAAAATTTCTAAATAATTCGATTGACATTAACGGAGAGGGATAAAAAAAAAAAAAAGGAAAAGAGGGAAGATAGAGAGAAAAAGTTTTCATAGTGATATTGCACTTAAACAATTGCTGTTGTGTACTTGCGTATGGGTGTGTGTGTGTGTGTGTATGTGTGTATATAAATACCTAATACACGCGTAAATTCTCAAGGAAGTTCGTCGCAAACTTCGTGAGACTTTGGCTCATTAATTAAAACGAAAAATTCTCCAGCAAGAGCACCAGTATACAAAAGTCTTCGTCGTTACACATGAAATAAACGCACACGCTTTATTTACCTAAATGTATTTATATATATATATAAACACACAATGTAATGTGCATTGTTGTCTCTTGGATAAATTTATTTCATTCTAATCTTTCTTGGCTAGACAACGGTGCTCCCATTTCAATTGTGTGAACACTCAAAAATAAATAAGAAATAAAATAAAAATTTCTGCAAGTATAAAAAAAAAAATTAAAATTTTTTTCCTTCTTCATTTATTAATTTTTTTTTTTTTTTTTTTTGTTAACGTAAATAAAATAATTTTAATGAAATAATTGTTGTATTCACAACTCACGCAAACATGTCATGCACACGCCCTTCAATTCACAACATCGTAATCGTTATCCTGTGCAAAAAAAAAAAAAAAAAAAAGAAAAAAGAAATAAATAAGAAGAAAAAAAAATATGAAATTTTACATGTGTATACTGTATTATAATTTTTCGCACTTCATTTCCGGAACGTACGGACTCTGTAAATTTCTCCGTACCAATTAACGCCACGTAAATACTAATACAAATACACGCTGTCCAAGATAATCAATGTAATGTGGTTTGCAGTATAACCTTATATTTTTTTACACGTCTAAGAGAATAAAAAAAAAAATTAAAAAAAATAAAAAAAATTATAAAGTTGTATTCATTTAATTATTCCATATTGATAATAGACAACTCTCTCATTCCTATCTTTTTTTTTTTTCTTTATTATATTTTTCCCAAGTCAATTATAAACGTAATCAGTGGCGTGGCAAAACTACAAGGAGAACGAAACAACACGAAACGTTATACATGTATTATTTTTAACAAATTCAAAATTTTTATTTCAATACAAACGATAAATTATAATTATATTTTCATACACATAATAACTATACTTATTATCAATTGGAATTTATATGAATATAAACTTATCGTGAATTTTCAATTGGACGATGTGTTTACACCGATATATTTAGATTAATATATTTTACCACACAGAGATATAAATGTGATATCATTTGAGTTGCATATTTATATATAGACAACACACCACTAGAGCGTAGGGTAAAATTATTCTACCGCGATGCGAATTTAATTAATATTTTAATTGCCCTCTTGTGCCATTCGCATCAATTTTTTTTTTTTTCATTTATTTATTTTTTTTTTCCTCATTTTATTTTATTTTATTGATTTTTTTTTCGTTATTATTATAATAATAATAATTATTATTATTATTATTTGTCTCCTTTTATTGTTATTTATATTCTCTTGCTGATGATCACTTTACCAAAGGAAAGATTAATGAAGTGGATTGGAATATAAATTACAAGTGAATATATGGATCGAATTTAAAGACATGTACGTACTCGTACATATATATATATATATATAATGTAATCTTACTCTAATTGTTAATCCAATTAATGAGAAATAACTTTTTTTTTTTCCTTCACTTCGTGACGATAATGAAAGTAATTTCAAATTAATCCCGTGCACGATTCTTATATTATACACGTTCTGATAATCAAAGAAATCAAGTATGCGTGTGTGTGTGCACACGTTTATTTTTGTATCTTTTTATTTATTTATTTATTTATTTATTTATTTATTATTATTATTTTTTTTTTTTTAATTGAATCTTTTCTACTTTGCCAATTGAAAACTCGTTGGGTCCTTTCACGTATCTATCACATCAAGCGAAAGTCAAAACATTGAGAAAAAGTGAGAAATTTCAATTCTTTATATAAAAACATTTTTAGAAATTTTCTCCAGTATCAGGAAGCAAATATATATATATATATTGTCAATTTATATATCACCTGCATGTCGATAACATGTGAAAAAAAAAAAAAAAAAATTAAATAAAGAAATAGATAAAATTATATAAATACTCTGAGAAAAACATGTTTTCGCGCATATTCACTGTAATAATGTAATAAAATGTCTTATTAAAGACCCAATTAAATTCGCTACAATCCGCATATCCACGCGTTAAAACTAAATACAAGAGTTAAAAAAAAAATAAGAATGAAAAAGGGAGAAAGAAAATATATATAAATCGTAGATCAAAATTATTAAACAGGTAGAATCGAAACAAAATTCAAATTCTACGTCTGGAAAAATAACGAGAAAAAAAAGAAAAAAAAATTAAGAATAATTTGAATAAAAAAATTTTCAACTATTTGAAAAATATAAATTAAATAATTGAATAATTAATAATTATATTCTAACTATAGTTAATAAATAAAGATTGTGATATTTGTGTTTGTCATGTTGATCACTCGACAATTCGACTAGAAATGCGAGAAGAACGACGGGCGACTCGAAAATGTCAACAGTAAATAAAGCGAATGGGAAAATTCCCACCCCTTACTATCCTACTCACTGCTATTTCGACTCCACCAATAGCCCAAATTTACATTACAATGTCCGTATCAATTGGGAAATCAAACGTTTATACTCAAAAAAATTTCATTATACCACATACCGAGATTCACCTTGAAAAAAAAAAAAAAAAAAAAAAAGAAATAATAATGAATAAAAAATATTTTTTAACGTTTAAAACTCAACATTGACCCCATAAGAAATACCGTAAAGTATTGGGCGCCGTAAATACAGGCCGGATATATCGGGCGAATCGAGGTACACGATCGTGGGCCAAGGTCACGGTCCCACGGACCCAATTGGAACGCGGGCACTCGCGTGCATAAAAGATGGAGCAAGGAAAAAAAAAAGAAAAAAAAAAAAAAACAATGAGGATGATGTGGGTGGTAAAATAGCGAATGACAAAAAAAAAAAAAAAAAAAAATTCTATCATTTAAAATTCCATTCGATCTCAACGTCATCTTCAACATAATACATAATTCTCTATACTGTGATTTAAATCGTATGCAATTGGGTTCCCCCATTAGGATTCATAAGTCGCGCCACTACAGAGATCTATTATGGTCAATTGGTGTTGGTATGTGTAAGTGGATATATCAGTATATCAAGGAATAAGAACAAGCATAAAAGGAGATGAGAAGAAAGAAGAAGAAGAAGAAAAAGAAAAAGAAGCGAAAGAGAAATAAAAAGATGAATAGGATGATGAAGTAGAAAGAGACGAAGAATCAGAAGAAAATAAAAATAAAATTACGAAAACGACACAACAACAACAACAACGACGACGAAGAAGAAGAAGAAGAACGAGAAGCAGAAGCAGAAGAAGAAGAAGAATAAGAAGAAGAAGAGGGATAGGAAGCAAAAGGCGGCCCGCGAGATCGCGACTTACTTTCGCTTTGTTCCTTCTGCAACGCGCGCGCGAGGGGCCCTCCAGTCGCATTCCACTCGAATGGAGCGCAAGGACCGCAGGCGAATAGCCGATAGATATTACAACCCGTATATTATATATATATATATATATATATATATATATATATATAATATCACACAGGAATTTATCATTATATTTAATTGTCCAAGAAAATTATATTGAAAATAATTTTTATCGATTCAAACATTGAAATTGACGTTCTTTAAATTCCACCAAACATTAAAATTTATTATCAGACACATCAAAATATAAAAGGATAAAAAAAAAGTAAATACGATTAAATAAATAAATGGAAAAATAATAATCATAATAATACACATAATAATAATTATGAAAAGAAAATAATATATTTAGTTTCTGCATTTAAATCAATGGTGTAGTTATATATATATATATATTATACATAAGTATATAAATATTTAATTGCGCATTCATTTACAAGACACACATGTTAATATATATATGTGTATATATGTATATAATTTTCACCATCATTTATAATGTGATGCATTAAATGAAAAGTGTATGTGTCGCAATTGATCGTAAATCATCATCAATTGATTTGTCACTACACGTGACATTGATTATACGAAAGAATTCAAAATGACCATAAATTCTCTATAATTTGAAACATAATAAAACACACAGTGATGTATATAATCAAACTTTGGCGTTATCTAAATGAAAAAAAAAAAAAAAAAAAAAAAAAAAAGATAATAATAACAAAAATAATAATATTTTCAAATTCATAAAAATATCATTCTCAATTTGTCCACATATAAACAGAAAAAAGAAAAAAAAATGTTATCAATATTCATTATTATAAATATGAATTCTTGAAATATGTATACACAAAATTAAAAAATATGTATGAAAAATAATTTAAAAATCGAGTGAGACGGTATAAGTAATGCGAGCCACTAGCCACTGCTTAGGTACCTATTTACCTCACGAGATCCTGACGGTTCTTTCCGTTGCTTCCATTGGCATGAGAGCAATAGCAAAGTGCAAGAGCAAAAGCAATGCATATACAGTCAGAGATAAAAAAGTAAGAGAGTAAGATAGAGAGATGGTAAAGCGAGTTGGTACTGAAGCCTGTCGCATTCCTTGTCGGCGAGAGGAGAGAAGGTCGAGTATATAGAGAGGAATCGCTTTGCAGGTGCCACACACTCGCAATCCAAGTGTATTAATGTTTGTGTTTATTATCCGTATCCACTGCATCAAATCCTGTGCGCACTATATACTCAGATCCAGTAGATATAATATATATATAATATTGAGGATTATGAGATCGAAGAGCGCGAGTAAGAATTTTCATTATAATCGTGAGAATATAAAGTGAATATTACCGAAACAATTTTATCCAAGGATAAAATATATACACACACACATATATATAAATATAGAATATTTATTGTATTTTAAATATAGGAGAAAGTAAAAGTAATAAGAGAAATAAAAAATAAAAAATTTTTTCTTTATTTCCTTTCATTGCCACAACATAAATTAATAATTTATTATTCAATACATAACCGTCGCAATTTTGTTATATAAAATGTACCTCAACAAATAATAATTTTATTGATTGATTAAATAGAAAAAAAATAAATAAATAAATAAATAAAGAATAATAATAATAAATAAATAATAAAAGAGTATATTGAATATATATATGCAATTGGTTTGAATATAATACCAGGCACGATTTTCTTATGAACACGTGTGTAAAATATAAATGCACATACACACACACATACACATATATATATATATATATATATATATATATATATATATATACAGTGAGAGGTCAAGTAAATAAGGAATGGAATTTACAGGTGCCATATTCGTATCGAGAGAGAGTATCTCACTTGACCCGAAAACACAAAGCCCCAAGGCGTAAATAACCCATTGATTTCATACTCATACATTTACACGTATACGTCTACACAAGTATGTACTTTATATACATATATATAGCAAGTATATATGCATATATAAAACACTGTAAAGAAAAATAATAAAAATAATAAAAATAATAAAAATAAATTATATATTAAAAGTCACTCTTAACTCACTCATCGTCATCATTTTCATCTTCATCATCGCAATTGTCCGCGCGGTCTCTCTTGATCGCTATTCATCAAACAATTCTCCATACCAATATAATCAGTCGACTGATAATGAATGAATGTGTGTGTGTGTGTGTGTGTGCGTTGTCCACCACGTGAAACTCTTTAAAGTCATCATTCCGTGGTTACTTTCCCTGACACACATTGGCATATTCGATATAAGTACAAAACCCACACCTAAGTACGTATAAACATATATGTAAAGTTCTTTGGCTTGTTGCGCGAACGAGTGCATGACGAGAGACGATCCAATACTATACAGTAACTCATTCATTCTCATATACATATATATATAACAATTGGTATGCCGCACTCGTGGACCGCAAAAGGCTCGTGAAAGAACACACAAGTTGTGATACAAGAAAAGTTCACATATACAATTTCAACCAGCATAATTCATATATATATATATATATATATGTATGTGTATACATTCAAAGGGGAGGGGCATTTGGTGCGTGGGTAAGTTGCACTCAGGATGGTGAGAGACAGAAAACAAAATGAGATATATATTAAGTGTGATAGAGATAGAGGGAAGTGCACGAATGAGAAATGAAAGAATTTTGCCACGCTCGATTGCATCCTTATATCAAACTTGGTGTGAGA